>WAAB01019193.1:0-10679 GCA_013389865.1 Piaya cayana
ATTCTGTGATTCTGTATATGCTTTGGGGAAGATATAATTTTACAGGAAGCTTTTAGATTAATCTTTCTTTCACTTGCCATCAACGGTATAAGAAAAATTCAAGAGGAAAAACAGATGTATTTTACAGGATGACCTGGCTTGCTGGTTTCTTCTTTTTGTTTTCTTCTTTCAGTCAATGCGCTTCAATTATTCTCCAGCAGAGGTTTGCTAGGAGCTGAAGGACATACGTGCTGTGGGCTTTGCTAGTATTTAACTACTGTGCTCTGAAGGCTGAGTGGAGAAAGGTGGAGAGCTGTCTACCTGTCAAGTATCTTGACCCTTGAATTTTATCCTTTTTTTGTATTATAAACCACTAGAAATTAAGACCACAAGCACTGCATATTGTGGTTAAAACTCTTGCTGTAAAATTGTACTTCTATGTTTATTAAGTCTTTCCACCATTCTGTATTTCCTCTTTCAGTTAGAATTTTTCAGAGCGGAAGCAACCGCTGATTGATTATGAAGGTTTTTTTCATCTTTTGAAGACGTCTGTCTGGAAATCTAGTCAGAGACCTTCCAGAATATGGGGGGTTTTTTTGTGAAATAGCAAGATTTTGAAAAATGTGTTCAAGTGTCTGGTTTTTGTCTCCTTCCTTGTTTAGGAAATTTGAAGTTGTAAGAAGACTTTGTCTGTCACAGAAGGCAATTTAGTTTCAAGACCAGCATAGTATACAGGCTTGTGGTATAGATGACTGGGTATAAAAAGAGGTTTCTAAATCATTACAATGATGAATTCTGAGAAATCTATTGTCTACAAGTTTGTACAAGCCCAACTGCAAAAGAATCATACTGCCTTAGAAAATAGCCATGTTTTGTATAAGCCAGTAGAGTATATAGCAGCATCATCTTGTTTAATAACCATATAGAAAATTCTGGTTCCTTTTGCTTTCTGTTACTGGTGCAAAACAGTCTCTTGAGGTTGCTTATTCTTTTTTGTTGCTCAAGTCTTTTAATATTCTGTTCAGTTAGTGGACCATACTTTGACATTTTTGTTCAGAATGTTTTTTGTGCCTTTATATCCAAGTCAAATAACCAAGATCTTTGTTTACCAGCTGGCACCAAGTAACTTTACGCTCGGTGACTTAGATCACAGAATCTCACAGAATCACTGAATCACCGGGTTGGAAGAGACCCACTGGATCATCGAGTCCAACCACTTCCACAAAACACTAAACCATGTCCCTCAGGACCTCGTCTACTCGTAACTTAAACACCCCCAGGGAAGGCAAATCAACCACCTCCCTGGGCAGCATATTCCAGTGCCTAATGACCCTTTCCGTAAAAAACTTCCTCCTAATCTCTAACCTAAATCTCCCCTGGCAGAGCTTGAGGCCATTCCCTCTTGTCCTGTCCCCTGACACCTGGGAGAAGANCTGGTCACACCGTTTCTGATACAAGCCAGGATGCCATTGGCCTTCTTGGCCACCTGGGCAGATGTTACAGATGGTTCTGGGAATGTGTGTGCATAAGAATAAGAATTACATTTCTTTCATCTAGAAAATAATTTGTGGTGCCTTGACTAGCTAGAGTTATGAACAGTGTTTCTTCTTGGCCCGTGTTCTTCCCTTAGTGGAATTCGTTGAAACGTTAAATTTGCTTCCTCGCAGTGACTTGAAATGATCTTTTCTTCCCCCCATTAGATGGGATTTAAATGAACCAAACCTGCGATCAGCAACTGAATAGTTTCACTGTTGAGAAGGAACAAGAGATAAACCTTTCCTCTCTGGTCCCAGAAGGGTCCCAGATCCTAGGAAAGGGTTGCTTGTGTGTTTTGATTTCATATGTGTAAAATCATTAAGGTTGGAAAAGACCTCTAAGATCATTAAGTCCAACCATCAGCCCCACACCACCATGCATACTATCATGTCCCAAAATGCCATGTACCTTTTACCTTAAGGTTTCCATCTCTGATGCTTCAGAGAACTGTTTTTTCACCATCATCCCTAGAACAGGCAAATACTGTGACACTCCTTTACACCATTCTCAGCTTTTAGTGCTCTTTCTGTTTGCTTATCTGCTTTTGCCGTTTCCAGAAGGTTATTTTAGATGTGAATCAAGCTGAAGTTTGATTTTTATGTCTCATAAACCTGGAAAAATAAAACTTTCTCAACTAGGGGCTGAATTAACCACAGGAAAAGATTTGTCAAGCATCACTAGGTACTATTTCATATATTATGGGGAAAATAAAAACCATCAAAAATAAAAATAAAGAAGTATTTTACAGAAGGACTTGAAATTTCCCTAGGGATAAAGTAAAACCTCTGCCTATTCCCCTCCCCACTCATCCCCTGGAAGAGGTAAGTAAAAGATTGTGCTTAGGAGGTGACCCTGGAGGATGAATGCAAACCTTCTATCGTATGAAGCCAGCAGGAGGCAGCCAGGTTTGCAGTGTAAAGAGGGAGTTTATCATCTGAACTTAGTCAAAATATGGTATGTTTTCTCAAGAGTGGAGATCTTTGAGGGGATGCGTCTATTTTACACCCTTGGAGAAGTACTGCATATCCTGATCCAAAATTCCCTTCCACTGAGTTGGATCCAGAGCAATAGGAACCACTGGAGAAGAGGAGGCTGAGAGGAGACCTCATTGTTCTCTCCAACTACCTGAAAGGAGGTTGTAGAGAGGAGGGAGCTGGGGTCTTCTCCCAAGGGACAGGGGACAGGACAAGAGGGAATGGCCTCAAGCTCCACCAGGGAGATTTAGGCTAGAGATTAGGAGGAAGTTTTTCACACAAAGGGTCATTGGGCATTGGAACAGGCTGCCCAGGGAGGGGGTTCATTCACCTTCCTGGAGGTGTTTAAGGGATGGGTGGATGAGGTGCTGAGGGACATGGTTTAGTGTTTGATAGGAATAGTTGGACTTGATGATCCGATGGGTCTCTTCCAACCTGGTGATTCTATGATTCTATGAAAATATATCATAGGCTTTATGGGGTTAGGTAGCACCTGACCTGGCTTTGGCCTGAAGCTTGTAATCACATTTTTGTTACAGAAGCAGCGTCCTTGCTTTCTGTAAATGTTTCTAGCTGAGTTATTCCAAGTTTGGGTTTTTGCTTAACTTCCATGGTGTTTTCTCTGCTACCAAGCTACTGCTCTAACGGGAAAAGCCAGTGGATAACAGTTCTCTGGAAACAATTTGCTTTACTCGGAGAGAGCACCTATCCTGTCTTCATACTGCACAATTCTGACCTGGAGTATCATTGGCTGCATTAGGAGAGAGGTAGCAGATACTAGAGGTATGGACTCAGCACCTGGATTTGTTTATACTGTGATAAGACAGATATTTCCATTAAAGCATTTTAATATTTCTTAGGAGTGTATTGTACCGTTTTCCTGATTTCAGGCAGCCTTGAAAAATGACTCTGAAACATCCAAATTGCCTTGTATATCCCAATGAGCTATTAATTCCAGTTCAGATAATCAAAAAGTCCTTCTTCAGTTTTAGCCTTAACGTAAGTGCAGGTATATGTTATTAATGCACTGACATCACTTATCTAAGCTGACGGGTAACCCTGATCATTTTGCTATCTGTCATACAGGTCATGTATTACAATAAAAAATTTTCAATTTACAACAAAATGAAGTTGTAAGGGTCATCCTTACAGGTAGAATTTGAATAGGAAATTAAATTTGTCTGAGGTGGATCTGGGATGGAGGTGAAGCCTGTAGCTGTGACCGCTAGTTACGCTGGATAATCATACTCGCCTGCCTGCAGTAGCTCTGCAGCTCACAGCCTCTAAATAAACAGCAAAAGAAGGTTTATAAAAGCATTTATTTCTCTCCCAGTGGTTGATAATGATCAAGCAGTGTATGTTAACTGTCTAGCTGTGTGTACTATGCTTGTCGCGGCGGAGACCCACAAAGCCAGAGGCAGCAAAATGAAAAAGGGTGTATGTATTCTTGCTTTTTAGCTGTGTTGACCTGCCTGTTTACTTGACCCTGTAATCGAGATCATGCCATTAGCTGTTCAGATCAAGACAGTAGCCACAGCTGTAGTAAAAAAAGGACTGTGATTAAAAGGAAAGAAAAAGAAAATATACTCACAACTCTGAAAGTGCTTTGCAAAAAAATGTGGGTAAAAAGAGTCTGTGGTGGCTGGGTCATTTCTAAGAGTGTTCCAGATACCAATACTTGTCCGCTTCCCAGTCTGTTTGTGTTATTAGAGCCCCTAAAATCATCCCCTGGGGATGCCATTGCCTTGAGTGAGGATGGTCTAAACTAATAGTGTGATTGATCATCGCTGAGTGGTTGACGTTGATCAGAAAAGTCAACCATGAAATAGCTCATTGAGGTAGTAATATTTGCACTTAGGATTTGCAGGCAGGATGAGTTTGGCTGGTTTTTGCACCTTTTGGACGATAGATTCAGTATGGAAAGTGCATATTCAATAATGTAGCCTCATGGAGCTAAGTCAGAAGGACTTAAAGTTAGATTCTTTCTTTCTTGAACTCCATTGAGACACTAGGTATAGTCAAATCTGTATATGGTTTTGAGTTTTCTAGAGCACCTCCATCACAACACCCCCCCATGGTGGAATCTGACACGACTGCAGCTTAGGCTTGGAGTACATCTCTATTTTAGCTGGCACCTATGAGTGACAGGCTGGCACAGCCCAAGGTATCTTTCAAGCTAATTCAGCTACCACCAAAAACGACGCGGATTTCAATATGGATTTACAACAGCCTGTCAGGAACTTGGAGTGCTTCCCTTATGTCGCTCAAACCCGTGTCACATCTTAACTGATGTCACTATTCGAGTTAACCGAATGATATTAATATCTGTAGCAGTCTTACCTCCCCAGAGCAGGGGGGAGGTGAATTTAAGAAATGTAAGAATTTTTTTATAATCCGTGTTTATTTCTTTATCTGCTGCCCAACTTGCTGCATAACTCAAAAAAAAGATGCATTGATGCTTTGCACCTAGCAGTGCTAGATCTTGACCTCTGCAAAACAGAAATGTATTTCACTGAGAAATTCTTAAAGTTTCTTACGGCGAGGCGCTGCGTAAGTGCAAACAATTTTTATTAATAGTCAATTCATGTACATAATAAAAAAAATAGGTTCCCCCTATAAAGAAGGTTATATTATTCAATATATCTAAATTATAGCCGCGATAAAGCTGCGTGTATAGGTTCTGTTTGGAATTATATGAATAGGTGCTACATTATACCATATACTCTTGTACATTATTGCTTTGCGAGAGATATACAGTCTGTACCGCTTGAGATGGGAAAAGCATGTCTTTCAGTAAAAAGACATTTCCTAGGCTGGATGCACTAATATTTTAAGAATATGCGAATACGTGAAGCAGATTCATCAGAAGGATAATGAGAAAACAACATTATTTTTTGCTGGGGTGGAGGACAGTTTAAAAAAAAAAAAAGAAGTAAAAATCAAGCCCCTGAACAACATCTCTAGGTTATCTGCTTTCAAATTCTAAGCAGTAGAAGGGTTCTCTTCTTAAAATGCAAAATTTTTTGGGATAAAAAAAATACCTCATCCTTTTAAAAAATCCATCCCTAAATGTCATAAAATATTGCACGGTAATCCGTCAAGTCATTCATACTGGAGGCTGCTGTGGTCTATCTTGAGTTTAATCTAAAGTGAAATTAGCCCACGTGTTTCTTCCTTCTGGGTCAGGCTTTCAGCCCACGCAGGTTCTTTCCCAGGGGTTCTGCAGGGTAGCTGTGATCAGAGGCAGTGTTAATGGTGGGGAATGTCAAATGGGAGAAGTGATTTTCGGAAGCACAGAGGGCCAGGCAGGTACCCAGCTCTCAGCTGGTACCTTCCATGAATATTTTTTCTATACGAGTCTCCTTTTTAATGTGTTTCAGTCCAGATAAAATGTTCCACCTCGCTGATTTGTGGAGAGCAGCAAAGATAAGTTTTTCCCCTGTTTCAACATGTGGAAGAGCATGTTTTCCCCTTCTGTGAATATTTGTGTTTATCTTAACCACTAGCAGGTGGATGTGGGGTTTATTTGGCTATATTTGGTGCTTTATCAACTCAAACAAACAATGAATCTGAACTAGAATCATAGAATCATAGAACAACCAGGTTGGAAGAGACCCACTGGATTATCGAGCCCAATCGTTCCTATCAAACACTAAACCATGTCCCTCAGTAGCTTGTCCACCCATCCCTTAAACCCCTCCAGGGAAGGTGAATCAACCACCTCCCTGGGCAGCCTGTTCCAGTGCCCAATGACTCTTTCTGTGAAAATGTTTTTCCTAATGTCCAGCTTAAACCTCCCCTGGTGGAGCTTGAGGCCATTTGCTCTCATCCTGTCCCCTGTCACTTGGGAGAAGAGCCCAGCTCCCTCCTCTCCACAACCTCCCCTCAGGTAGTTGGAGAGAGCAATGATGTCTCCCCTCAGCCTCCTCTTCTCCAGCATAAACACCACCAGCATTCTCAGTCGCTCCTCTTGTTCTCAAGCCCCCGCACACACATAGTAGGGATTCTTACCCTTTCCCAAAATATATCATGCGAACTATCAAATAATGACTGGAGGATGTCTCGTCACTGTCTATTCTCTTCCCTCTGGGTGTTGGAGGTGTTCTTGAATGCTACCTGCTGCTATTAGTTCCAAAGGCCTTTTATTCATGTTCTTCAAAATATCATCCTTCTCTTTCAACCTCCCTTCTTGGAAAGCGCCTGTCTTACCACCTTGGTCTGAAAACTCATTTTCAGGACCAGAGCCCTATGAAGGCATCACACGCCAGAATGAACCTAGTTGAAACTGGCCAGGTGAAGTGTTAAAGATCTATCATTAGCTAGACTAATAACCTCCAGTCTCCTTTTCTTCATGTTTGTCGCCTTTTCTGCACCCCCTTCAGTCCCCTTTTTACATACAAATGTCAGGACAGGAATCTAAGCCTACTAATAAGAAAGTTTTAGATTGAGAAGAGTTGCTCGAACTCTCCATAGCTTAGATTTTTCTGAAAAATGCTTTACTTTCAATTTTTTTTTTAATCAGTGATATGCCCCCCAAAACCACCACAGAAGCATTCAAGCAGATCTGAAAACACCTGGTAGCTACTGTCAGCTGGTAAGAGCTAACAATGCAAAGTGTTTTATGGATTAATTATGTTAAAGGATTGCTTCGGCTGCTCCTGAAATTACATTTGATCATTATTTTTAGAGAAGTTGTTTTAGAAGGGAGAAGGCTCAGAAGGTGAAAAATATTTCTGTTCCAAAGTTATCACACTCTTTGGGAAAGATGACTTCAGTGCTGAATAGGAATAGTAATTAAACGTGGAGAAAAAGAAGGAATCTGAAGAATCTGTTTGGAAAGACAATCCTATGTGAAGAGAGAATGTCGAATCCAGATCTCTTTTCCAACCTTAATGATTCTATGGTTCTATTCATTTATTTTAATGAGCAATCCACACCTATAGCGCCTGGGGAGGGTAAATATATTTTCCAGTCATTCAAAGGCAAATCTGCCTATATATCAGTGTTCATTTAGAAATAGTATTTATTGAGTCTTAAAAGCTGCATTTAGATAGGACTTTGCGTATATGAGAGACACTAACATGCTCATCAATGTTATATGAGGCTTCATTTCTGCTACCGTGGTGTGTGACCTTGCTTCATGCAGTATTAAAAACATTCCCTTTTAAAAACTGGTTTTTTCCGTGGCTCTGAGATGTCCCTGTGCTATATAAGGTGTCATGTAATAATATGTGTTAAAGAAAAGCAGGAAAAGCAAAAAGGAATAAGAAATTCAAATGTTCTTTATGCAAAAATATCTGATTGTTAGGCTATAACCTTATTAATTTCGGTAATAATCAGAATAATTAACACATTTTGCTCTGACTTTAATTGTGATCATAGCTGGAGTAATTTGAGAAATATAAATTTGATTACCACATTAAACAAGATCCTCTCACCTTCCTCAAACTGAAGTAACTAATTTAATACTTTATTAAAATCTTTGGTGAAAATGAGAACAGAGTCCATTATAAATTAAAAATAAGGGTGAACAGAGAAGAGTACTGAGTGAATAGGAATGAAAAGTTGGAAAAAAAGAATCCAAGCCTGTCCTGGAAATGGTTTACAAGCTTTTAAAGGCAAATATATCAAAGCTTTTTGTAAGCCATGGATCTGATTTTTAATCACTATTCCACTGTTTGAAAAATCAACCATATAGGCTCTCACATGGTCAACATTCATTTTACTAGTCTCAGATCTTGTTCCAAAACCTACTGAAGTCAATAAAAAGACTCGCTTTGAATGCAAAATTAAATTATTCTTATTAGCGTGTCAGAAAAGCTTCCTCGTGCAATATCCCACCAGTCAGGATGGAAAACCAGAGCACAGCGAAATATTTGGCAAGGAAGTGAGATTTTCATTATTAGCCTGTGGACAAACTGGACTTGCCGGCAGAACACTGGACTTCATCTGATCCTCTAACGCGTCATTTCAGTACATGTTAAAACCTTTGAGGTGGTTTGGAGGTTACCCCAGTTAGTGTCATTTTTATATTTCACTCAGATTTATACTCAAACCCTATATATAAGTCATAATATTTAATGTGTATTTAATTTTTAGTTTCATACGCTACTTGGGTACCATTGTGGTTTCCCTACCAGAGATTGGTGCATGGTCTACTGTATTAAAAAGATAAATAAAATCAAATATATACAAAACACACTTAGTGGTAGTTTTCTAGTCTGCAATGTACGCGTATCAGGAAGCCAGTACTGCAGTCACCAACAGTTGATATCCTGTATATCATCCCTAGGTTGTTCTTGTACACTTGAACATGAGCCAGCAGTGGCCCAGGTGGCCAAGAAGGCCAATGGCATCCTGGCTTGTATCAGAAACTGTGTGACCAGCAGGGCCAGGGAGGTTCTTCTCCCTCTGGACTCGGCACTGGTGAGACCACTCCTTGAATCCNCATGGAAAGGGTCACTGGACATTGGAATATGCTGCCCAGGGAGGTGGTTGATTCGCCTTCCCTGGAGGTGTTTAAGGTACGAGTAGACGAGGTCCTGAGGGACATGGTTTAGTGTTTGATAGGAATGGTTGGACTTGATGATCTGATGGGTCTCTTCCAACCTAGTGATTCTATGATTCTATGACATCCACCATAAGACTTAGTCAAGGGTAAACATTTGTGAAAAGGATTTATGATGTCTTGCAGAATAAAGCTCAAAATAAAATACTAGTGTGACATCATCTGAGAGATTTTGAAATTCAGGCTGGCCAGGCACCTGGACCCAAGTATTCCACATGTTATCCTGTTTATCCATGTGTCCATCCACACATTTAGGTGCTTTTTTACTGGCTTGCATGTGTATTGAATTATCTAATTTTCATGTGTGTATTTAGAATTTCTTTTATATCTGAAAGAAATTTGTGAACAATTATCGGTTTTGTATTAATTTCAAAATTGCTATGGTCTTCTACCATCCAGTTTTATGTAAGAGAAAAGACAAGAGAAATACTCTGCCTGTAACATCTATGTCTGAGTAGTCAAGACCAGACAGCTGCTGGGAAGACTAAAAAAAGTCTAAAAACACTAAATAATTTGTCTCCATCTGTAACACCACTGGTGAAATAGAAACCTGAATCCCCATGTAAATTCTAGCCTTGTGTCCTGTGAATTTAACAATCCTTTTTCTTCCCCCCCCAGACGATTTCCAATTCAGTTAAAATGCTGCTGACAATGTGTACATTTGCTGAATCGATGGAAGGTCAGCAGTGTACAGGAGGTCGATGCAGCATTACGCTTGTAATTAGATCGAATCACACGTAACTGCAATTTCTTACACTTTGATTTTTCTTTTATCAAAAATAATAAAGTATTTTTTATGAAGCTTAGCTGAAGGTAGTATTTGTGGATGATGTATATTAATTGCTAGTTAATGGTGACCTGCAACAATGGTAAAATAAGTTCTTTATTTGATACTTGGCTTTAGTGCAAACTGCTGTATTTAAGGTAGGATTGGTTTGCTTTTCCCAACTCATGCACGTTTTCAAGGTGCTGTGAAATTCATTCTGTTCTAGAAGTGGTGATACAAGCTAATTCTGTTTCTTCTAGGCTGGCAACATGCACAATGAGCTTCTATTCTCAGGCGTTCAGAAAGATGAGTTGTTGCTTGTACTTAGACTTTCAGAGACTGTAGTTGCTTTTTTATTTGCTTAGTTGGTTAGATTCTTTGATTCTGGTCTGGTGGTCACGCCGGTCACATATCTTTTTCAGATGAATTTTAGTGCTAGGAGCTTCTTCCTAGTTCTTGAGGGGTCTGTGAGACGGATTGACTTTAAGTTCTGCTGTTCTATAAGCATCAGCCAGAAGCTACTTGTCTTCGATTTTCTTCGTCTTCCTAGACGTTGCTGATGTCGATATGCTGTGCACAAATATGAATGCTGAGTTTCTAATCAATGCCTAATCAGTAGGCATTCGTTGAGGTAACCTCAGAATTCCTGTGGGAAAAGTGTCTTTATCTGGTATTTACAAATAAGGACACCAGAGGTGCAAGACACCTACAAGACTGTGCGAGAAATCAGATAGAGCCGTGAATCAACGATAATGACAACTCCAGTCAATTTACTAAACCCTTAAAGGCGTATTCATAGAATCACAGAACAACTAGGTTGGAAGAGACCCACCGGATCATTGAGTCCAACCATTCC
>WAAB01019193.1:10849-22107 GCA_013389865.1 Piaya cayana
CCCATGTGTAACTGGCTACAAAATCAACCTTGCTCCCCCTGAAAAATCTAGACTATCATTTATATCATAAGTTATTGGTGTAGAATGTTTTCTATGTTTTAACAGAGCGGGTAAGATTACTTTTCTTTTGAAGGATCACTGAAGTTATAACTCTGTGCAATGACTATGTAATAGAAATGCTACATGGACACTTTCAACTTTGTTTTGAACCACTTTGCAGCTTTGCCGCATTTTTAATTGAACTCTTCTAGTGAGATCACATTTTATTGACTGTCTATTGGCTGCTCAGACATGAGTGGAGAAAAAGACACTTGTGTGCTTTGGTCATCAGACATTCACTACTTGCCGGAAAACAGGCACATGACTTAATCTAATAATGCCGACTAACTTAGGTTGCATTTTTGTGCATTTTTATTATTCACCAGCTAAACTATCCACTGCACCCTGAAGCAGTTTAACACCATTTCTGACTATACGCTATTGAATTTTTTGCACTTGAGCCACTTGTCGCTGTTTGGGTACCACAGGTCTACTGGGTGATATGCTAACCTGCAGATGAAGAGACACAAACGTATTACCCTGCTTGCTACTGTTCTACTTTACCATAGATTTAGTTTGTGACTTTGGAGAAGTCACTGGAGTCAGGATCTGTGAGGGTCTATACTTGGCTCCTCTGGTTTTGCAAGAGTTAAACAGGAGCTGGATTCCTTTTTTTCCTTTACAGTTTGGGCCAAAGCTTGATGCCAACCTACATTTCTGACAAAGAAGAGGTCACAGATGAAAGCTACTGCGAAGCTTTCCTCATTTATTCTCTTTCCTCATTGATCGAGAACTGTAGCTTTTTCTCATTGGAGAGTGGTGTAGTGAAGTATTAACAGATAACAGCTACTCAGATATTTCTCTAATTAAGTCTATATTCATAGATGAATATAGCTGTATTGTTTACTATTAATTTAGTAGTGGTTTGCCTGCATTCACCCACCTACAGCCACGCACTGAACCATGCTCCCCTCTGGCTTCCCCGTTGCTGCCGTGGAGTGAGCTACGTGATGTCCTGAAACTGCAACACTCAGCGCTGATTTCCGAGTAAGTTGCTGTGAGTCCGTGGGGACGCCGAGTCCTTTTCTGTGAATCAGGATTTATTTGCTTTTGAAGTGTTAATACTAGAGGAGAGGAGGAGATGTCTTCCTCAGCTGCGTTAAGGGTGTCGTTTACTATTTTAATATGTTGCTGTGGATTAAGAGGACTGCTGAAGGGCAGAATGGCAGCCTCCTCTTTGATCCAGATGACTGGCTTTGTAGCTGATGGTCATTAGAAAGGAGAAACTGCTACATCCATCCGACGACTCCAGCTGTAGGGAACCATAAAGCTAGTTTATATCAGGCCAGGTTTTCTATGCAGGTTGTGTCCAAGCCTGGCCGATTCTTTTTGCATTCCTATTTCTAACGCTCTGTCTTTCCTAGCTGTCTATAGGGCTAATGCCCTTACTCAGGCTTTCGGCACCTCATATCTCAATTATTGCAACGTCCTTTCCTCTGGGCCTGACAAATGTGGCACGGCCGCCTCTGAGTCATTCCGAATGCAGCTGCAGTCACCTGGCTTTCTGCTTTAACCGTGTGACGCATCTTTTTGAAGAGCTCCCCAGTTTATTACTCTAAAAATAGAGCTGCTAGCTTTCACTTTTCAGATCTCGGTGCCTGTGCTTTTACTCACTGCGTATTCAGAGGTCCACTTCTGCCTCTCATTAACCTGTGATGCTGGTCTCCACTTCTGCTTGCAACTTTTTAGTTTCTCAGTGTGCTCCTCGTGCATGGCAGGACATGCTTTCCAGGGAACATCCACCACCCTGTGCTGATACTTTCCTTAAATACAAGGGGTTGTGAGAGATGGGAATGGATGGTGGGGTGTTGTTTTGTTTTTCTGTCATTCATGAAAATTTTGATTATAGTTGGGCTTGGGCTCACTTTTGGCTGCCTTTATTACTATACTTTGCAGATAATCTGCAGTAAATACCACTGTTTTGTTGATATTTGTGTTTTAATTAGACCGACAGACCCCTGGACTGTGATTGTGCTGCTAGGATGCTGAGTGAACACAAATAATTAATGAAGTAGTTGGGAAGAGCTGTACAAAGTGATGAACCAGACAGGGAGCAGACAGTTCTCTGCCTGCTGAAACGAAAATGAGAAGAAAAAAAAGATGGTAAAAGTGAAGGAACTAGAGGAAGGGGAAAAAAAAAAGAAAGGATGAAGTTGAGCTGGGGGAGGGATTGAGAAGATTAACAAGAGGGGATTTACAGGATCACAAGGAGGGGGTTCTTGCAAATCAAGTTGTTATTTTTTTTGTTTGATGGGTACACAATGCGTTAAATCATTTGCATAACATTCCCAGGCCCTTCAGTTTAATCCTTACAGTTCTGAAAGATTCTTTGTTTGAGGGGGATTTAATTCCCTGAAGAATTCAGGGCCAGGTCTTCAAGGAGGGTTAGCACTAACTCTTTTCTTCTTTTGACTGTGGTGGGAGTTACACACCTAATTAGGACTTAAATGTTTAACTTTCCGTGGAGGCAGGACTTTTTTTCTTTTAGATTGTACTTATGGAAGGTTGATATTTCATTTATCTGAAGTAAGAACTAGAGGAAACACGACTTAGGCTCAAAAATCTTGTTTGATTTCCTTCTGGGATTGAGTTCTGGGGAGAATTAAGCATCTAATGATTCGTTTTTATTCAAATGCTGACATTTGCAAAACAAACTAATGTTTTACAGCTTTTTTTAAACAGTTAATTTTTAGGCCATTAAAATAAAAAAATTAGGCTTTCCTGATATTTTTTTCCCCCTAAAAATGTTTCAGACGAAGCTGGTTTCTGAGCTTGTCAGGATATGTCACTTTACNGTGCCCTTTGAGGTATTGAATTCTGTCTGTCACTATGGCTTTGATTTCCTCTGCTCTTTTGGCATTGTTCTAGAGCTCAATGTCTGCGTCCTTCTGATGTCGAAGATTCTCTTTTTTTAGTGTATAAAGTGTTAGAGTGGCAAGGAAACAAGGTTAGATTGAAAAGCCCCCAGTTCTGATCTGAAGAAGAGCTAATTCTTCTGGTTCTGAAAAAGACTTTGGGGAGATTAAGCAGTATTGATCCGACTTGACTCAAGGATTTGCTTCTGAATAAAATGTTTGCCTGATTCGAATCAAGCTACCCATTAACCTTTCAAGGAAGGGACAAGATGGTCTTAAAAAGCATGTTCACCTCGCTTTCTGTAGGCTCGCTCTTAAGACTGCAAAGCTATGAGTTTATTGTTCTTGACTCCCTCTTGTAATCAAGAGAACGGTCAATCAATCAAATGAAAAGCGAAATTCCTCTGCAGCCTAAGCTAGTCTATGTCAGGGTTGCTGCAGGTAACTCAATAGTTACATCTCAGTTGTTCAGGTTGATAGAACAGCAGGCAGGCTGAGTAACGCACGAGGAGGGGCAAGAAAATCTGCACCTAAAGGCAGAGGAGACGGGGATCCTCATACCTGTGATTCGTGCCAGGCTATATTGCTGTGGCATTAGATTTTCTCAGGCAGTATCTAAAAAAAATTGTTTCTCTCTGCTAGTCCAGAGGACCCAGAACTGTGTATATGAGATGTCTGACATGAAGCCACCTTAATGCACTTTTCCCCATCATGTCCCATCAGAGAAAAAAGTGATGAAGCCAAAATAAAATCAGGATTCACGTTTCTTTATTCTCCCATACCTGTTTTGTCCTGTTAGTTTATGTCACTGCTTTTAGGGGGCCCTGAAAAGAAAAATATCAGTATGGACAGGACGCATAGGGCTGGATTCTTCTTAATTAACCTTCTGCCAACTCCCCCTGAAAGACTTTGGAGAGAAGAGCATGTCTAGCAACTACATTCACAGAGGTCAGTGTAGTTTTCCAGTTCCTCTTGGACAAAGCACAGCTGAATGTGCCAGTTGGCACTGTTCTCATACTTTGAATTTGCTCTGTCTCTTCTCAGAGCCACAGTATAGGAAGGTTGAAATCATTGACTTTTCTGGAGTCCTGCCATTTTGCAAATGTGTCAGAAGCATTACAAAGCTAGAAAGCTATAAGATTTTCTAGTTTTGAATGCAAATGCTGCAGAACTAGGGGAAAAACCTACATTTTGTTCACTACCTACGTTGTCCCAGTTACTTTATTATGCAGGAGAACATGGATGAGGCAGATCTGAGTAGAATAAAAAGAGGAAAGCTGTGCCAGATCAGCACCTGAATCAAAGAAGAATTTAGTCATCTGACATCTGCTTCACTTTTCAGCTGAAAAATGATGTAATTAGCTCAGGTAGGTGCCTACAAAAGACTGCAAATGTGTCAGTAGGATTACAAAGCTAGAAACCTATTTTGTTTCCAGTTTTCTTTGCAAGTGCTGTGAAACTGGGGAGAAGACCTACACTATCACAACTGCTGACCGGACGCTTATAGGTTAAATAATTAGGAGAATGTATATAATCAGATAGCAAATATTATAGAGAGTTGGTTAAGAGAGACTTCTAAAAGATTTTTTTAAAATTCACTTTAATGGGTGAGAAAAACTGGCTGATGTTTTAGAACCAAGCGCTGATGTAAAACCTCCTGCATGCACGGCTGATGCAAACGTTGAACGTTCACCGCATTTTAAATTTCTGGTGAATTTTCTGCCGTAGCTATACGGGAGCCTAATATTCCTGTCAGAACAGATTTGGAAATGGCCCATAAACGTAAGAAGAAACTAAAGCTGAAAGGATGCTCTGGGCAATATTGTTCTCTTTAGTGACTTTTTTTGTCTGAATCGGAGTCAGTGACAAGATTTTCTGGATGCAGCTTTTACTCTAGCTTAATAAAGATATCAGGATATAAGGAGGGCTGAAAGTTGGCTTATTAGGAAAATGAGTTAATTGTTATCATATAGTAATAAGACTTTATTGGCACAGAAAGTGTTTCTCAGAATCTCTCTAAAGAAGAGGGATATTGAGAAGACCATGAACAGGACACACTATCCATTACATCTTGGCTGTGTAGAGTTAGCCAGTCCACTCTAGAGTGACAAATGTCATTATTAGATAAAATTTTACGTTAGTTCATCAGTGGTCTTAGAAAACTTCCTCAGGTTCCACTGACTAAAAACTATATAGAATCATAAAACAACCAGGTTGGAAGAGACCCACTGGATCATCGAGTCCAACCATTCTTATCAAAAACTAACCCATGCCCTTTAGCACCCCATCCACCTGTGCCTTAAACACCTCCAGGGAAGGTGAATCAACCTTTCAATTTTATGCATAATTGAAATTAATAGTGTGTCTGCATTTATACTTCAGGCACTTCAGTGGAGGTTAAGTGATCCCCATTTGCTGTGTTATGGCTATGAATTGAGGCCTCAGAAACCTGAATCCTCTAGAGAAATTTTGCTTGGTTCCAGGGATCTTTGGATCGAACATCAGAGAAGGTGTAGGACTCCTCTGACAATGACAGCATGTGAAAAGAAACAACAAATATCCCTTTTATTCAAGAACTTTGAAACTTAACAAAAAGACAAATAGCGTATCAACCAAATTGCATATTCTTTAAAAAACATAGCTATGGAGCTGTTGACCTGAGGGACCAAATTCTCATGGTGTGTAATCTTTGCCTCAGATTTTTTTCTCAGTCTAGAAAGTTGAGCTAGTTGAACTTTTGCTTTATTTTTTAAAAAGGAGAGAGTCACTGTATTCAAAGCTATTCTGAGGTTTGGACTGAGATACCACAATGTTTATTTTTGTCAATGACTCTTTTTTGTATGTTGACAGCATGTTTATAGGCTCATTGGCCCCCAAAGAAGAGATTTGGCTCTTAAACATGTGATAGGAAGAATGACTTTCTATTAAAGATACTGCACTCAGGCATTTGAGGTTTGGCACAGGCTTTCTCAAGTAATTTAATAAATGTGCCATTTAATTGCTTTATGCCTTATCTATTCATGACTCAAAGTGAAGGTGAGAACTCTTGGTGTACACATGATATTCAAAGGATGAATGATGTGTGTGAGGTAATCAAATTTTCTGGAGATCATTGGCCCCACAGAAATCAAACATAGATGGGTGTAGTTATCATTATGAAATTGATGTAAATTTAATGCCATTTATTTCTAAAGTAAAAATAATTTAAACGTGACAAATTATTTATAGGAATGTTAATAATTTATCTACCTTTGAATGGTAACAATTGGGCAAATCATTATCTATTAGAACTGGGGAAATGGGTAAAAGAAATCTCTGCTGCTTTTTTTAATTGATCAGGTACAGTAGAATAAAATCATGAGAGCTGATAAATGAAATACTTTTCAAATAATTTATTCACTGAAAAGCCCTAGGAGAATCTGTTATTTGTCATATTCCGAGCTCTAAATCAGTGAATTCTGTTTTTTCTAGTGACACTTCAACTCATGAGAGTGGCAAATACCTTATTGTGGAGACTCAAGGAGATTAAGTGATTAGGTGAAAAATGTCTCCACCAGACTCAATAATTATTACGAAATCACACCAGTTGTAATCCTGAGCTCTGTTTGATGACTCATTATAGTCAGAAAGAACATCTTTTACTTTATTGGCTTGACGACATAAACCTGTCATGACTTTGTTTTCAGGGTCCTGTGTGTTCAGTGGATGCTAGTGGGTTCTTTTGAGCAATTCTTCTATTCTTCTACAACATAATGTAGCCTGAGGAGAAAGTTTCTCTTGCTAGTAGACTAAGGGAAGCAGAAAACTCACTATAGACTCTGCATGCTTTGGTTCTATTCACAACTAAAGTATTTTTAAATGCTTCATTTATCTGTAACAACTGGACTTAATAACATATCTATGAGCAGAGGCTGTGGTTAGAGTTAGCTGCCAAGACCACTAACGCTCTTGACTCTTTTTGCCTCTGTTTCTTTCTGACTGCCAGTCCTCAATTATTTTCTATTTCTCGTTATGTCCCCATGAAAAATTACTGTCAAGAATGTTGGGCTTTCAATTTCTTGCATGTGAACTACTGCGTAGTAACTGCCCATATGCTCCCTTCTTGCAATATAATAAATTTGATGGTGCTTACTCCTTAGTGAAAGTAAGGAGGAAAGTGTACATACGAGCAACAAATCAACAATAAATAAAAGACAATTATCTTGGCTTGTGGGAATTGACTTGTATAGACACTGGAACAGGCTGCCCAGGGAGGTGGTTGACTCACCTTCCCTGAAGGTGTTTAAGGTGAGGGTGGATGAGGTGCTGAGAGACATGGTTTAGAGATTGGTGGGAATGGTTGGACTCGATGATCTGGTGGGTCTCTTCCAACCTGATTATTCTATGATTCTATAGCTATAGTTGTTACTTTTTTCCTCGCCTTCTTAGCACATACGATTTTCTCATTCAAGTCTGTTCTGATCTTTCACTTTAATATTCAGTCCTCCCCTCTGGCCTCTTAACTTACTTAAACATTTTGTGTAGTTAAATTATTAGATCCTATTTCTTCATCTTTTCACTTTTACCCATGTTTGTGTTATCTCTCTGTGTCTGGAACATGTTCTTTCTGTCAGTGGCCCACCACATCTTGTTTCCTTTACTTATGGAATGTCCTACCATCTGAAATCATAAGTTTCTGCTACTTTTTTTCATCCATGCACGGATGATCTCACAAAGAAAGCAGTTGCACTGTATTATGCTATTACCCTATAGCAGTGGGGGTAATTGTTTTTGCTTGTGAGTTGAACATGGCCAGAGAAAGCTTAAGAAAAGGCTGTTGAGTGCAAATGTAGGACTGGTGCTAGGAGAATCCAATCAACCAACCTTGTCTGCATCACTAGGTAACTGGTAAACCTGGATGTTAATAGATGTCTATAACTGGAGTATATCCTCCATGAATGGGTGCAAGAAAATGCTGGTAATATATGAAACTGAGGCTGCCTGAAGAGTAAGAAATGGTAGTTTTTCTCTCACCTACTATTTACTGGTCATTATGGAAATAACTGATAGTAGGCAGCTCAAGAGCTTTACAGCATAACAGCATTGTGACCCTTGAGTCACCTTCCCTGGAGGTGTTTAAGGGATGGTTGGACGAGGGTCTGAGGGACATGGCTTAGAGATTGGTGGGAATGGTTGGACTCGGTGATCCAGTGGGTCTCTTCCAACCTGGTGATTCTATGATAGTGTTTGATAGGAATGGTTGGACTCAATGATTCAATGAGTCTTTTCCAACCTGGTGATTCTATGATTCTGTGATTCATGTAGGGATTGGAAAGGGTGAAGGCAACTGAAGAAGCACATACTGGATATTAAGCAGCAGGTGGAATAACAAAACGGGCAACACTAGAATTTGCTGTGGCTGATGATATAATCATTCCTAACTTATTTTTCCTGCCACCAGAAGCAACCCCATTACAGTCTGAATCATGTCATTACAAATGTTATTGATCAGGTTCTCATTAGCAGTCATCCACACTCAACAGCCATTGCTGCGTGAGTTATCTGTGCTGCCAAAACTGATACTGATCGTTGGTTTCTGGTAACGAAACCACATCTCCATCTTCGAAGCTGATTGAGCTAAATTTGTTCCATGCTCTCCAAAGTTTGGAGTGAACTATCATATAGTTTAATATCCCCAGCTGTTTGAAGCCATTAAAGCATTACAGGTTGAGTCTAAGTCTCCTTTGCTGTCTTATAAGCAATAGCACCGCTTGAAATCATTACTGCCTCAGCCTTTCAAACTTTATTTGGAGTTTGGTGAACGGACACCCAAGCACCTGCATGAAGTACAATATAGAAGGACAATTCATATTCTTAAAGAATTTTGCTAACGGTAGAAGCAGAAGGTGACTTTTGAGCTTAACTATAGAACTGCATTCAGTCACTAAGGCAAAAACACCTTCAATTTTAGTGTCTTTTTCAAACAGCCAATTTTAAAACTGCTAACTAGGATTCCTCTCTTTCTTCATTATTGCTGGATTACTTCTGTGCAGTTTTGGCAATCAGTCTAGTAATAAGTAGGATTCTGATTTAGCAAGATCAGCTGCTAAATCCTGAAGTCAGAGTAGTTTTTAATGCATCTCTTTATTCTATATTTTAAGTAGGAAAGGAACTACTGTTATGGTAACATTGATACAAAAATCCAGAAATTATTTTCCCTGGTCTTGTTCAAGTAACTGTTATAGAAGGATAATAATGTCTATTGTGCAAGAAAGCTTTCTCGCAAACTCCACAGTTATTTGACTACCAAAAGCTTTAGTCGCACTGTGAAAAAAGTCAAGGAGGGCTGTGGATTGAACTTTGCATCAGGATCTCAGGATGTCTCTGGAGACACGGACAGGTGACATTCAGATTTACAGAAGACTCTATTTGGGGTTGATAGCATTAAAACATAAACTTGCCGCAGTACTTCTGCAAAATCAGTGATTTTAGAAAAACTGAGCCTATGGTTGTTCTCGTTGATGAAACTATGCACTGGGTGATTAAGAAAGAAAAGTACAGCCTCAGTTGGTTCAACCTCTAATAATGCCATTAACTTCTAATCAGGCTCTATTAGCCTCAGTAGGTTTTTTGCACCAGCTGAGATTGTCTTTTAAAAATCAGTTTTCTGTCTGTATTGGATGAATCATAGAATCACCAGGTTGGAAGAGACCCACCGGATCATCGAGTCCAACCATTCCTATCAGAAATCAATCATGTATGCTATGTTGGTATATGGAGACAAACCAAGAAGGTTCATCCTTTGCTTTAGATATTATAAATGTAGACTAGAACGTGACTTGAAGATGGGGTAGTAACAAAATACCAGCAGATTGATGTATCGTATGCATTTTGTCACTTCTAAATAAAAGCTTTGAGGAAAATGCTTGTTTTCGAGAGGGCAAATTGCATGGAAAGAAAAGGGAAAGACAAGAGGTTCGAGGAGGAGAGGTTCAGTTCTGGAATGGAGTAGTAGTAGGATAACAGCATCTTACTTTCTACATTGTTAACTATCTTGGATAGCATATAATAGCATCATAGAATCACCAGGTTGGAAGAGACCCATCAGATCATCGAGTCCAACCTTTCCTATCAAACACTAACCCATGTCCCTCGGGACCTCGTCCACCCACACCTTAAATGCCTCCAGGGAAGCTGAATCAACCACCTCCCTGGGCAGCCTGTTCCAATGTCCAGTGACCCTTTCTGTGAAAAACTTCCTCCTGATCTCTAGCCTAAATGTCCAAGCAGGGAATTGAGGCATGGGGCATCATTTTGTCATGAATAGTTTATCCCTCACACTCTCTCAGCGTCTCAATACAGTAGAACTGAAAATTTTAACCTAGGTGCATATGGGAAAGACTAAGACTATGCAAGAACATTGCAGAGTGACTACATAGAAATTCAACCATTATAGCAGAATTAGTAATGTTAAAAAAAAAAAAAGTGTTTTGTGTTATTGCTTAACAGATTGCGCTGAATTCCCTTAACAAACAACAAAACAGAAAGGAAAGAGAATTATTTATTGTTGGAGGTGGAATTCTTTTCAGGCACATTCAGTATGGATAATTTGAGTTCATCAAGTGCAGCAACAAAAATAAAAAGCCAAGCTAACAACTTGCAAGCAGATGCTAATTCCCCAATTGTTCATGCACCATGGAATGTAATTTGAAGTGATTATGAAATTAATGTATTAATAAAAAAAAAAATGCTTCGGAGAGAAGCAAATCAGATAAATGCGCATAAAAAGGACTAGCTGCAGACATAATTTGTAAAGCCGTGCTTTATTCTCAGTCAGAAGGAAAAATTAAAACTTAACTGAGGAGAAATTCTGAAGACCATTTCAGAATTACCGTGTAAGGAGCTAAAATGAAACAAAGCATGTAGCTTCAGCAAAGTCGGTGCATAGGGATGGTGTGAATTAAATGGTAGAGAAGGTGTAATGTCGTGTACTCAGGAAAGGAGAACTTGCTTATATGAGTAAGGAAGAGTTTCCAGCTGGATGAGAAGGCTGAGGGGAGACCTCATTGCTCTCTATAACTACCTGAAAGGAGGTTATAGAGAAGAGGGAGCTGGCCTCTTCTCCCAGGTGACAGGGGACAGGATGAGAGGGAATGGCCTCAAGCTCTGCCAGGGGAGGTTTAGGCTGGACATTAGGAAAAAAATTTTTCACAGAAAGGGTCATTGGGCACTGGCAGAGGCTGCCCAGGGAGGGGGTTGATTCACCTTCCCTGGAGGTGTTTAAGGCACAGGTGGACGAGGTGCTGAGGGACATGGGTTAGTGTT
>WAAB01019193.1:22163-34809 GCA_013389865.1 Piaya cayana
CATGTATGATAAAAATATGGAGGTTATAAATGATCACTACCACCAATGTCAGAGAAACTACCATAAAGGAGTTTTTCTGTTTTTTTTTCTTTTCTCACCTTATTCTGATGACCATCATAGGACAGGAAAGTTATCTTGATTCGCATCCTCAAACAAGAGACTTCATTCTGAATTTCTGTCTCTGCNCGGTGGGTCTCTTCCAACCTGGTTGTTCTATGATTCTATGATCCTGGATAACGATACCTGTGTGAAGGGCAGGATACTAACATCTGGAAGCAGATAGGTGGTAGAACACAAATGTGTACTAGGAGTCTGAAGAGACTTTATACTGAGCAGTGAGAACTGGAAAATTAAAAATGTTGGGAGGATTTTGGGTGTTTTTGGTGTTTTCTCCTCTAAATTCACACTTGTGTCCTTTACTGTAGTGAGCAGAGAATCTACCTCTACTGTCCTTGCTCACAGCTNAGAAGCAGACTTACCATGTCGAATTTTATATCGATACAGTAAATGTATTCTCAGCTGTTATCATTGTCTGTTGCATAGGTGTGTGCTGAAAGACAGATAATTACTTGAAAGCAATTCCATTTAAATCTAGTCAGATAGCATCACTAACTACCATTAGATTGTGTAGCCATCTCCCAAGAGAAAAAACTGTAATTCTCTTTGCAGGAATTGTAGTGTCAACATTCATGATTTTGTAAGAAGTCTTATTATAGACGTCTTTTCTAAAGTTGTGAGGTAGTGAAATCTATTTTAAATGATAATTTTCTTTTTATTTTGTGGAAATAAAGTTTTTAGTCTTCAGAGTTCCACAGAAAAGCTTCAAGAAGCTTGTTAGGAATGGTTGGACTTGATGATCCGGTGGGTCTCTTCAAACCTGGTTTTTCTATGATTCTATGATTCTAAGAAGTAAAATAAACATTATCTAATGAAAACTCCCTCCCTCACCCTAAGAATATCCAAGAAGTAAACAAAAATACTAGATTAAATGAAGTTTTTATTAATGACTCTTTGGAGGCAGGTTCTTGTTACATAGCAAAGTTTGAAAATACTAAGTCCGAATAAAATATCTGAGCAAAATAATTTTTTTAAAAAAAGTCTTCCACTAGAAGCAAAATAGCTTTCCTTTTTGCAGGCAATTTAGTAAACTTACTGCTTTTCTACTGTAAGTTTTCATTTTCTTTCACATATCTTCCCTGCAATTTCAGGGGAAAAGGAAAGTCTGAAACGTGAATTACTTTTTTTTTCCAAAGTATTGATAACTGTAGTGAAGAATTGTACTTTTACTTTCCCCCCCGCTCTTGCCTTCTACCATCCAGAACATGTGTCAAGGAGAAACGCTGAATACTCCAACTTCTATCTTGTTAGACTTTCTATTGAGGTTATACCTTCTTGCTTTCAGAACACGAAAGCAGCAGACATCAAAAGATCTGATCCTTGCCTCTGAAAGGTAGAACAGTACCAGCTGCAATGAAGTCAGTCCCAAGAATTTTACCAGACAGGGCAAAGCAAATGAAAGAAAAACAGTGGTTTCTTACCGACCCAATCTGGTTCAAACAGCTACTATTCAAAGTTATTACGGCGTCTCTGTTGTTCGTAGCACTTTGCTGGAGGCACCAGCCCCCGTCTGAGAAGCAAGAGATTAGTTTAAGGGCTTTGGATAGAATCTGAGAAGTTTATTGAACAGTTTTGGCTGGTGGAGTTCGGGTGAGATAAGAGAAGAGCATTTGTAAGGAATGAAGATATGAGCAGCTTGTGTAGAGGGGATGGAGATGAGCAGGAACAGACGGTAACATCCCTGGGACCAGTAGGGGACCTCTGCCAACACTCTGAGGTGCACGTTGCCTTATGGTATCTTCTCTCCCTTGTTTCTTCACTTTGGGTACGCAAGAGTAAGAACCTCTGCAATATTAAACAGCTCCGTGCCATGCAGGTGCCAGGGCTGGCCAGAGGCAAGTGGCCTGGCTTGAAACTCTTGGCTACAAAACAAAGCGTTCAGCAAATTGACCATCTGTCCGAGCTTGGCATAACTGGGGGGTATCAGAGACCATCAGCAGATAATCAACATTGCTATTTAAAATTGTTTACTATGTTAACAGTTTTTAAAATTCATGACTGCAGCTCATCGTCGTTTTCATCTCTTCTCTTGCTTTTCTGAAATATCCCTGGCACAAGGAAATTAATCCCACACAGTAATCAAGTTGCCTGCGGTAGAGGCAAGGTGAAGGCCAGGTAGATCTGAAACAGATCTTTGAGCAGCCTGATCCGGTGAAAGATGTGCCTGCCCAGGGGGGTGGGTTGGACTACATGATCTTTAAAGGTCCCTTTCAACTCCAGCTGTTCTATGATCTCTAGCTATCGATGCATGGACACATAACACTGTGGGTGCAAGAGGATTCTGTGCCAAAAAGTTTGAGCTGAGATTGTGGTCTTATGGCTTCTTATGGTAGCATTAGAGTGCAGTGCTCCTCCCTTCTACCAGACCCAATTGTACTCATTCGTGGAAGGCTGAGAGAAAGCAGGAGGGAATTGATAATTCATTCTTGACTTTAGGAGCTGAAAAGTGTAAAATTTCCTTACTGGCCAGTCCATTTATCCTCATTCCAGTAGCTAGTCTGATATTACCATTCCTCTGATTGCACCTGCTTTTCCATGCCTACCATGAAAGGTGAGTCTAAGTCTTTCTTGTTAGCAGCATAATCTTCCTTAATGCAACCTTATTTATAGAACATATATAAAGCATGTATGAATGTCTTGGGATAAAGGCTGACTGAAGGCACTGAACCACCCAAGAATGTCTCTACTGAGAATGAAACTGTAATATACAGGGATATGAAGGAGGCGTAACTAGGGAAAATGGAAAACTAGATATCACGTGGAAAACAGCAACATAAAAGATGAGTATTTTAAGAAGCTTCCTGTGTAATGAACTTTATTTACTTTGGACTAGTCTACCTGCAGGCTTAAAAGATTCATGTAAAGATTTGAGTGTTCTTGAGGCCCAATAAAACCAAACAGACCAGAAACTCCTGATATGATGAGTCTCAGGCCACATGAATTCCTGATTCCCTTTACTGGCAGTTGAAACCTATTGAGCATCTGTCTGACCACCAACTACTCCATCTTCATAAAATATTAGAGATTTTTCCTGACCTAGACTATCCCTGTTTAGNATGGTTTAGAGATTGGTGGGAATGGTTGGACTCAATGATCTGGTGGGTCTCTTCCAACCTGGTGATTCTATGATTCTATGATTCTGTTTATACCCTGATGATGCACAACCCACTGTCTATATGCAGTGAACTCATGCCTATAAGGTTTACAACTCGAGGTGTATCAGTCACCCATTCTGTCAGACTTTTCAGTGCTTTTCAGGATGAGGTTCAAAGCACTTGAAGTTCAAGTACATTTTAGGGGACATCACAAGAAACAGGAAAGATGATCATGTGGTTTGCGACTTTATCACTAGCTCACCCATCAAGGAAAAGTTACTCTCTTAGTGTCCTTCTTTTCCCCGTCCCTTTTGTGGGTCTGCTTAGGTTGCCATATTTTAGGCCAAGAGTCTCCTCTTGCTTTGATTAGGATTAACGACACTCGGGGCCCGGTATTCGGGGCTGGAAGATGCTATTGTTTTTAATACGCTTACAGTGCAAGTGGCTTCTTTCTTCTTGTGCCATTGATTGATTAGTGGAGTTTGTCCAAGTAATTTTCCCCTCTTGATACGTTCACTTCCCTTCTCGACTACAAAGTTGGTGTGAAGATTAACTAATTAATCTCACGAGATTCTTTAATGAAAGGAACGCCTTACTGAGCAACAGAACAAAGTACGCGCAATATGTGTGAACACAACTCATCCCGCATCTCTACAGAGCTGAGATTTCTTTTCTCCTCTGAGCAAGACTATAAGACTGTCTCAGCTTAAAAAAAAATCTCTTTCCCTGTTCAGTACAATGCTGAACATCTGTTGCAGAAGAACAGATGATTAATAATTGAAACTAGATTGCGCTGTCCAAACTGAAGTGCCTAGAGTGCTATAGCTTTTCTGAGGTTTTTTTAATCTTTGTTTCTTTATTTCTTCTCAAAATAATCAAATACAAACGTTAGGAATTAGTTTTTATTCCAGAATGGAAGTTTTTACTCTGTTTTATTTAAAAATATATTAAATCTTTATTAAATAGATTTTCAGGCCGGTTTTGGTGATAAAGCTTGTTATGTCAAACATATGTAAAAGAAGAGAAAGAAATAGGTGAAAATAATGGCACAGCAATAGTAAAAGTTATTACTTGTCAGGCTATGAAATTGGACCCAAACAGGTTGTGGAATGAAGAGATAAGGATCCAGAATTTGATCTGAGGGAGACTGGAAAACCCGAGGAGCTTAATCTTTTCATATTCTTTCTCCCAGAACTGATTGCTCCAGAGGTAATGTTTATGCGTGTGATTAGGAGCTGAACCTGATAAATTCTATTTTCAGCACTGCAACAGGATCACGGTGAGTGAAAATAACCTTGGTGCTTTGGGCTCCTGCTCCACTTTGATCTTCCAAAGCTCTTGCTAAATTAAGACTGGCCTTTAAGTTAAAAAGAATGTAAAATTAAAGGTCTTCTTATGTATTCCTAAACTAGCATTGTTAGCTTAGGTATTTAAAATTAAGATTAATACTGAATGGAAACAAAAGAGTTTTAGATTGGAGAAGCCTAAAGAGTTTGTGGAATCTTCATTCTTGGAGTTTTTAAAAATGGACAGACAAGCCATGAGTACGTATTTGTACCTTTGAAGCTGGCTCAGTACAGAGGAGTTTGGAGTAAAAGACCTCCAGAGGGCTTTCCTTACCTGAATTAAATAATTAAAATTTAAGATTACTTTCTAATTCTGTCTAAAGCAAAAAGTATCTCTGAAACATCCAGTAGTAATCTATTCAGCTATATTAATGAAATGTTTTCTTCATTGTTTTCAGCATTACGTTTCTATTTTTGCATAAGGATGATGTAAACAAGAGGGAGTTTTGCCTTTTTCATAGTCTTCATTAAGACACTAGGTGCAGCAGCTCAGCTAAGGACAAGATGAGGAACCTTTATTTTCATTTAATTCACGAGTACTGGAAATGGAAGCTGCACTTTAAAAAGCTGAGATTTAAAAAAGTGATGCTAACCTTTAGGGAGTCCTTTCTCCCCCATCTCATCTTTTTTCCTCCTTTAGTTAAAAGTTATTACCTCGAAGCAAAGGCATATGTTTTAATAATTCACTGTAGGTACTGGGATGGCACATACTCTTGGGAAAGTGAAGGTCAATGTTTCTCTCTGCTCACAGTCCAGCCCACAAGCAATGACTCAGCAGCACAAAAAAAACCCTGAAGATGTAGCAACTTCAATAGAAAAAGAAGAGTTTTTTTCAGGTCTGGTCCAAGGTGAGGCAGGTTTGAGAATGGGGCTGTTGCCAAAGCTGGACCACTGAGAGAAAAGGGTGTAGGTAGCAACCTGTCCACTTGATGAATGTCCCTGTGCTGATGAGCTAGGAGTAACGAACCGAGCTGCGCATGGGTGCACTGCCCTCTTTTGGGTTTTGATGGAAGCAGGATCAGCTCTATCCCACTTGGTGCTTCAGTTGTTCTCTGGAGTTCAGAGTAAAGAGCGATTTTTTATTCTTTGCTGTTCTGCCTTAGGAAAAAGGGAGGGGGTTGAGTCACCTTCCCTGGACGGGTTTAAGGGACGGGTGGATGAGGCGCTGAGGGACATGGTTTAGTGTTTGATAGGAATGGTTGGACTCGATGATCCTGTGGGTCTCTTCCAACCTGGTTGTTCTATGATTCTATGAAAAAGCTTTTCCCCAGTACCTCTGGATTTTTTTACATATTCATTCATATAAAGTAGGATTAGGAGAGAGAAGAATGGAATCACATCTTCGGGGATGTCTCAGGCTCGTGCTTGCCTTTCATGAGTCTATATTGCATTGACCCTATCCTGTACCTGAGACTCTGGTGGTATAAAAATTAAGATAATGTGAAAAAAGTACATTAAACTGGGATTAGTCCATGTAAAGAAAGCTCAGCAACAATTATCCATTAATACAGTTGATACATTAATACTGATTTAGGTTTTGCTATGGTAAGACAACAGCCGCATGTTAGTGAAAATCTGTTATTGTGTACAGTGCCTGAAAAGAAACAGTGAAATGCCAGCTGACTATCAAGATTATGATTATCACTGAAAATCATAGACTCATAGAATAACCAGGTTGGAAGAGACCCACCGGATCATTGAGTCCAACCATAACATAATCATAACAGTAGCTGTAATTCTGGAAATGCTNACAGGGCTGCTCTAGTTTCTAAAAATGTAATTTTAAAACAGGTGCTTGCTTAGATGACTGATGTTTGGGTTCTTTTTCGCTTGATGCATGCAGAGGTGTTCTATAAAAACAGATGAAACGTCTTTTTTTGTTGTTGTTTTTCTTTTTTCCAGTTGGTATCATGTGTCTGCTGGGGTTCAGTGGCATTTCAGTGCTCACTGCTTAGCCACTTATAAGCACGTGCTGTAAAAATTAGTAAAATGTCTCATACTTTTACTATTAAAACCCCTTTAAACAGAACGCTCTGCAGAACAGCTACTGACATCTTGTGTATTTTGTGATAACTTTCACATGTAGATGCACGTTGTTTTCTGACCGTGTTGTAAAATAGGGAAGCAGACGTCGTCCTAGGATAAAAAATTTCTTCCAAAATGCCTCCGATAAAAAATTTCTTCCAAAATGCCTCCTCTGCCTTTTGAGATTTGTGTGAATTTTCACTAAATAATGGTATTATTCTGTGTAACTTAAGAGGTAATCAGAAGATTTTTGGAAGTGACTGTTTATGTCCCTGTCTGAAACTAGAGAATCATGGAATTATAGAATCACCAAGTTGGAAGAGACCCATCGGATCATTGAGTCCAACCATTCCTATCAAACACTAAACCACGTCCCTCAGGACTTCACCTACCTGTGCCTTAAACACCTCCAGGGAAGGTGACTCAACCACCTCCCTGGGCAGCATATTCCAATGCCCAATGACCCTTTCCATAAAAAACTTCCTCCTAATTTCTAACCTAAATCTCCCCTGGAGGAGCTTGAGGCCATTCCCCCTTGTCCTGTCCCCTGTCCCTTGGGAGAAGAGCCCAGCTCCCTCCTCTCCACAATCTCCCTTCAGGTAGTTGGAGAGAGCAATGAGGTCTCCCCTCAGCCTCCTCTTCTCCAGACTAAACACCCCCAGCTCTCTCAGCCGTTCCTCATCANGTGTTAAACCTCATGCCGTTAGACTCAGCCCATGGATCCAGCCTGTTCAGATCCCTTTGCAGAGCCTCCCTACCCTCCAGCAGATCGACACTTCCACCCAGCTTAGTGTCATCTGCAAACTTGCTAAGGGTGCACTCAATGCCTTCATCCATTGATGAAGATATTGAACAGGGCTGGACCTAGCGCTGAGCCCTGGGAAAGGAGGCAGGAGTTGTACATTGTTGGTTGTTTTTTTTTAATCTAAGTTGTTGTTGATATATGCATTCGCATTTTCTTTCTGGTAAAACAACCACAGATGATTGCCACAGATAATAAAAAACAAATCTTTCCTTGGCTGCTTTCTCTCGCAGTCCCTTTCTTTACCAACACAGAACAGGTAAATGGATTTTTTTTTTTCCCCAGCCACTAGCCAGCTTTTTATTTCAAACCACATTCATCAAGATGCCAAATGCAATTCTCGACAATTCTTCTATTATAAACACCGCACAATTCCAGCTTTCAAAAATATTGGCAGGTGATAATTTTTCTCTCTTAAAAGGTAGTCCTTTGCCATCTAGTATTCTGCTGACAAGAATTGTCTTATCATTCAATGAGCATTAAATCCTTCATGTGTGCAAACAAGATTAATTCACCGTCTGCGCCTTTCACCGCATCATTTTTCTTACCTTTAAACAGACTTTAAAGATTTGAGGAAGATGCTGGTGTCCTAGCAGTTATGGACGTCCTGTGGGGTTTTATTTTGGGAAATTATGCTGGAGTTTCCACCGTCCAGATCTGGCTTGGGTTTGAATTTGAATTTACACTTTCTAGTAATCGTGAGCGTAGTTTTATTTGATGACGACTTGGAGTAATGCTACCCTCCATATCAGCAAAGTGCAGACTGACTTAATGAGTCTGGGTTATGTGTATTTGTATGAATAAGAACCTTTTTATTCTAAAATCACTGACTTATAGTTGCAAAATAACTTCTCCGCAGACATTCTCCTTGTATTTAAGTGGTCAATTCTGTTTATTTCTGAGACCATTTCAAACCACAGGTCATCATTCAGAGGCAATAATTTTTTTTTCTTCATTGTAGAAAATCTAATTCTGTCACTGAAGTCTTTTCTTTCCCTACGAAATTACTGCACTTTCTGTGTTAACAAGAACTTTTGGCAATAAAACACTTCACAGAGCCTTGATTAAATTATTGGTGTATTATTTTAATGGCGTCTTAATGAAATTGCTCAGCAACTAACCTTGTCTTTTAGTTGGCATTAGACACAGCTTCAAAACTCTCAGCTCTAACTCATTTTTTTCTTTTCATTGAGGTGCTAATACTATTAGCCAATATATTTAAAGCAAAGACTTGAGCCAAATTGTGGTGGAGTTACTAACGAGTGAAGTTTTACAGCGGTTGGTGTTAGCACATGAATAAAGCTTGTTAAACTTCATAAAGGCTTCAGTTTCCTCATTCTCTGTTAATATCCAAGTAAATGGTTGAGTTATTTCCTTTTGGTAAATTTGTCCCCAATTTATTTGCATTTACTGCTCCTGGCAAGTCAGCCCTGGAAAAGGAGTTGGTTTAATTTGCTTTACAGTAGTTTTGTATTTTTTTTTAAAGAACATCATGGCCAAAGCAGTTCCTTTCTTTCACTTGTTTAATTTCTTTTCTTATTCTAAGTGTGGAAAAAGCTTAAGCAATGAGCAAATTTGATTAGTTAAAAGCAGGGTGCTATTCTTTAAAATTGCTGAATCTGGAGAATCAGGTGCCTCGCATAATCCTCATGCCTTGTAAACAGCAATCCAAAACCAAACTGATGTGTAAAGTGGCTGAAATTACATTTGATTATTGTGGGGTTCCTTGGCACTGATGTTCTTACAATCCATTATCGCATAAAGAAACCAAACTCCACGACCCTTTAAAATTTAACGTATCTGGCCTGTGGAGGAGCTGGAAAACAATGCAGATGTTTGGAGAACTTAAGTAGAGGAATCATAGAATCACCAGGTTGGAAGAGACCTACCAGATCATTGAGTCCAACCATTCCCACCAATCACTAAACCATGTCCCTCAGCACCTCATCCATCCACACCTTAAACACTTCCAGGGAAGGCGAGTCAACCCCCTCCCTGGGCAGCCTGTTCCACTGCCTAATGACCCTTTCTGTGAAGAATTTTTTCCTTATGTCGAGCCTGAACCTCCCCTGTTGGAGTTTAATGCTCTGCTTTTGATAAGAGTAGGATAATTCTGTTGTTCTTTGCTGATTTCCTTCTTTGCTTTACTTCAGTCTTCCATTTTCCTGTAAAAAAATATTTCTTATTCTGCGTGGGTCACCATTGTTGGGTCTAGGCATGAAACATGTGACAGGTGAAGAAAGTGAAGCTTCTTTGAGTAGATTTGACCCATTTTGCATTTCATCTCTATTTTTGGTCAGGTGATATAAATCAGATCTGTTGTTACATCAGAAGTGAATGAAAGAAAAAGGTGAATCTATAAAATAGATTTGTATGTTTTTCATACTGTTCTATTTCACCAATACAGTGCTTTTTCCTACAAAATGTCAGTGAAAACTTGGTCTGAGCAGAGATGCAAGGGGCTAAAATAAAAGGCTGAGAGCAGTTCTGGACTTCTTTTGAATAAGCCACTCAATATAGTATTCAGGGCAACTATATAGGGATCATGATTCTATCTGTAAAAACAAAATCAGACTCCTTCTGGAAAGTGTTCCTGGGTTTCTTTGTGAGAGCAGCGAAAATCCATGTAATTGCGAGGGGTGATCTACCATCCGCAGAATTAGCACCAAATAAGAGGTGGAAAATGTGTGACTGTTTAACATCTGTAAATTGTGTTTTGTGTTCATTTGTCATTTCTAGGCAAAGCAAATCAAGTTTCTCCCTTCTCAAAGGATGGATGATTAATGGGTGCCTCGCATTTATTTGCAAAAGCCTTTGTCAACTTTATTGACAAAATTTTAACAGAGAAAAAAAAAATCCAATCCACCTAAAGAGTCAGAAAGTGCAGCATGTGCTTGCTTTGTGTGGTGTGATTAAGCAGATTGTGATCATTGCTGAGCACTGGTCTGAACAGAGCGATTATTTTTGCTGTGTAGACGTAGAATCATGGATTTTGTTTAACATAAGACAACGCTAAAGCAGATCATAGATGCTCTAAGGCTGGTCTCCCTTTACTAAGGGCTTTTCCTGAAAGTGAGAGGCAGAAACGCACGTCTCTCTTAATAGCTTTATTTTGTAGTGTTGGAATCAGAGGGAGTCTGAGAACTGTCAAGATAAAAATGATGCCGCCAATTCTTTACCTAAGAAGTTGCTAGATCAGCCCACCCGAGCTGTTAATATCGTTATCGTTTATCATTTTCATTCACTCTCCAGTGACATGTGTAAGAACCTTCAGCTTAAGCTGAATTTTAACCAATCTCACTCTCTGCTGAGAAGGAGCAGAGTATATAACTATATTTTCTTATATACTATCCCAGAATTCAGCAATTTGTGGTTCAGATTACTGAGCCAACAGTGAAATTTTTGAATTGACGTAAGGACCCAGGGAGGGGGTTGACTCACCTTCCCCGGAGGTGTTTAAGGTTTGGGTGGATGAGGTGCTGAGGGACATGGTTTAGTGTTTAATAGGAATGGTTGGACTCAATGATCCGATGGGTCTCTTCCAACCTGGTGGTTCTATGATTCCATGACCATTACATGTTCATTTTTCTTATTCATATAAACTTTTGGCATCTACACCAAACTATAGCAAGGAGCGGCATGGTTTGACCAGTAAAAAAATCATGACTTCACCTGTATTTTGTATCTCACTCTTGATAATTTAATTTGAATTTTATATTATGACAGAATGAATAATTGTTCTCTAAGCATTTCCAGGCCATTTCTAGTTTTGTAGACTTTGGCCAAATTGCCTCTCATTTATCTCTTTTGGAAGTCGAATAGTTCATTTATTTGCTGCTTGTATGAAAAATGTTTCGTAGGTTTCTTCAATCATCTTTATAGCTATTCTGTGTTTCTACTGCAGCCGCTTTTTTTCCTTAGGATGGATGTTGAGAATAGCACCCAGAGTTAAAGTTGTGGGAACAGTGGCCAATACAGTTATTTGTAAAGCTGCTTAATACTTGCCTAAGTATTCCTGCTGATGTAATTGAGGTTTTTTCGATAGCACCTGAGGACTGAGTTTCTCTTTTCACAAACCTCCTCACTGAAACCCTCAGACTAATTTCCAGGAAGGAATTACCTGCTCAGTCTGTTGTTCTGTCTGTTATGCTGAGGTTGCTTCTCTTAATCCTAGTTTTTTTGTTTCATCTGTCATTTGATAGGAATGGTTGGACTCGATGATCCGATGGGTCTCTTCCAACCTGGTGATTCTATGATTCTATGGTTTTACTGCCTAAGTACTCGGTATTGCAAAATCCTTTTACAGGTCTTCATACACGGCTTTTCTATTCATCTTTTTAAATATCTTGCTGCCATGTACAGACTTTGTCAACTTCCTTCTTTCCAAGTAGTTAATGAATAAATCAAACAGTCCTAAGGATTGGGAAATTCCAAATGAACACATCTGTCCATTATAGAAACAGAAAGATTCTTCCCTAACCTTTGATACTGACCTTCTAACTGTTAATTAATCAATGACTGGTTTGGACCCTTTGGCAACGGAGACCCTCAAAAATCCTATTAGACTTTGTCTGCCGGGTTGTCTTTCTGTACAGGCTCTAAGAACCTGAGTAGATTTAAAGTGTGATTTTCATGTACCAAAGTCACATTGATTTCTCAATGATGTGCGGATTATGCCTGCCCAGAAACCAGTGTTAGTTTATTTGTTGTACTAGACACTGTAGAAACAGAGCAAGAAGATTGCTCCTTTTGGAAGGTCATATTTAAGGAAATCAGCATGCTTTCTCTAGAGAATTTAAAATTTATCAAAATAGTTTGTTTCTAATCTAATCTGAGTCGTCTTCCCTAGAGGTGTTTAAGGCACGGGTGGACGAGGTGCTGAGGGACATGGTTGGATTGATGGGAATGGTTGGACTCAATGATCCAGTGGGTCTCTTCCAACCTGGTTATTCTATGATTCCTATCTTAGATATTCTTAGGTATTAAAGTTTATAACTTCTAAACTTAGAGTCACTTTGTTATTGTTGCTGTTTTTATTTTCTGTGATTTTCTTGCTCAATATCTCTGCGTCCGCTTTTATTTTCTGTGTAAGCAACTGTGTCAAGTCAATATGCAATAGACTACTTCGAAGCAGAACTTGTCTTCAGTTATTTCAGAGAAAATTCTAAAATTTATTTATTCCATATTTCACATGCTGCAACAACAAAACCAGTAAAATTGATCGTATTTCCCTTCCTTTCTCCTTTATATTCCAGGCAATT
>WAAB01019194.1:0-28269 GCA_013389865.1 Piaya cayana
TCCTGACCAAAAATCTAGCAGGGTTCATTAACAGAGATTTATACTAGATGTGAAGGGGTAGGGGCATGGAGCCAGGCTTGACAGGGGCAAGCCTGGAAATGCCACTCCAGTGCCTGAGAGATGGTGTACTGGCAAGTGTCACCTCAGAGAAAGTGGGGGCATGTATATCTTGTGACAGAAAAGATGTAAAGGGCTCTGATGGGTTAGATAATCCAATGACCAATAATTTGGGAATGAACATTATTCCCTTTATGACAGCTGATTAACAGCCCAACTGAAGTGCAACTACAACAATGCATGCAGCATGGGAAATAAACAGAAGGAACTGGAAGCTATTGTAGGGCAAGGAGAATATGAAGTAGTTGCCACCACAGAAACATGGTGGGATGACTAGTATAGCTGGAGTGCAGCTGTGGTGGAGTATAAGCTCTTCAGGTGGGACAGGAAAGTAGGAGACATGGTAAGGTAGACATCTGTGTTAGAGTGCGCCTCAAAACGATCAAGCTCGATTATGGTGATGACAGGATTGAGTATCTCTGGGTAAAAATCAGAAGAGCCCACAAGAAGGCAATGAAATCAGATCAATTCAGAGTCGTTAAGGTGTGGCCATATCTGAGTGGTCAATATCAATGACTCTGGGGACAAGAAGATAAAGGTCCTTGTAATTATCTTAGGTTTTAATCTTGTTTCTAACACATTACAGCCGATGTTCCATCGCACCATTTACAAATCACTATTTCAACATCAAAAAGAAGAGGAATGTCTATGAACTTTGGAAGAAGGGACAGGAATCTTGGGTGGACTACATGGAGGAAGTGAGATTGTGCAGAGAAAAAATCAGGAGGGCTAAAAAATATTTCTATAAATACATCAATAGTAAAAGGAGGACCAGGGAGAATATTCAGTCTTTATTGGATGTAAAGGGAAGAACCATGACAAAGGATGAGGACAAGGCTGAGGTACTTAATGCCTTCTTTGTCTTGGTCTTTAATTGTAAAGAAAGTTGTTCCCTCTGTGTACACACCAAGGAGCTAGAGGAGCAGAACATAGCTGCCATGACCCAAGAGAAGGTAGAGACTTGCTTGGCCAATTAGACACTCACAAGTCTATGGGGCTGGATGTGATCCACTCAAGAGTATTGAGGGAGCTAGTAGATGTGCTTGCTTGCCAAAGCCCATTCCATCATCTTCCAGAAGTCCTGGCTGACTGGGGAAGTTCCACTGGACTGGAAGCTGGCTAATGTTATACCCATCTAAAAGAAGGGTTGCAGGGAGGATCCAGGGAACTACAGGCCTATCAGTCTGACCTCAGTTCTGGGAAAAGTCATGGAACAGGTGATCGTGACATCTTGACTGCTATTATACAACACATGCAAGAGAACCGGGTGATCAGGCCCAGTCAACATGTGTTCATGAAAGACAGGTCTTGCCAAACTAACCTGATTGCCTTCTATGACAAAGTGACTTGACTGCTGGATAAAGGAAAGGCTGTGGACTTCAATAAAACCTTTGTCACAGTTTCTCACAGCATTCTGCTACGGAAACTGTCAGTCTCTGGCCTGGACAGGTGCACACTCTCCTGGGTGGAAAACTGGTTGGATGGCTGGGCCCAGAGAGTTGTGGTAAATGGAGTTTACTCCAGCTGGAGGCCAGTCAAAACTAGTGTCCCCAAGGGCTCAGTGCTGGGTCCATCCCTGTTCAATGTCTTTATCGATGACCTGGATGAAAGCATTGAGTGTACCCTTAGCAAGTTTGCAGATGACACTAAGCTGGGAGGAAGCGTAGATCTGCTGGAGGGTAGGGAAGCTCTTCAAAGGGACCTGAACAGGCTGGACTGATGAGCTGAGACCAATGGCATGAGGTTTAAAAAGGCCAAATGCCATGTCCTGTATTTGGGGCATAACAACCCTATGCAGAGCTACAGGCAAGGAGAAGAGTGACTAGATATCTTCCTGGAGGACAAGGACCTGGGGATGTTGGTTGACAGCCAACTGAACATGAGGCAGCAGTGTGCCCAGGTGGCCAAGAAGGATAATGGCATCTTGGCTTGTATCAGAGAAGGTCTGGTGAGGAGGTGCAGGGAGGTTATTTCACCCCTGTTCTTGGCACTGGTGAGACCACACCTCAAATATTGTATTCAGTTCTGGGCCCCTTACTACAAGAAGGATGTTGAGGCTCTGGAGTATGTCCAGAGAAGGGCGACAAAGCTGGTGAAGGGGCTGGAGAACTAGTCTTATGAGGAGCAGTTGAGGGAACTGGAGTTGTTTAAGCTTGAGAAAATTGTGTGAAAACAGGGAAAAATGTGATATATTATAGTTTCTATCATTTTACCATTTATCTAATACCCAGAGTAGACAAAATTTCACCTTATGTTTTGGGATTCCCCAAGGAATGGCTTCCATTTGAGCACCTCATTAAAGCAGGAAAGTCATGGAAATTGACAAAAGGATGTATTTCTTAATGTTCTAGGCAGGATACTTAACTTGTACCCATGTGTCTGCTGAGTAAGTGAGAAACTACATATACATTCAGTTTTGCTTCTACACAAATGATTAGATGCAAGGATTGCACAGAACTTATAACAAGTGAGCATAAAAATTTTACACTGGGTTATTTTTCAAGTCTGAAGAACAGAATTAAATGTATATGTATAAATTACTCACAAGTCTTGATCATGAAATTGTAACACTTAAAAAAAACTTAGAAAAATATTTTAAAACACATTAGCAACATTTATTAGCATTTTTATAGTAATAGACCTTCTAAGCATGTATTTCTTTTAACAGTTGTTTGGTTTAGGTGTGAATTTTGTAGATATTAAATAGCTCAGAGTTGGGGTTTTTTTGTTAGGTAGCAACAGTAATTTTTAACTTGGCTCTATGTCCAATCATATGGACTAAATAACACTGTCTGTCAGATCTACCAGAAATCCATATAAAAATATGCACCGAACATTAGCTTCAGTTTTGGAATACACACATGACAACTGATGCAAAAGAAGACTTATCCTTTTTTGTTGAATACAGTTTTTTACAACTGTAAGTTGGAATAGCTTGTGGCTCGCTCTGTCAACAAGAGTAAGAGTATAAGTGCAATAACAATACAGTTTTATAACCACATTTCTACCCCTCAGGATTTCCATGTTTACCAGAAGAAAACTATCAGATCATTCTCAGCATCTTCCTTGCTTGTAAACACAGAGGAGAAATTCATGCTATGGTGATAAGATCAGTCATTAGTATGCACCTGCTGGCATTGCACTGGTAATTCATTACATCAAGTTATCATCAAAATTATGGTGCATTGATTACACACTCACTTTCACATATTACCTGTGGACCAGTGGATTGATGACACATTATTGTAGTACAACACAAAAATGTCAATTGTAAGATAGAAGAAATAACATTTGTTTTTTGAGTTGTTTTATTCAAAACAAGATAACTATGACACACTCTAGAACAAGCATTCTGTTATTAACATCTGTGATCATTGATGATGGGCATTGGGTATAAAATTGTATATAAGCCAGCAACGTGTGTTTGCAGCCCAGAAAGCAAATCATATCTTGTTCTGTATAAAAATAATGCATGGCCAGCAGGCTGAGAGTGGTGATTCTCCCCCTTTACTCCACTCTTGTGAGACCCGCCCTGAGTATGTGTCCAGCTCTGGGGTCTCCAGCACAAGAAGGACATGGAAATGTGAGAGAGTATCCAGGAGAGGGCCACAAAATGGGAAAGGGGGTAGGAATATTTTTTCTATGACAAAAGGCTGAGAGAGTTGGGGTGGTCCAGCCTAGAGAAGGCTCCAGGAATTAAAGATTAAAGATTTCAGTATGTAGAGGGGGTTTTTAAGGAAGATGGACAGAAATGTATACGAAGGCCTGTAGTGACAGGAAAAGGATAATAGTTTTAAACTGGAAGTGGATAGATTTAGACTGGACATAAGGAAGAAATTTTTTATGATGGAAGTGGTGAGACACAGGACCAGGTTGCTCAGACAAGCTGTGGATTCCCCATCCCTGAAAGTGCTAAAGGTCAGTCTAGATGGGGCTTTAGTAACTAGTAACCTGAGCTAGTGAAAGAAGTCTATGCAGGGGGATTGGACTAGATGATCTTTAAAGGCCTCCAACCACACCCATTCTTTGATTCTATGATCATTAACTAACTTTTACGGCAAACAGTTTGTTTGCAGTTCTTTAGGTATTTATAATCAAGAATGTGAAATTCCCATTGAAAATACAAGTTAATTCAGAATTTTTCAAGTCAGCTTTCTGCTTTTTATATTTACATGTCCAGGCAGCTAGGAAACATAAAAAAAATAAATTAAAGGACTCCTTCTTTAAGTAATATGAACAGCAATGTAACAGGATTATAATCAGTTTTTCAAAATATTTAGTTTGGACTGCATCATTGCAAGTCTAAAACATAACAATATAGAAAGTCAGCAGGAAAATGAACAATGAGAATTCATTAAAATTCAGTATTGGGAAATTGAAGAAAGGTTGATAAAATATTGGAGAGAATATATTTTCTATGTAAAGGGCCGTCTGTGTGTATTTCCTATATAGATATTTCAATATTATGATTGACTACTGTTCATAACAAAACTAAAGAGAAATAAACAGGACAAGAAAAAAATACTTTTTTCATAGTCTGGCAAATGATCCTCACTACATCTAACATGAAGCATGAATATGGTTTCTAACTTTGTCAGGAAAACTAGAACTGTTTAGAACATTTTAGAAACATTTAGAACTAGTTACCTTTTTAACTGAAAAGATGCTTTCTTCTGTTAGCACTCACTACTCTTCTCGGCAAATATTTGCTGATATTCTGAAAACATCATGCTTCTCAGAACCCAAGCATATTTGTTCATGCCAAAGGAGCAAAACCACGGACAGAAACTTTCTTAAGTCTTTCTACGGTTTCTGAATGAGGTGCAGAAGAATCAAGAAGTCTGAGCAGGTTTTACAGAATGCTGAGAACTTATCCTGCAGGCAGCAAGCATTATGTCAGCATTCCTTCCCCATGACAGCATATTGCAGATTGCAATGTTCAGTACTTTATGACACATTCTCCATCAGCAGAAGAATAAAAAGAAAATTCATTCCTAGCTCCCACTTCAGCCTTTACATATGAAAATCTTTGTTTCTAATTATCTTGGTTTTGCAGACACAAAACTTTTATGGAGAGCCACTCAATGGCCTCTTTAAAGTCCATTACATAATTCTAACTCTTCAGTGAGACTAAGGCTTCATCTGAAATTGAGAACAATTCAGATGAACTCTTTATAAGCAATATTCAATTATGAAAAGTCAGAGAATAGGGAAATGATTCTGTATACAAACTCTAAGAAATCCCAGCCAGTTCAAAGGACAACAGTTTAGTAAACGTTAATTAATTCTGGATAATAAAGTTGTTTGTTTATATCAAAAACCAAAACAGTTGTTAAATAGATTTTAAATTGCATGAGACTTCAGTACAAGATAATAAATCTTAAGAAGTCTAGAAACAAAATTGATGCAATTTAATAGACAGTTTTACAAGCTGTTTTGACTGAAATCCACCCAAATTTAATTTCCTTTTATGAAACCAATGTTTGGTTACAGAAAGACAATAAGTTTCTGTAAAAAACTTGAGGGAACTCTCTAGGAAAAGGCTGAATTTGTTTAAGCTCTAATTAAACCTTTTATGTTTTCTCTGGGATTACATTTAGGAACTAATTAATTGTAACTGAAATGATCCCAACCTGGCATACTGCAATACAATGCAATTTCTTAAACAAAATGAGTATTTTTCAAAAACACCTGTAAAGGTCAGTATATGAGTACATCAATTGAAATCATAAAGTTTTACTTTTTTTTTTTAAATATTCCACATACAATCATAAAATGGTTTGGGTTGCAAGGCACCTTTACAAATCATAAAGTACCGACACACCTGCCATGGGCAAGGACACCTCCCACTAGATTGGGCCCAATAACCTGACCTTGAACAACTCCAGGGCAGGGACATCCACAACGTCTCTGGGCAACCTGTTCCAGTGCCTCAATACCCTCACTGTGAAGAATTTCTTCCTAATGTCCAATCTAAATCTTCCTCCCTTCCAGTTTATACGCATTGCCCCTAGTCCTATCAATACATGCCCTTGTAAAATGTTTCTCCCCGGTTATCTTGTAGGCCCCTTGCAGTTACTGGAAGGCTGCTTTAAGGTCTCTCCGGAGCCTTCTCTTCTCCAGGCTGAACAACCCCAAATGTCTCAGCCTGTCCTCATACCAGAGGTGCTACATCCATCTGAACAGGTTTGCTTATGGCCTTCAGCTATTAGATTGTTAATCCGTATTAAAAGAACACACATAACAGGACATTGATACATCAGTCTTGGTTTCATTTTGGGGGCTACTGATGGGAAAAAAATAACGTAGATCTATCCATCGTATTTTCGTTAAACTTTTTTAAAACAGCTTTTGTTGCTGTATTGTTAATTTTCTTCATAGAATTTCAACCGATTTCCTGTGAATCTTTGGCATGTTTTCTGAGGCTACTGGCTACCACATAACAAGACTTAATTTCTGAAACTTACATAAAATAAGGTGAGGGTAGATTAAGGATATATACATATTTATTTGAATTCCAGTGTTCAGAGACAAATTATAATAATTTACGGGTGGGATCTAAGAAGTGATATTCATCTTTAGACTTTTTCTTATTTCAGACTGTAGCAGCCTCCAAGATGCTTCTTCCATTTGTGAGAACAGTTAAAATAAGTTCATTATCCATCTTTTATCAAATGTTCTCCCAACCTGAGTATTTTTAATTTCCTTAGGAGACTGTTCTAGTAAATGGTGCTATATGTAAGTAGCTTTCAGAGTAGCTACTGGGATTTCTTTTACACAATAATGTACTCTTGTAAATGGTTATTTTTTATTAAGCTGTGTAAATATATTTTAATTAGAAAGAAGGAGCTCTCTCTTTGAAATAGCCTAAGGCAGTGAGGTGTTTTATGACTATTTAGGATGTGAGTGGTTGTATAGGCTGAGAAGTGAGGACATTTTCTTGTTTCCCTGAGGTATCACTGCCTGAAGAGTTGACCTTCTTCCTAGTTTTAAGTCCTTCTGTCATTGTGTAATGCATCACAAAATAGAACAATTATTACCAAAATGAGAAGCATATTAAATCATTTTACCCCCATGAAAACGTGTTCAGCACACATAGTAGTAGTATGAAAGTTAATGCTATTGCTGAATATTGATTCAGAAACAATTTCTAGATCTTCTTACAATCTTGTTTTAAAAACTGAAAAACGCTAAGTACAGCTGTTCTACTCAATGAGAGATACTAACTTGGAAGATGCTTGCAGGCACCTATCATGCTTTTTTTCTCTCTGAACATGTGAGTGCTTGAAAGCAGTGATTACAGAAACTGCTTCTATAACCCGAAGTCAAATAAGGTCTTAAATTTTTTCATTCCTGTTTGTTCTCCACAAAAAAAAAAAAAAAAAGTAATTGCTTTAAAACATACAGATGAGTACTTACATATGTATATATAATATAAATGTATAAGGTTTATGTAAATATGCTTTCCATAAAGCACAAGAGTGCTCAGTTCCCATCTGTAGAAAATCAGGCAGCAAAGGGAAGAGACTGGCATGACTGGGTCAAGACCTGCTGGTTAAACTAAAGAAGAAGAGGGATCTACACAGATAGGTCAAGCAGGGATGGGTAGCCTGGGACATGTATAGGGACACTGCCCAGTTGTGTAGGGAGGAAGTCAGGAAGGCCAAGGTGCAGCTGGAGCTGAACTTGGCAAGGGAACTTAAGACTAACAAGTAGGGCTTCTACAAGTATGTCAATCAAAAGAGGAAGGTCAAAGAGAACCTACCCTCACTGATGGTTGTGAACGGTGATGTCGTATCAATAGATGAGGAGAAGGCTGAGGTACTTCTTAACAACTTTTTTTGCCTTGGTCTTCACTGATAACAGTGCTCCTTACCTCTCCTGGGTCACAGGACAGCAAGATGGTGACCAGGGGAAAAATCCCCCTCCCATAGTAGAGGAGGATCACATTCGCAACCATCTGAGGAACCTGAACAATTATAAGTCTATGAGACCTGATGAGATGCATCCCAAAGTCATGAGGGAATTGGCAGATGTGGCTGCCAAGCCACATTTCATTATATTTTAAAAATCATTGCAATGAGAAGTCCCTGGTGACTGATAGAAGGGTAACATTGTGCCCATTTTTAAAAAGGGTATAAAAAGTGATCCTGGGAATGACTAACCTGTCAACCTCACCTCTGTGCCTGGGAAGATCATAGAACAGATACCCCTAGATGACATTCTAAAGCACATGGAGGACATAGAAGTGATTAATGGCAGCCAGCATGGCATCACCAAGGGAAAACCCTACATGATCAACTTTGGCTTTCTATGATGGGGTAACAGCAGCAGTGGTCATGGGGAAACTGATGGATGCAATCTATCTAGACTTCTGAAACACCTTTGACAGAGTCCCCCACAACATCCTTCTCTCTAAACTGGAGAGATATGGATTTGATGGGTGGATGGTATGGTGGATAAGAAACTGGTAGGATAGTTGTATTCAAAGAGTAATTGTCAATGGCTTGAAGTCCAGATGGAGATCCATGACAAGTGGTGTCCCTCAGAGGTCTGTACTGGGACTGGTGCTATTTAATATTTTTATCGATGATATTGACAGTGAGATTGAGTACACCCTCATCACGTTTGCAGATGGTACCAAGCTGAGTGGTGTGGTTGCAATGCCAGAAGGATGGAATGACATCCAGAGGAACCTAGACAGGCTGGACTGGGTCTCCAAGAACCTCATGAGGTTCAGTGCAAGGTCCTACACCTGGGTGAGGGCAATCCCCTTTTCAGTACGTGATGGGGGATGATATGATTAAAAGCTGCACTGCAGAGAATAACTTAGGGGGTGCTGGTTGATGAGAAGCTTGATATGAGCTGGCAATATGCACTTGTAGCCCAGAAGGCCAACCATATTTTGGGCTGCATCAAGAGAAGAAAGGCCATAAGGTCAAGAGAAGTGATTCTGCCCTCCTATTTCTCTTATGAAACCTCATCTGGAATATTGTGTCCAATTCTGGAATCCTCAACATAGGAAGGATAAGGAACTGTCGGAACAGATCCAGAGGAAGGCTACAAGGATGATCAGAGGGCTGGAGCATCTGCCATACGAGGACAGGCTGAGAGAGTTGGGCTTGTTCAGTCTGGAGAAGAGAGGCTCCGAGGAGATCTTATAGCAATCTTCCAGTACCTGAAAGATGCCTACAGGAAAGCTGGGGAGATACTCTTCATAAAGGCTTGTGGTGATAGGATGAGAGGGAACGGGTATAAACTGGGGAGGGGCACATTTAGGCTTGATGCAAGGAGGAATTTCTTCACCATGAGAGTTGTGAGACACTGGCTTAGGTTGCCAAGGGAAGTTGTGGATGCCCAATCCCTGGAGATTTTCAAGGCCAGGTTGCATGGGACCTTAAGCAGCCTGATCTACTGGGATGTCCCTGCCCATGGCAGGAGTGTTGGAACTAGATGATCTTTAAGGTCCCTTCCAACCCTTACTATTCTGTGACTCTATGATTTTGTGATACTATGAAATATATATGTGAGTTTACACAAAAATGTCTAAAAATTATTTGCTTATAGTTTTCTTATATTACAGTAAAGAATAATGAAATTTGAATATTTTCATCTGCCTTCTTATTGTTCACTTTCATGGTAGTGATCAAAACAATTGTAAAATAATGCATGTATTTTCAATGATTAAGAGTAAAATCAGGTATCTAGAACAAAATGTAATTTGGCTCTTTCAAAAATTGTTTCTACCACAATATAAGTTAAACAAACTCGTGTATGCATTTATGTACATGTTCAAAAATATGTCTCTATTTATCTCTTCAGCTTTGTAAGACTCCCTAACCTAACCAAAATCTCTCTTACTAATATCAAGTATGTTTTTCAAAAAAGATCTTGATTCAACTAACAGTAGATCTTGCACCACAAAGTTTTGAACAAACACCTTTATGGTGTCCTTTGGAAGAAAAAGTAAAACCCTAAAGGCTTTTTGGAAGAGTTTGTATGGAGAAAAGGAGGATATGACAGACATCATCCTTTTTTCTTGGTTTTCAGTGTTTTTATGCCGAAGGAAATGAGGCCATGGCTGAGCCTTGTCTGGAAAGCTAGTTACATTGTGACATATGTGTCATTTCTGATAGACTAATATTAAGCAGCATTCCTTTCTGAAATTTCTAAGCAAGAGACGTCATGTCAAATCTCATTAATCAAGCATGTTGCTTGTTGCTGCAAATATATCATATATAATAAATTTTAAATAAATTATAGAAAGTAATTTTATAGTATGTACAAATCTTCAGTTAGTAAACTCCTGAGCAAAGCTGAATAGACCCTAGTGCCCACATACCCATACATTCTTTATAAAACAAAAATAAGTGCTTCCAAGAAAAAAGGCAAAGATGGCTGTTGCACATACATACATATATATATATATATTAAAGAAGTTGCATGAACACTTGTAAGAAACATGACACATATTTGGAGGTAAAAGCATCTTCTAAAATTTAAAAAAATTGATGAAAGGTAAAGGACTACAAAATCCATTTAAATTTTATTAAATAATTTTTGTTGCATCATAAAATACTCAATACTACTGGAATTATAATATAGGGAAAAAAAATTTCTATTAAGATGGTTGATTTAAGTGCTTCAATACTTTTCAGAAACAATTAAAAAAAAATTGAGTGGAAATATCAAATGGTAAATGTAGAATAAGAATGAAGTGCTAGTTGATTCTATGGAGCCTTCAAGAATATTCAAATGTCCCAAATGTGATTGTAAAAGGAAAACATTTTACATTCGTATAATATGCACATAGGCATGAGTACTGGAGGAGAGTCCTTGAAATACAGACTATTGAAAATAAGAACAAAAATTTATCTCAATCTAGATAATGCTGTAACTTCAAGTTGCTAGTTTCTCTGTCTTACTTCTTATTCATCATTGCTGAAGCAAGACTGAGATCACTAGTAGACTGAATGTGACATTACAAGTGCTTGTGGATTTAGGAGGACCTTGTGCTTAGTTTCTTTATGATACAAATGCAAGAAAAGTACTGATTTACTAAATGTGGATGTACATTAAGTCATCAATTTATAATCAAGCTTTAAGAAGGTGGAACAGAAGTTATTCCTGTAATTCAACTTTGATTTTTATGAAAGGCTCTATTTCACAACCAGAATGTATTTCAGTAGACAAAAAATATTACTTCTTGAGCACCCTGACAGTTTTTCCCTGCTTCTCAATAAGTCATAGCTACTTCATTTAATCTTTATATGCCAGAAATATTTACTACTCAATGTAAAATTCTCACAAAGTTTGTATTCACATCACATTTTTTATTTTCTCCCTTTTAAGCTGCTTAGATGTAGATGTTCATGTCTGCACCTGGGTTGTGGTGAAAAAACTGGGATAACAAAGATGAATTAACCTGTTCTCCCATCAAGCTTCATGACCTTAATCTACATTGTCTCTGTAGTCCTTAAAAGAATCTTAAAAACAGAAGGAATAAACATTTAAGAAATGTTCTACTCCTTCAGATCAGTGGTCTGTCTAGCCCAGTGATAGTAGGAGATGTTATCTGGGGAGAGTATGTCAGCCAAACCAGCATCTAGTATCTTTTCTCAAACTGTACTTTCACAGTCACTGGATTAGAGATGGTAGAGAAAATATGCCTGTCTATTCCTTAAGTTTTTTGTCTATTTATCAATTGTTTCTAGGTTGGGTTTTTTTTGGCTTTTTTTTTTTTCCGAATTGAACACCCACAGTTCTAGCAATCAGCAGTGGATACTTGGGGTTTTTATGTTTGATTAATTGCTTTTTTTTTTTTTTTTTAGAAATCCCTGTGCTTTTCCAGACTTTTTTTAAAGTATGGTAATATTGAAAACTCAATATTAACGCTGTTTGATTTTCACCTTTCTCTGAAAAAACAAAATATATTCTAAAACATGAAAGGAGAGACTTATTTTCACTCATTAATTACATTTTCATATTTCATGATCATTAATGCTATTTAGAAAAGCCCATAGTGAAAAATCTTACCAAAGTAAGGACTGACAACATTTTAAAGTAACATGTCTGTCTACAATTTATGCTCATGCAAATAATTTTCAGGTGCTTATTTACTTTGGATTTTATTTTCATTTTAGCATTTTCAAAGGAAAACTCTGAAGATTTCTCCTGTATTTTTGAACAGGAAAAATTAAATGGAGAACACTGAGTGAAGGGCTGTTAGTTTCTTCTGTGCTGAAACACTACAGTGCTAGCTAATTATTTTTTGAATATAAAGTTATTTTCTTACCATATAACTTTTCAATAATGTGTAAGAGAGAAAGAATGTAACTGTAATATATAGTCACACAAGTGAAAAAAAACCATAAAACAACAAAAAAGGAAAACCAAAAGGGAAAGTATGAGAAGGAAAATGCGTACTTTGAAATCTACAGGATCATTTATAGATAGAAAGATGAGAGTGTGTATCAATGTCTTCCTTTAAGAAAGCTAGTTTGATCAAAGCATTGGAGTGGTAAGGGTGAAATATTACATAAATCTTACCTGAAAAACTTCTCTGAAATCATTTTGTGTGCAAGTTATACGTTGCAAAAACACTTCCCTGCTGGTATGGACTCTTATACCAAAGGACCAAAAACCAAGATGAGTAATCCATAGAAATATATGTATATTCCTTTATCTCGGTGAAAGCAGAAGAAACTGTCAACTTACCAATTAATTTCAAGTAATACAGCAAATTATTCATTTCAAATAAAATGTCTATTAGCCAGGAGGAAAAAAAATAAAAAAGGAAGAAGAAGAAGAAAAAAGATAACTGCTTTCTTTTTTAATTTTTAGGCATGTTAAAGAGTTATATCTGGAAGCACTATTGTCATTGATATTAATGTTTTCATTAACTTATTTAGCATGAATTCATAATCTGGCTGACATTTCAAGTAAGGTCTCTACTGTGTCTGAAATAATCAGTTTGTTCTGCATGGGAAAATTATTTACTCTTGTTATGTTAAAAATGAATCAAATTAAGAGAATCTGACTTCAGCTGGCAGTTAATTGAGATCAGGGATACAACACTGGTAATCACTTTACAAATGAGCTTCCTATTTTTATTTAGTTCTGACTTGCAGCTCCTAGCAACGTTGTTCTTAATAAATCTGTATCAACAGAATTCTTTAGAATACATCCCTTGATTAGAAATGGAAAGAATATATCTCATCCTACACTTATTAATAGCCTTATTGTATTGAACTGTTTTTGAAACTGAGGATGCATACTGCATAAGACTATATTTGACCTGAGACAAAGTAGTAATATTTTAATACTATTTTAACATTAAAACAAAAGCATAGCTTTCACTGCTTTTGCAGTGTGTAATATGTTACCGTCAGACTAATTCATAAGACAGACACTTGTCTTCCTAGAAATAGTGTGAATAAAACATGCCATCAGAAATGCAGCTTTTGGAGTTATCCTTGCTAAAACACAGCTCTTATGTCGCACTTTGTATTTTATAATAAGCTTGGTCACCTTGACAAGTCTCAAATTTAAAAAAAGACACGTACAACCTATCACGCAGTTGGACTAGACAACTGTTGTAGGTCCTTTCCAACTGAACTAGTTTATCCGTTTCCATATGCTCTATTACATGTATATTAATTGTGGATTTCTTGTCAGTAAACTTCTTGTCAGTGTCACTGAATTAGTGGCCTATTTAGATAAATTTCTATCACTCTGCATTGCCTTACATTTAATCTGCTATTTTACTGAAATATTGTGTTCTTTCTGATATATTTCTTTTACAATATTATATATGAAAATATATATTTTTTGAATAGACATTTAAATCCTGAAAATTATTTGAATGAAAGCTTCTTCAAATTTTCAGTGTAGTTGATTCCTCTTTCAATGTAACATTTCATGTTATAAAATCCTCAGATATAACTTGCAGGGGCCATGTAAAATGTTTTTTACATCCTATACTGAAAGATTTATTACATGGCTAATAATAAAAACCCGGCAATTTACCCAACTACTGTTTATTTTTCTCTGTGAGTCAGATATTCTTTTCCTATCTAAATTGTGTCACTTTGAATTAATTATTTTTGGAAAATAAATTCCTCACTATACTAATTAAATAACATGGATATATAATTCTAAGAAAAATTATGACATGTCACTTCAGAACGAGGCCCAGACTATTACTATGCTGTAACAAATTGTTCACCAACACATAGGGATAGAACTTCCTCTCTGGTCCTCCTTTATTTTATACCTGGTATCTGTCATCACTTCAGTTTGAAATATTCCAACGAGGTTTATTGCAGTGGGAAAAGAGAAGTAATGTTAAATATTGTCTTTTTAAATTCTGACTATTACTACAACTATCCTTTTTAAAAATATATTATTTTGTTGTTGGTTTTGAGGCTAAGGTACAAGCACAAAAGATTTTTTTCTCCATTTTCAGAATATCAGACATGCACAACAGTGTCATTTTTCCTCTAAATAAGTACTTAAGCCCTTAAGTTAGTGGGCTGATTTGCAAATATGATTCTGAAGTACATAGATTTACTGATTTCTAGTTATTTTTCACATCTTTGTAGAATTTTTTTCTACCTGACATTTAAGCAAAAGTAAATAAACTGTAAAAATTGAAAAGCATAAAGAAACATGACTAATTACTTGTGGACTTGCCATTCATCTTTTGCAGAACAACCTAATACCCAGAATATTTACTCAGAAAATTGTGATTATCTTTAAAGATGTCAGGAACACAGAACATAATTTAGTTCTACTCAACAGAATGCATACATATTCTATACTAACTGTAGTTTAATGAAAATGAGCAACAATGGATTCCTGAATAGGATACCTTTCCAAGGCAATGCTGGGATTGCACAAAACACAGTTACTGCTTAGGTTATTATGATACGCCTGAAATAAAAGGCCAATAGGTTTCTCATTCACTTTCCTCAAAGGAACCCAAAACTTAATTTTATCTATAGTATCAAGAGAAAAAGTTCAAATTTTTAATAAAATTGAAATTATATGTACTCCCTTGCAATCTTATCTAAAGCACACACCCCTGCTCAAACTCTTGACTTCTTGACTTTTCTCATCATAATTTCACTTGAAAAAGGCAAAGCATTTTGGAATTATTTTTCCATTTAAGACTAGTTGCTGCTTATACATTTTCCCCTCCATCTCCAGTCTCAGTTTAATATGCTAAATTAAGCAAAACACAGACTTTATGTGTAGTAAGATACTGAACTACAACTAATGACAATTCTTAAAAATTTTTTTGAGTGAGTCAAAGTTGAGTTTCTCCCACACATGATCGTTTTATGCATGTGAAGAAGCTATGCCCAGAAGCTATGTGACTTTTTATCCATGCAAACTTTAAACTGGATCCACTCCATCAGCAAATAATTTCAGTTCATGCAAGTCCAGATCATGCATAACAGGAGCTTTAAAATCAAGAAAATAATAAAGATAATTTCGGTAGTATTTATATGTAATGTGAATTTGCCATTCTATTAATGACAAAGCTAATAACAATTATATTTTTTCCCTTTTGAAATAATGACAGAAATCTTAACCCCAATTTTTAGCTTTCTGGGCCTGCTGATCATTCTTTAGTTTCAGAAATTTAAAAAAAAATATTTTGATATTCTTCTGTAGGAAGAGATGACAGAAATTTCTAAGACACAAAAACTATGGTCAGATCAGCTTATCCAAATTCTTCACTTTTTGTCTGTTGGAGAGAAAACAGAGTAATATAACAAAGTTCACTTCATATTCCTCTGTTCCTGGCAGCTTACATTAGTTGGGGACCAGAGGTAAGAATGGTCTTTGAATACTTTAATAAAGAACCAAAAGCATAGCTGATTTATTTTTATATTTCTTTTAGTAATTTCATTTTTTTCACACACAAAATTGAAAAGCTTGTGAGCTAGAATAGACTACTTCTCTTTCAGACTAAAAAAAAGTAAAGGTGAGAGAATGACTGTAATTTTTCTTTCTACCTTTGAAAAAACTATTTAAGTCTTGAAGCAGTAGAAGCCTAAACAAAAAATATAAACAAAAAAGAAAGGTAAACAGAATCTCAGAGAATTACTTTAATACTCAGCACAAAGACAACCCCAACTCTTTTCACCTGATTCTCCATCCCCAGAAGAGATAAACTAATGGATTAGGTTCTCTTTTCAACAGCTTAGAAAAACAAAAGAGCATTAACATAAATCTTTTGAAGACTTTACATGCCAATATTTATCTTCATCCTTATTATCTATTGAATTGATAAAATCTTTACAACAGTAGTAAGTTCTTACCACACATCTGATGGCACAAAAGGCTTTCTTGGACTCCATTAGATCTGTTACAAGCCTGTGCTGCTGCAAGTCCTGAATGTAGGTTACAATTTGCTAGTCATTTGGACTAGAGTTGTTTTCATCTAAATCATCTGTCTTGGTTCACTTGTGGCTCACCACTCTTTGATTCACATTACATTTTGGCAAAATGAGTATACTTTTCCAATTATCTTTCTGCCTTTGGTCCTACTCAGAATAGGCCCTTCTCCATTCCTGCACCGGGTTTTTTCTGCTGAAAGCACAGGACTATGGAACTGCTTCACACTTGTGGAGATGAACTTGTCCTCTACTGCAGGCAAGTCCATGTTAGGTTAAGGTTGTTCTAGTAGCTCAATTTCTGGGGAAACCACTAAAGTGTATGCTGGTTTGTTTCCTCAGTTGAATCCTGAAGTTTCAGTTGATAACATCTCCATTTGGTAAATGAATTGATGCACTGAAGAAGATCTTTTGAGCTGGCATGGTGGTCGTGGGGTTTGGAGTGCAAAATAAAGCCCTGAGTTAACATTGTACTGTAGACATTGTATGCAATACAAATCAAATTGAAATAAAATTTTTCTTATACTCTAACAGGGTTTTTTTACATATTCAGTTATTCCTGTGTCTGTACAGCACGTGATACTACTTTTCTACGTTTACTATAAAACAAAATACCTCATGGGTAACTTATATTCAAGACAATTCCATTTCTTCTGTAACAGAGCTGGGCTTTAGTATTTAATGAATAGTTTAGGAAAACTACTTAGTTAACAAACAGTTTTCCACATGTAAGTGACTTTCAGTATATACTGCATAACACTAACTGTATCTTCTGTATGAAAAGTAAAGTTGATTACTCTTCTCTACACATAAGTCTTTTCTGTCTTTCCTTACTGTGATACAGCAAACAATGTAAAGAATCTGTCAGCATGATTTGTGTTCACCAGAACATTTTGACTGTCACTATCTTCCTCCTGCCTCATTTCTTCTATTCAAAGAGAGACTTATCTGCAACTGATATGAAAATCGTAACTGTTAGCTCTTTCCTGTAGGAACATTTTACAGAACACAAGGCCTGGATGTTGTAAGACTGAAGATACTAAACAATTCTAACAAGACCTTGAAACAGAGAGCCAGAGATAAACAAAGGCCAGCTGAAAGGAATACAATAGCTAGTTCAGTGGGAATGAGTACCAGCTGAAAGAAAAGCAATTAAAGAGAACTATCAACATAGTTAGTTTTAGTGTAACTTGTTTTCTTAGCATGTGCAGTAGTTTAGACAAAAATACGTTAGTAATAGCTTTCTGGACAGCTACCTTTATCCAATAATACACTGTACAAAACCTCGAGGGCGCCCAGTTATATAACCAAAAAGGGTTTATAAACTTGCTGATCATATTGATCTCTGTGTTTGATTCCATGATGCTCCTGTCAACAAGTGGCACCCAAACAGGGACCCTCGGGTAACCTGCTGAAGTTGCTCAAAACGACTGAAGACACAGTAAAGGGTGGAAGGACCAGCTGAAAACTTTCCAGCACTGCCCTGGTGCTGAAGATTTAAATTTTCCGGCACTGCCCCGGTGCTGGAGATTGAGGTAGATAAAAGGACGCGTGCAGGTAAAGAAGTTAGGAAAACTTTGACGATCCGCTACAGGCAAGTGTACGCACTGGGGTACACACTTTCTAAAGATAATAGAAGCAGTGGTGAAAATCATCCAAACTGTTCGCTTAAAGAGAGGGATTAAATATGACAAGATTTGTCTAAATGAACTATTGAAATCAACTACTAAGTTACTTGGTCCCTGGTGGAAAGTTTTTGAAGCGTTAAAGGCACGTGTCAGCTCTGAAAAGCAGAGTGATAATTCTGAGCAGAGTGCAGGGTCATCAAAAACTGCACTAACCTCCCACCCCTCTAAGCTGGTTGTGCTTGCCTGTGCACCCCCTGATGGGGGGGCTGACAACACCTTTGATCCGGGTCCGAGAGACATCTAGAAGGAGCCTGACCCACCTCCCCACTGTCCCTCAGACCAATGAGCACAAGTCAGGAGGGAGGCACAGCGGTAGGGAGAAGTTGAAATATTGCAAGCTTTGCCTGTGATCTGTGCACAGGACAGCAGTCCATGCTGGGAACTAATTAGTTACAAAGCGATAAAGGAAAGTACAAAAGCTGCAAGGAGAATGTACTAACTGCTCTAGAGCCAAGCTGCCCGGCTGAGGTGTTAGTCAGACTAACAGGGGGTTGCCGATTTGACTCTGACCAACACAGAATATAAAAACTGAAAAATCAATAAAAGAACTACACAGCGAGTATGCTAAGGACAGCGTCCAGTGGGTATCACGTTTGTATTCTGATTCAGATATTTATTGCTATTCCTATGCTCCACTAAGTGTAATTTGTACTATCGTTGTGATATAAGTACCTTGCTTTATCACTCTTCTAAATCAAAGCCTTGCATAACAACAACTAACTTCAAGAAATTACACTTGGTATTAAACATTATGCCCCCTGATTATGTAATACCTAAAAGAACCTACACATACAATATTAGATTCTGACACCTGCTTTTTTCAAGTCTACTTCTGTCACCAAAAACTCTCATCAAAACTACTAAACCTGAACATGACAGAACACATCACAAACAGTCAATAAGAAATTAACTGAAGTCACAGACTATATCAATGCATATGTCTATAAAATGTGAGAAATATTTTTTACATATTTCTAGCAATACCTGATTTTGGAATTCACTTAAATCTGATCCAATTTTACCACTCATATTTGCAGTCATAATTATTAAATGCATTGATATATTCTGTGCTGTAATAAGATTAATAATATATATGATGCATGATGGATTATATTATTGTTTATAAATCATGAACTTTAGAGATTTTCTATCATAGACACACATGGAATTCAGATGTCTCCAATGTCTTAGCATTTACCTTCTTGTGTCACAAAATATATTATAATGCTTTGCATTTGCCAGGTGAAAATCAGTGCAAAATGCATCATAACAGTGCTTGCAAAAGCAAGGCTTAACCATTTACCCTAGTACAAAAGCTTTACAGCTTTGTCGTATAACTTATCAGAAGCAGCATGAACAACCATCAATAAAATTATATTAACATTGTCATAATATTTCCTGTATTTTCTTATATGCCTTCCCGTTCCCCAGTACTCCTACCTTTGACTGACCACAAAGGACATTAAAGAAAAAGAATGAGGATGAATAATATCTTTGCTTGATTAATACCCTCACTACACAGGCTCACTTCTTCACTACTGTGTATACTCTGTCTAATGTGATTTATTTCATCAATGTTTTACAGGGATAGAAAGCATAGTTTTTCCAGATGTTATCGGTCTTATATTGTGTCCTCCATTAATATTGTTCCTGTTTTTCACTAGATTGAGGGTATCTTTCCTGCAGACAATCAGCTGATTAGAAACACTGGGGTCAATTCAAATTACTCTGGCAGATAGAGTTAGGGTTTGGCAGAATTTGGTTGTTTAATCTCAGGAGATAATTCTGATCACCCAATGTCCATATCTGAGAAGCAATAGTCTCAGACTGTGCTGTCAATGCTTAAAGCTTCTTTGCAATTCTTAAATGACTGGAGAATTCACTCCCTTCCACAGAAGACTCCAGGAGATTTAGTGTGTGTGTGCAGACTGTACACTGACAGGTAAACATTGAATTCAGACCAATATTCAGTCTAAACCATCTATTCACTGAAAAGAAATGTGTAGACATACCTTTGGGACTTCTGTGACTAAGTCTACTGCCTTAACAGTCATCATCCTGGCTCCGAGACAGACAGTGCTATGACAATATTTACACACACAAATACACACATACATTTATTTTTCTCCCTTGCTTTCCACTCCCCCCACCTTCCTTCCATAAGGTTGTTCAACACACTGCCAAGAGATTCTGATTCTCTTTTGGATCTGATAAAAAGATCAGACTACTTCTAAGTCCTATGTGTAAGCCCTATGTTCAGTCATTCTATGAACCATCAATTTACATAGATAAGCACACACACAAAGTTATAGCATAGAAAAGTCCTTAAATATCAGATTTGCCCCTCCATTTAATATTTTTAGTATCCCTTTATTTGGATTTGTTTCTTGCATAACCCAGTTGCACTTCTTGTGTTTGCTTCTATTACACTGTATTTCACTTATCTGACAGGTATCATATTAATATTGAATATATTCCCTTAATTCTGTACTTTCTTCTTTGAAAAACACCTTTCTGGAATGTAAACATGCTTTTCTATTTTCTATGAACATCCTGGCATAAAGTATTATTTTGACATATTTCTGCATTTAGAAATAAATGCCCAAACCTAAATATCTTCAGTGCTTTGGCTAATTACCTTTGTCCATATCTGCATTTGAATAGAAATCTATTTCATTTATTTTGCTCTTCTTGTGGCCTTCTGTTTGGATATTTTATTGTTCATCTACTCAACATTCATATATATACATACATACATACATATATATATGGCGCCTTGTTTAATGTCAGTTACATCTCTCATTAAGTGTTTCTGCAAGTTTGCTATTATAATTCCCTGAAATGATGTACTGTTTAATTAGATGTTTTAACAGGTTGCATTAACAGAATTGACTTTTTAGTTTTTAATATCTGACAAGTTCCTCCATGTTTTTTCTCTACAATACCCTTTAAACATTATATTTATCTGTTCAAAGTTTTGTTACTCATTATTCCTTTCACCTTCACAACATGCATCAGACATAAAGATTTTTGTGCCTGCCACTCTGACAAAACCACATAAATCCCTACCTCATCCTTCAGTTTAATTTACCCTGTAGTTATTATGTAAAAAAAAAAAAAAAAAAAAAAAATAAAAAAAAAAAAAAAAAAAAAAAAAAAAAAAAAAAAAAAAAAAAAAGTAAATTGTCTTTCCAGCCTCTAGCGGGCTTATACAGCATTTGCTTTCATTCCAAGGGCTGGTGAGAATTGTTCCACACAAATCATTTTTGTAACAGAAACTCAAACAAATCATTGAAATCTCTCTCTCTCCCCCCAGCATTCTCCAATGAACAGGTTTTTCTAGAAACACCACAATTAAAGTATCCAGAAAGCATGGACACTGAAGTGCTCCACAGCATCTTCCTTCTGCTTCAGGGTATAGCTGTGGTAACACCTACACTGATCACTGTAAACTTTTTCTCGGCGTTTGCTCCTCTCTAATGTTTTTGGAACTACATCTACACAGCAGAAATGTCATAAATACTATCAAGGGAGAGATTCTTCAGAGGAAAAGAAGGAACACCTCTGAACTCACCATATGAAGTTATGTCCTTATGTTGCAAGCGATGCAACCTATACAAGGCTGGAAGGTGAATAATCAGGAATGATCTGTAACATAGTTTAAGGGGAACATCTTTGGAAGATTTCTGTTTCTGTTATGGTATTGAAGTGTTACCTAAACAACACCTCACCTACATGTACTTACATCTCATATGCAGTCTGGGGCATGTTAAAACAAAGCCAATACATCTCTAACTGCATGTGGAACTGTTCTGAGGTTATTATGTGAAATCTCTGAGTTTGGGGCTGATACAAGAGTTTGTGAAACAGCATATTAAGGGAATGTTATAGGAAAAAAAAAATTACCCTGACCTCAAAAATTATCTTGAAACCAAGGAAACCTTTCTAAAACAAAGGGATCTTTTCATTTTGATTTGGTTCATCTAAATTCCTTCTTACCTTGGTAAATAGGATAAGAACTGTCAATGAACATGCATAACTTGCTATCGTGATTCAGAATCTGATCAAAAGACCAACAAAGAGTTGCCTTAGGATACGCATGTATTGGTGGCAACAAATTGTATTTACCCTGACTGATGTTGTACAAAATATCCTCACAAAAAATAGTAGATGAGAGTTGAAAGAACTCATTCTGTGTCTGTACATCAGGCTGGAGTCCAAGAAGGTATTTCAAATGGTAAGTGTCTCAAATGATAAGCACATTTTGGCACCTTCTTACCCCGTGATTCTTGTATGCATATTTTTAGACTAGTAAATTTTATTACCAGAGGGTCTTTTTTTGATCTCTGATTTTAGTGTTCTTCATAACACAAATGAATGAACCTCACTAAAGAAGAATTACTTTGGGGTTTGGAGTAGTATGCCCTTCAGAATGATGCCTAACCTTGACTTAAAAGACTAAAACTGATGAGAATACATCATGGCACTAGGTCAATTATACAATAGTTTATTACCTCCATGTTAAAAACCTACTCTTTGTCCAGGTTTGGCATCTAAATAACATATCTCATTAGATCTATTTTTTTGCCAGTTTAAAGGACCACCTGCCAACAAACTACCCCAAACCAACAAATCAACAACTTATTTACTTCCAGAACATCATCCTAACAGTTCAAATTTTGCATGTAGAAATGAAAGAGAGTGTGATTTTTTTCACCAGAGATGTGCTGAACAGTCCATATCTTGAAGGAAAACACTTTGCATAGTGCTTATACAGATTTCCTTAGCACTTAGATTTCCTACTGCACTTGTGTAGACTCAAAGACTGGACATAACGTTCATCACTGGAAATAAGTTTAGGACAAATAAAATATTATATGCTGCATTAAGCAATTAGGATGAGCAGCAACACATAAAATGAAACTGTTTGTTCACCAAAAATAGTCTTCATAAACACCCCTGGCATTATCCCCTTGAGGGAAAAAAACACACCACTGCCAAGGAACCCCAAACATGCACCCTCCCCTGCCAAGTTTTCTGCCAGTTTTCATTAATTTTTAGTATTTGACGTGCAAAGAAAAAAGGGATTGAAAATAAATTGGATAGAACTAATAAAACAATTCAACACAAGTACCACAAGTTTTCCCTGGAGGCCTTGGGATCTAACTAATGCTTAATTACCTTACATAAGAAATCAATGGAGCCTTCCAAGATGATAAAGACCAGAGTTATACATTATTATATTTTTATCCATTTTACTGCAACCATATCCAAATGAATTATCATGTTATGCACGTTTCACTTATTAGAACAAAAGAAGACCATAACAAATTGTTGGCAGTTTAAGTATGTAGCAGTAAGAACAAATGGAGAAAGACTGATAAATGGATGATGGCACTCAGGAGATGACAAAGTAACACTAAATTGGGTTGGACTGCACATACCTTGCTTAATGCTCTAAGCCATTGTCATGATTGGACAAGAGACTCACAAGAGATCAACTAAGAAGTTCTTTGTTTCAGTTTTCAAGGGGAAAAAAAAAAAGCTCTTTTTAGTTTTCTAGGTCAAAAATTAATAATAGCATAGAGATTGCAACGGCTGTAATTGTTATGATTGTCCTATGTGTGTTTAAGCAATTGTTTGTTACGTAAGTATGTTGAACAGGTTGAGACGACACTTGTTGAAATCTGCTAGTCAGATCCTGAGAGGTGAATTCTGAGCTCAATTACTTTTTTTCTGCAGGTCATAATGGCACAACTGAATTGTAGTTTACATGGCATTATCAAAATTCTATGTTCCATCAAATTTCTAAATATTTTACCTTTTTGAAGGTTCAAATACATTATAAAATGATATTTTAGTATAACTAAATAAAGGTAAAATCAAACTAAAGTTATCGTGAAGTTTGCCATTATCAGATTTTGACTGAACAAATGAACATATTTCAGAATTTGAATAAAATATTTGGCAATAAAACCAACTGTGTTTCTCAGTGGTCAGTATAGAAAAACTTGTGACTGCTTTTCCTACCATGAATTTATATAATGTGCATTTGGCTTTCTTTGTAATGACATGGATTTTGAAAATCCAGAAGTAGTTCATGAGGAGGAGCATGTTCTATTTATCTAGTTTAATTGTCTGGTTAAAAAAGAAACATTTTTCAGAGCTGGACTGTGACTACAGTGCTGAATGTTAGGAAGAGCTCTGTTCTTGGGACATCCCTGTTTCTAAAAGTCTGGTAGAATGTAGCCTACATCAACCTCTCTGTCCTGTCCATCAACACCTTTTTGTTAGTGCTAAACAATCTTCTTTAGACACTGCACATCTGCAGGGATGCCAAACTCCTTTTGATCCAGAAGCTCTCTGAAAAGATGAAAGTAAGGCAACTAGTCAAAGACTAGGGCAGATGATCAGCACTAAGACTGATTCCTCTGCTAGGAAGCAGTAGCATGTAAATTTGTAGTTAGACAGTGTTAAGAACACCAGTAGTGTCATACTCATAGAATCATAGGATCGTAGAAAGTCAGGTTGGAAGGACCTCAAAAATCATCTGATCTGACATTTTCAGGTGATATATAGTTTAAATAAGATGTCCCAGAACGCTGTCTAGCTGAGCCTTAAAATTGTCCAGTGTAGAGGGAACTACTGCTTCCCTGGGGAGATTATCCCAACGTTTGACTATTCTCATGTTTTCTTCTGCATTAGGAAGTATAGGACTATCAAATACAGGTTAGCTCAAGCAAGATAAAATAGCTTGCCAAACTGGTGCATACATTCTCGTAGTATGAAAATTGCATTTCTGTGAAGAATATTTACATAGAGCATAATTCAAGAACCCTGAAACCTAAGAAAATGATGCAAGCAAAGAAATAAAAAAAAGTATTTTTACACTGTTAACATATGAAAACTTTTCATAAAGGGGGAATTATCTCCTGGTTGAAGACAACCACAAAGCAAAGCAGAAAATAAATATGTACAGAACCCAGAAAATACCATGTGTGTCTTAACTTTTACAAAGAAGTTGCTGCTTTTGCATGCAGAAATTTTGTGAAGATCATGGAGATGATAGTGGGTTCTAAAGGTCATTCATCCATCTGTTTTCCTGTGTTTATTTGCTGAAAGTAAGCATTCAAATACTCTGTCCTAACAGGTATGATCCTCATTATGGGTGTGAAAATCTATGAATTTCTACTTCACTAGTTAAGACATCAAGTGCATAGATTTACAAGGAATGTAAGAATACACTTTATACAAAATACTTTTATAAGGAACAAAGTTTCTAAAGAGCTATTTTTTTATCTCTCTTCAAAATCAAGTATTCAGGCTAATGAACAAAGAAACTCAAGAAATTACATCATGCTAGAATTTCAAATGTAAAAATAAGTTTATAAAGCAAAAGAAGCTGAACAAAGGCAAAACTGTATGTTATGAATAGCCACACAGAGAACTTTACCTAACATGCATTTCTTCCTTAAAATTTTTGTAATAGAAACAGCAAAAAATCACTTTCCAGTAATAAAAAGTTTTGTAAACACTGTCCGAATCCTTGTTCTGAGGCTCTGTATGAGTAAATAATTCTTCTTAAGTTAGACAGTGAAATACTTAAGGCAATAATAATAGAAATGGGTCATTTTCAGTAGACTACATTAGGTCCATTTTTTTTTTCATCTTGTCTGATACCTGGGGTCAACCCAGATGCAAAGTAAGTAGATGTTAATAGTAATAGACAGCTAGACACTAGACTCCCCAGAGAGCATCAATCCAGACACTGCCACTGAAGGTGACGGAACTTATACAAGTGTGATATTTTGCTCAGAAAGCAATAAAACTAGAATCTAAATAACTTTGAGTGAGTTCTGAGTAAATTCATAATTTTAGCTAATTATCTAAAAGTGTAAAGTGACTGAATGATTTTATGTTGGTGTTTAATGGGATACAAACTGTTCACTACACCTAAAAGACCAATACAAAGCCAAAATATTTTCCAAGATATGCATACATAACTATGTCATTTGAAAGGAATTTAAAGCATGAATATTTATCAGAGTTTTATCATTGATACTTTAACTTGATAAACACCTGCTGCACATTTCCTTGAAAACAGTTCTACATTTTTAAAAAAATTGAATTATGGGCAAGGATAATTATCATTTATATCAAAGCTGTTGAACAGCACCTTGTATATATGCACTGAAATTAGTTTGGACTAAGGAAAAATACCAAGTTTTCTGGACTATTTTAATAGTTTCTTTCACTTACTATTTAATAAAACTACACAAATTATATAATATATTCAAATAAGTATTTAGATGACAGGATAAATAAATTACTTCTTTTATTATCATAGTATTTTCTGTTCTTTGGGATTTTAAAATTACAAGATTTGAGGAACTTTGACTATACAGTCACAATTTTATTAAAAGCCACTTGTAGGGAAAACAGAACCAAATCCTCACATTCTCCAGTTTCTTATACAGTAAAAGTAAACTAGAGTTTATGTTTTAAGAAGGAGCAGGAGAGAATACTCTACAGGAAACAAAGTAGAGTTGTGACCAATGCCATAATGGATCAGTGAGGCTCACTCCATGGATGATCACCAACAAAAATGGTTGGGTTTTTAAATCTTACAGTCCTGTTCTCTAAATCTCTAGGTTATAACAGTTTCATATTCACAAAGACGCTGGACTGCACACTTTTGAACAATTTTAACTCATCATAGTGCTCCTGTATCTCCTACATCAGATTCTTGAATTAATCAAAAAAACAGGAAACTGCCACAAGTAATCTAGAGAGGGAATGTTTAATGGCTGTTTAACACAGCATTGTCTTTAATAAGTCATATGATTAAGCTAACAATGGAGTCAGGGATTCTGTGTTCTAAAATATGTCATTCACTTCTGGAGAGTAGTAAAGTAATAAATGTTTTGAACAACTCATGGGTACCCAGGGAAGTGCAGTGGAAAGGTACTATACATCAGTCCTTACAAAGTTTGTAAAACTTTGTTGTTACAAAGAATGCTTGGGAAGTTCTGCCTAAGATTTTGTTTGCTTAATAATCAGAAGTCTTGTGAACAAGATGCAATCTTGTAGGACTCATACAAAACTACTTACTTTCAATTTGAAGCATCACTTCTTAAATAGCATAAATATTTTATAAGCTTGTGCAATTTTCAATAACTGTTCTGGCCAAAACCAGAAACAGTAACAAAGAAATAACCAAAACATGAAATACTTGAGCAATGTCTGATAAGTTTTCAAATCCTCTGAAAGTGTCTATATATAACTGATATAAGCACAGAATCGTTGATGTAAGAAAGGATCTCTTGAGATCACCTAGTCCAATACGCACAGCTCTAGCAAGATCATTTAGTACACTTCGCCCAGTGCCACCTTGAGCTGGATTTAGAACTTCTCTACAGATAGAGACTCCACAATCTACCTAGACATGCTGTTCAAGTACGTAGTCACTCTCACAGAGAAGTTCTGTGTTCAGACTAAGTTTCACGTTTTTCTACTTCTTACCAATTGTGTCCTACCATAGAATACCACTGAAAAGGGCTTGGTTCTCTTCAGGTATTTGCGCACATGGGGAAGAGTCCTGTGAGTTTTCTCTTCTTCAGGCTGAACAACCCCAACTTTTTCATCCTTTCCTCCTATAGCAGATGCTCCAATACATTAATCATCTTTTTGACCTTTTACTGAACTCTGTACTGTGGAGTACAGCACCACAAACAGTATTATTGATATAGAGTCTGTAATCCAGTCAAGGCATTTAAAGAAATATTTAAACAAATAAATAAAGCCCCACAGTCTACTTTAGTATAATGTATAAGAATACTAACCACCAGATATAACTATTACCTAGAAACACCATACATACCTAACAATATTTCTTGTCAAATTCAAGGAATTAATTTCTACGGGGGTTTTTTAAGGTTTCTTAAATATCGCTGGAATTCCCTCCTGTTTTCAGAACAAAACTGAATACTCTGAGATATCTTAAGTGCAAAGAAGATGTAAGTTTTTCCACTAATGCATTCATAAAACCATAGAATCAT
>WAAB01019195.1:0-16700 GCA_013389865.1 Piaya cayana
TCATGAACAGTAGGTCCAGGAAGATGTAGTCCCTTGTCGGTTCACTCACCAGCTGTGTGAGGAAGTTGTCTTCCACACACACCAGGAACCTCTGGGACTGCTTCATTTCTGCTATATTATACTCCCAGCTGATATCTGGGAAATTGAAGTGTCCCATGAGGACTAGAGGTAGCGATCTTGAGACTACTCTCAGTTGCTTGTAGAAGAGCTCATCGGTTGCTTCTTCTCAGCTGGGTGACATCAGTCACAGATGAGAATAAGTGCAATTCCTGTTCCTTCAGTGTGTTTCCTTACAGATGTACCAGGGCCTCCTGCTGAGGCGCAATATCATATCTTAAGTCGGGTGGTAAAAAAACATTGTGAAGAATAACTGCTGAAAAGATTTTATCTTCTTCACTTTGCCCTCTATATTCCTCAGATCCATAGCAGCAATGCTGTGATTAGAGACCTACTGCCTTGAACCAAATACTGTATAAATGGTATTTAAAAGGAATATAAAGAAAATAGGAGCCTTCCCCCATAATGTTAATCCATCATTTTATCTTGTAAGTGGAGGGTGTTTCATACAATCACCTTGACTAAGAGACCACCTCCAAGATGCTGAGTTGAAAAGCTAAACACTCTACTGAGTTGTGAACATCAAAGGCCACAGTGGAAGTTTTTGAGTATTTACTCATGTGTTTCAGATTCATGACGCAGACTAGAGCTGACAGGAGGATAAAAACCCACAGAACTCAGACCATTTAGTAGGTAGTTGCAGCAAAAGCTCATCAAAGTTTATTTTTATCCTGTTTGAAACTTTTCATTAGTCGGTGTCCCCCAAATCATTATATGTGCTGGAGAAATGCAATTGTATAAACATGGGAAGAAATCTTTCCCTTCATAAGAAGAAAAATATAGCCCTTTATAAATATTGACATTTCTTTAGATAGCCTATAATACATTAGTGTCGATAACAAAAGTAATTGAAATCTAGTACAAAGTACAAGTGGGTGGTCTGGGAATAAAAGGAAGGCAGTATGATTTGATTTATTTTTTTTTGTGGAGTCTCTTACAGAATGAGACTCTGTGAGATATTTTAGCTACATGGTAGTTTGATTTTTTTTCCTCTCTGATTATTCAGTACAGGAGAGTAGTAATGGTTGAGATGTATTTGAAAGCTTTTCTGCAGAAGATGATCCCAATCAACTCAGTTTATTCAGTAGTTGATGCAAACTCACTGCTATGACAGTGCTAAAAAAGTGGTGAAGTATGAATCACACAAAATATGAGTTAAAATTGGTTGCTTTGAAGTGTTGCTCTTAGTTAAACAAAAATGGAGAAAGAAGGAAAGGAAAAATATCTTCTTATTTGTGACTGGTTATTTCCAAGGTACTGATCTTGCCAGACATAATAATACTGCTGCTGCTGGGGGAATGACACTAGGATGTCTTTTAGGGCCATCAGAAGGGACCTGAGCATGTCCAACCTGCAACTGCTCAGGCCCCTTCTGACAGCTGTGGGAGGGATGCTGTTTATTGAAGGAAAAATCGGCAATGTTTTGGGTTTTTTTTTCCCCTAGCAAAATGCTCAAGGAAATACTACTTATTGATAAGAGAAACAGAATATAACTCCTTCCTAACCTAAGGAAATTAGAATAACAATGGTTGCATATTCTATGTATTCTTGCTTGTAGGTCACTGAGGAGCTATTTGAACGCTTGACTGCTGAACTTCACAGGGTGGGGAGTAAGGAGGAAGAAATAGTGTTGTGCTCAGCTACTGCCTGTCCTAAAAAAAATGGGCAAAAAAGGATTTTCAAAAAAAACCCCTACAAGAATCTGTTTGATAAAATATTTGATATATAATTCAATGAGAAAAATGAATTTTCTTTTTATTGTATTCTATATTTATGCTATTCATAATTCATTATAAGTCCTATTCAAAGAAGATGGAGCAATTTGGTCAGTAATCAGTTTAGCGTAGACATTTCTGGAGTTGGATCCATAAAGATAAACTGAACTAAGCATTAGTCTGAACTTTCTGATGCTCATGAACAGGATTGATCTATTATATAAATGAATAAACTCATGGACATGAGCCAGATTAGTCATACCAGGCAAATTCATAGGATCAGTCTGTATTTTGTAAGGAACCTTGAGTTAAATGATACATGTTCTTTTCAGTCTACTCTATAGACATGAACTGAGCTGTACCAGATCTGAAGACTCCTGAGGGAAATGTTGTGCTATTTGAACAGAGACTTTCATGTAATATCACAACTGACCATGGCACCTTGGTTACAGCTGGGACCAAAATCTTAAGTTATTGGACTTTCCTGGAGGTGAAGAGGAACCCAAAATCCAGTTCAGATTGTAAAGGTCATGTTTATCTCTAAAAATAAACACCATGTTTATTGTGGGGATCCTTCCAGCATTTTTAATATTGTCCAAGGTATAATAAAAAAATCAAGTAGCAACATAGGTATCAAAATCTAGTCTTTATTTTCACTTAATTATACAGGGACACCGGGAACCAAATTAGTTGGACAAAAAGTTAGACCTAGGAAAAAAAAGCAGGACGGTTGCATAAATCCCTGGAATTTCAGTAATAAGATCAAATTAGTGTGTTAGACAGATAGCATCAGCTCCCTTTTAAGGAAGCTTAACAGATCACATTGTTTTTTCAAATCCCTTTATGTTTTATATGAATGTTAAGTATCCGAGTTCTACTATGCATGTAGGCTCTGTGAAATATTAATGTGGAAAAAATCAGCCACGTTTACATACATCTGGAAATAATTATTGTGCATTTAATTCTGGGTATAGATATTGTCATAATTCCATCCTCAGTGATGCAAGAGGCATGGGAGCTCATTAGCTTTTCCCCTCTAGAAAGACAGGATCAAAATTTTCTTTCCCGTAAGAATGCAAATACAGTTGTTATTTCTGCTTATTTATTGTGTGCTTGAGGAGTCCCAGAAACCCCATCGATCTCTTCTGTTACATTCAGATCTCTGTAACCATGGGACCTGAGAACAACTTATTTTGGTATTTTGAGAGGTACATCCCATCTCCTTTCCTGCAAATTTTCAGTTCAGCCTTGCAGACCCTCCATCCATCATGCCAGCATGATGGTCTGCAAGGAGAGAGTGCACAGAGCTAACCAACTGGCTGCCTTCAGCTCAAAGTCACTGCAGGAGGCTTCCCTTAATACTGTGGCAATTTTCATAGTGACTGAATCAGTGACCTGTGCTCTGTAAATCAGACCTTCCCAGCAAAGCCTGCGTCCACTGCCTTGCTGCTGCTTGCACCTCAGGATGTAATGGGGGGAAGATGGGAAGAACTGGGGAGAGCATGTTAGTGGCTAACACTATGCTTGAAGCTTGGATGGCAGAACCCAGACAGACCTGTACAAGAGGCTTAATTGGTGTAGCACATGAACATCACATTAAAAAGAGTGACTGTATTTTGTCTAGGACAGGTTGGCTTGTGACTGCTCAACAGCAGACTATTTTTGCATCACATCATTGATAAAGTAAGTAGGCATTGGGTTATCTGTAACTCCTCCACTATTTTAAGATAGCGAAAGGTAATGCTGACACCAGATTCCAAAAATTGGCAAGAAAAGTACCATTGACATAGTTGGAGCAGCATGCAACCTCCTTGTTATCCAGTCATTCATGTCTAAGTATACCCTTACATGCAAACAGCACAATAAATGAACACTCTGTATTGATTATGTTTAGAACAAACTCATTCACAGGGTATGTTCTGTATTTCAGCTGCACTTGACATGACAAATCTTGTTTTCAAATGCAGCACTGGCTAGAACATGCTTTGAGCTCATTTACTTCCTTCAAGAAGAAAAATTAACTCTTGAAGAGGTTTTTGATCCTTCTGCAATCCATTAAAAAAAAAAAAAGGTTATGCCCATGGTCTATCAGGAAGAGACATGAATGTTTTTCCCTCAAGGTATCTGAAAGCTTGGTTCAAATTTTAAATGAGGTAAAATAAAACACCAAGAAAGACAGATGAAGGGGTTAAGTGGTAAGGTCAGAAGTAAGATGAGAGCCACTGTATTTTTTTAATGATAAAAAAAGATGGGTTTCAGAGAAAGGATTAATTATTCTCAATTTTATAATCTTGGACGATAAAGGCTTGACTTCAATCTCAACTGCAAAATTGAGATATAAATTCATTCTTTCCTCTCCCTTTGCCCCCAGAAGAGTTGACTTTGGTCTGGATTTTGATTTATCCTGTAACAGGAATGGAATGTAGCATTGACATTTGGATCTTGACCCAAATATGGTGCAGAATTGGCCCATATGGGAAAAGATGAAGTTGTGATATTCTGTCTCTGTATTCTATGGTCAGGTTTTCTATTACATGTGGAAAATGGGAACAGATCCTTCTATGTCCTGGTTGCTAACACCCTAGAAGGGAAGAGAATGGCCATTTGATCATTTGATCTTAAATACCTGCACCACAAAATCCCCACATTGACCTCACAGACTGTTGTAGTCTCTTGCATCAAATTTCACTTGGCCAAACTTACTGGAAAACTTCATGTACTAATACAGCAAGTCTTTCGTTTGAGAATGCCTGTTATGTATGTCTTCTGTACTGTCTTTTTCCTTTTTTTGTTCTTTCAGTTCTTCAAAACTAAAGAATAAAAATTACCTGGACTGGAGTGGTTTTTGTTTCATGGGGTAATTTGACCCTGAGATGCCCTAAAACATGTGTTCCACTCCTTCCCTGCCTGTGATGTGTACCAAACCTACCCTGGTGTGCTGTGTGAAGTTCAGCATGTGTTGCTCCAGGCCGTCGAGAAGTTTGGTGAATGGATGACCCGGTTCAATTCAGAGGGAACTGAATTGGACTCCCTGTTCCAGGTGCACACCTGTGTCCTTCCACCTCTCATGAGAACATTAGCAATCTTTAGTCGACTCAGATGAATACTGGGAATATTTGGCTCAGGAACCCAGTCTATGGTAAAACCTTTAAACTATATACATCATAGTTCTAGCTGCTTCTTCTACTGGTCCCTTTCTCCCAGGCAAAGTTGGTTGCTAATGTTGATTCACCGCTGAAGACTTAAAAGCGCTATAATTCTTGGCTTTGTGAATGCCCAGGGAAGCAATCTGCTGCAAAATCATATCATGGAAGTGGGTGGTCTTATTGCTCTTGTTAAAATATACTGCATGGCAAATATTTTCCTTAATGTGGCTCTGCTCCTCTGGCCAAAATCTTGAGTGCAGGGAGGCCACGGTGGAGAGACTAACAAGGGAGAAAACTGTGGTTCCATGCAAAAATGAGCACTGTGAGTGACCTGCAGCTGTCTGCAAAGGGACTGAATGTTGTGCAGGGGGAGGAATTTTGCAGAATGAGGCAGGATATTGAAATGAAACTGTAGGACTTTGGGTTGAAGATTTCATGAAACTGGGCTCTGTGGCTTAGGCTGAACTCCAAAAAGGTTATGAGTAGGTGGCAAGGAAGGAGTTGTCACATCCAACAGGTTAGCAGAGCTTATGGTCCTCTGCTGCAGCTGCCTCAGGACATGGCCGCATGTATTTTCAGCGTGGACAAAAGCATGACATGAACATGGACCTCGCAGGTGCGTGCAGAGGCAAAGGTTAGGGCATTTAGTCCTTCTGAGGACTGAATAGGGTTTTTGATCTCCTCCTCTATGGCAACATTTCACCACATCACAGTTATTATTCTAAGTATTGTGATTATGCACATGCAGCACACAGCAGCAAATCTCCTGAAATTTGATTTCAAACTAAATCTATCCCCAAGGCACAGGTTTCCCAATTCCTAGAATAAACATACCTTTCAACAAACTTTTTGCAGTGCTTTGTGGATAAGACCATAAATGGTAATTATGAGAGTAACTTGAAACCCCTTTACAAAAGCATAGAATAAATTTACTCAAACTATATTTGCCCTGTATGAGGACAACCCTGCTGGTCGTTTAACATTCATGCCAACTGCGTGGCTGCTTATAAGTGAGGGGAATATTTTATGTTAAATGGTCCTTTGTAAAATAAATTATTTTTATAAAGTGTATGTGTATCTGCACATGGATGATGTTTGTTCATCTCCTTCAACAAAGTATATGGTGAAGAAATGGCCATTGAAGATTTTTTGCTGAAGTCTCAACTTTTCATTTTAAATTTTTAGGATGGAAAGAGTTGGTAACTGTGCCCTCTCCATTAAGAATGGCTCCTGGTTACTCTCCTGAAAGAACAAGAAGGATGTGATGGACTTACAGAAAGAAGTGGCATGAGGACCAAGATTTCACCACTAGAGAGTGTAATTCTACTGGTAATTTGACCTTTTCTGCACCAGGGAAGCTGATTCAAGGTGGGGAATTTAGGAATATGCACCACCTTGAGCAGCATTGCCTGAAGTACTTTCTTTAGGTCTTTTATAAAAATGGACATCAAGGGGTTACTGTATCCTTGGAAAATGGATGCATTACATTCTCTGTGCATTATTTAGCATGAGTTGCAGGAGGTATTTTGCAAAGTAAGATGTACATAAGTTGGAATAAGCATGTATCTAATTTACCCTTGAGACAGATGGTTATGCATTCAAATTTAAATTTCAAGCATTTTAATGAAAGGAGCTAGCTGAAATGCATTTATATGTATTTTTAAATTTTGTTTTCAACTATGTATGTTCTATCACTATGCATTTCCCTTGGGCTGATGCTGCAATTTTTACCTTAAAGAAAGTTCTTTGAAAATTCTAGCTTTGCTTTTGCTGGTGTGTCTCTGAAACCACACTGACAAAACCACTGCTGTCCCATGGTGTAACAATAAGCCAACCAGGCATCTAATGGTTAGAGAAATAGGGGAAATGAATCTGTCACTGGCATGTGATATCACTACTGTTTATGAACATATATCTTTGTCATAAGTTTCACATGGCGATTCTCCACTCGACAGCTGCACCCTGACCATGGTGGCATCCACATGCAACTTTAGGTCTCTTTCAGTGGTCACATGCTCTGATGGCTCATATGTCACTTGCTAATGCTTGGGATTTCTCTGACTTGCTACAGCCTCACTCGTTGCTGAACAGAGAGGGGGAAGCTGCAGCTGGCAGCAAGAAGCAACTGGCACCTGCAGTGCCTACTGGAGGGTGTGAGCTCCAAGGGCTTTGGGAGCCCATGGCACAGATCTAGACACAGCCTGATGTTGGCAGAGCATATGAAGGTGGGTTCTCAGGTCATCCCCTATGATCACTGTTACATGACGTGAGGGGCCTGTAAAGTCTAGAGTCAGGGTTGTGGATAGGGAAGAAATGCAGCTTGGCATCATGCCTGTGGGCAGTCTTGGTAGCACTTGTTCAAACCAACCCCCAGGTGAACCAGAATCAACAGAAGAAGCATTAAACCTGAGTGAGAATAAGAGAGTTCATTAAAAGATTGTTAATGGTTCCTCTGTGTGTGCCCAAGTGCGTGTACAAAAAATACAGCACTGCAACCTGGAATCTGACAGGTTTTGGGGTAGGCTGACAGAATTGTTTAGGCATAGCATCCATTCCTTACTACTGATCTCTCATAGAGTATATTATATGACAGATTCCAGCAAGCACTCAAATACTGTCCTTGGGAACCTGGGAAATGGTCATCACATATACTGAAATCTGCCTCTAACAACACCCTTAGAAATATGTCTTATTCCTGAAGCCAGTTAAACAAATTAACTTTTAATGCAACTGCATTGATTTTAGCTGAGTTTACTGCAGGGGTGAATCTGACCAAGACTTTCTCTGTTGGAATTTTTAAACCTTGCAGTGAATTGAGATACATGTGATCCAGCATATGCATTGGTGTTTTAAAAATTTTGCTCCCTTCTCCTTTCATTACAAAGCTGGTACAAACTTTCTTCTCACATACAGTAAATGCAGCAATTAACTCAGTTATATCATGTTCCAGAGCACATGCTGTTCTGTGAGTGACCATTAAAATACCAAACCAATTATGCTCAATTCATGTATCACTGGAAACACAAAGCATTTAAGAAAGAATGGGTTTTAAAAGTGAGTTTTACATAGTTTCCATGGTGATTGTACTTCAAGCGATAACAATAGACTTAAGTATTTTTTCATTTAGCATATCTTTAAAAGAATTTGTTTGGTTCAAACATGCTGTGTTTATGCTATAATTTGCCCAAATCACTGATTATCATAAAACATAGTTAAATTGGCATGGCAGTATTGTTCAAACACTTCAACAAAGCACCAAAATAGTTCAAAGCTTGTTGCTCAATATTTTTATCATGGCTGACATGCATATTAGAATGGGAAAATGTTCCAAAAGGCAGTAACATTATGATTTAAAATCAGTGCAACAGTTTTGCATTAGGCCATCTTCCAGAGTACATTTTGGTCTTGCTGTTTTATTATAGAATCAGAAGCTTATCAAGAGACAGCTAAACTTTGTACAAACAAAGACAAAGCATTGGCAGCTTTTCAGGAGCCCAGAACAGATCAGAATTGTATTCACATAGTAGCAAGGGGTAGGGAGAGTAATTGATATACAGGATTGTACTGTTACTTCTTTCTTTGGCCTTCCTTTAAAATTTGTAATGCAAATATTTTTGTTACTTTTAGCTAACTGCAGGATGGAAACCCATTGAAAGGCTTTGCTGCTTCATAGAGCAAAGTAACTTAGCCAGTACTTGTTATGCCTTCTTGGTATAACCAGCAGAGATTTACGTTCAAATCTACGGTCTCATTTAGGTTTAGTGATATTTTGATCTAGTGTTTGTTTTCCAACATATTAGTGCAGTGAATTTGTCCTTTTCTTCTGTTTCTGAGAGAATTCTCTTTTTCCACTGAACTGGGAAGCAGCAAGTGCAAGTGATTTAGATAAGAAAGTCAATTCTCTAAAGCCACAGATTGTCATTTATTTCTGAATTGCTCTCTGGCAGGCCTAATTCTTTCCATGGTATGGGGGAATATGGTCTTAGGAAATGTATAATTCTGAGCTCCCACGTGAGTAAAGGGATAGAAATAAGCTCACCTAGAAGATGATCAGGAACACTGAAGGATTGGTTTCTATTCTGGATGACCCTGCACAGATGCCCATCTGACTCCTCTGGATATGAGAGGTGCTGTGGAGATCAACCTTGCCATGCTAAAAACAATATTCTTGACACTACTACAACCCCTTCATACACACATGCTTCAAACCATATCCAGAGCTAAGTCTCTGGGCTTAGCTGAAAAGGGGAAAAAGATAGTTCTAAAAAGCAATTAGGAGTGGGTTAAGGCTTTCTGGAACTTTGTCACTAACTAGTGTAAGGTTGCAGCATGCACTTAACATTCTTACATGCTTTTAAAAAGACTAAATTACTGTGGTGTTCTGTGAATGATAAATGCTGCAGGCAGTTATCTTCCAAGTAATGGATCAAGATGAATGACATCTGGACTCCAAGGTAGCCTTAGATGAAAATGCTGCTTCTGTGCTTAACTCAGTCTTTTTGGAAGCTGCTCCTCTGTAAATGTTTAATAATGCAGAGTAACTGTAGATACCTGCCAGCTGGGATATGGATGCTTTTGTTCATATGCAACTGTTTACTTTGAAAGGTTGAGACAATTGTAGGAAGACAATGGCCATTGAACTGAAAAATATTCACAGATGTTCACTCCCACTCCTACATTTTCCTAAATTCTGCATGAAAATCAGTCTGCACTTTCCAACAGAGATGAGTACAACTGTGTACAATCACATACAGGCACCTAAGGATGGTGGTTCAGAAAAATATGTGCTTATGTTCTGAGACAGCACGAAGGGAAAGCAGGAACAATATTGATTTAGTAGTTGTTACCACAGACCCAGCCAGAAGGAAGTTTTGGCTTAGGGGAAGCCCCAGATAGGAGATCACTTCGTCTGTTCCAAAACTGCCTCTTTTTTAAAGCACACACCAGAGTGGGATATGGCTTTGATTTTGCATGGGATGTTGAATTTTGGCTGATATGTTTCAACTGACTATGTTTTGTATGCAGAAACTTATTACAGCTCATAGAGGAGACTTGCAGCCTACTGGAGAAAATGAGCTATAAAAAAGAGCAGATAAAGTTCCCCATTCCAACTCTGTAGAAGTCAAACAACCAAATCTGATTATTTTAATAGAAATTTTGTTCCTTGATTTTTTTTTTTTTAGCTTGGAAAAAGGGAACAATGGTCACACAAATTTCAATCCATGTTCAGTTCTCTGTAATTCGCTCTGTGTGAAACACTGACATCTTGGCTCTGGTTTTCCAGGTAATATATCCTTTCTTTAGACAAAGTCCATCACTCTTCACATCTAAGTTTGTCCCACGCTGGCTTTGCCATTCAGAGGGCAGCTCATTTCTCCTAGTCAATGGTCATCCTGTAGAGGGACACAGTAGGAATTTGTAAGTTTAGCAAAATTATTAGAGGGAAGCTGTTGCGGGAAAAAAAAAAACCTGAAGTACCTGATGTTTCCCTATATCAGCCTTTGTTTCAGGGGAAATGGCCTCAGTTTGGGATATATTTGACTCAGATCAACACTTATCTGCAGCTCTAGGTGCTTCATCTGTCAGCAAAGTGTGAAGATCACTAAGGAAACTGTCTACCAAATGTCAGAGGGTTGTGGTGACCCAAATGACAGCCTGTGCTATTAATAATTGCAATTAACTGTAAAGTGCAAAGCAACTGTCCTAAATAAAACGAAGGAAAAAAGGACTTTTAGATTTTTATATAACATTGTAATTACCCTGAAAGTCCTTGAATTAGATATTTATTGGAAATTACTTGCTAATTACAAGCAGTAGAACTTCTTGTAGTGATATACCCTTGTTTTCTTACCACCTCCATAGCTATAAGGTAATAGGAACTTTTGCTTTGGTTTGCTCTGACAACTTCAAATAAAGAAAACACAGATGTCTCCAAGCTTTATTTTTCTCTCTTTTATGCAGATTTTTATTACTGACTAGCATTGCATTGTTGTACTTTGTGTGTGAATGCTGAAAGCAAACTGCAAATCATTTAAAGCCAAACAAGCAAAAAAAGTTAAAGCATATTTTTGGTTTGTTTTGTTCCTGTCATCTTCTAAAAATAAGAAACGATTTACATTAAAAAATGTTACTGCTCTTCCTTTCTGTTTTACTCACTTGATGAGGGCAGATTAGACCCTAGGTTAGACTTGTGAATTTTCTAAATTTGCCAAGAGGTCATTGCTATTATTTTCAAATGATACAAGAAGAACCATTGACCTGCTTGCTACCTTGCCACCAATACTGGTGAGGCTGAGATCGTACCCACCACTGTGCAGAAGTGCTTTGGGCTGTGTAGATATTTGGTTTAACTTGCCATATGCAAGGGAAGAGCTCAAGATCAGATACATCCAGAAGCTTGTACCAGAGGCACGAACACAGCAAGACCAGTTGCTCTTGCATAGTTCTCACATCACAAATAGGCAAAATTAGTAAGGTACAGACAATATACTGACGCAGAATTGTGGGAGATAGATTCATGGAGCTTGAGGCTGCCTAGAGTTTTATTTTGTCACCATCTTTGATTTTCATTCCAGACACCATCAGAGGAGAGGCAATACTGTGACACACAGAAAATGAGTTTGCCTTTCATAAAGTAGCCTTGGTCCAAGAAGAACAAATCGGCTTAGATCAGCAGAGAATTTTACATATTTCTACTCACTGGTGCCATGATCAGTCCTCTAGGGCACTGTAACTACTCTTTTTCAATATAGACCTCTGATTGCTTTTGAAATGCTATTGCTGCTTCTCAGAGCAAAGAGGTTGATTCTCATTTATGAAAAGACTTCTTTCTACAACTGGAATAGTGCAGAAGTGGCTTTCAGAAAGCAATAACTGAAGCTTAGTGCCTTTAATGCGTCTGTAATTATTTTCAAATCAGTATAAGCTGCTGTCAGCAACTTTTATAGCCTAGCCATCAGACAAAATGTTGCATGTAAACACACTAAAGCCTCTAAGGAGAAGGGAATATAACTGGCAACTGTGATGGTTATAGCCTTTTTGATGGTCTGTCTTAAAGAAAACTCCCCTTGGTTACAACTGTATCTCTACCTATACTCTCCAGCAGGTAGACTACTTCTATTAGTCAGACATACGTGCTAAAATACTGATACCTTTGATTACAAAGCAAAAGTCCGTGCAGCTAAAATCAAGAATGGTTTGATCTTTACTAGGGTCTCGGTATAATGCAAGATGAGTTTTCTTCTACTGATTAGTACATCTGAGTATGAAATACTGGTGATTTTTGTGAGGGAACGATTTATTATTTTAATAACCGTCTTAGGTATTTAACCTTCCTATGTCTCCAGGCTTATTTCAGAGAAAACAATGGTGAGACAGGAAAGAGGTTTCTACCTAATTCTGCAGGCAGATGCAATTAGTTTTATACTTATTTTTCAAGAGGTACATAGCGCTATTAAACTCGCTAAACACCCTTGAGAACAGGAAACAGTTCCCTGTAAAGTAAACCAAACCATCAGACTTCTCAAGTAGTTCAAGCAAGTTGCTGGTTAGAGGTGGAACCTGAAGTAGTGGTCACAACATGAAAAGTCTCTGTTAATCAGCCTCTCAGTGTGCACTCACCTATTGGAAAACCTGAAATAAATTAATGCTTCTTATTTGGGTTCTTTCTCTTCTTTCTGAGCAACAATGCCATAAACTAATTATTCCTGAAGAGGCATCCCTTGAGAGAAGACTGACATCTGTGTCACATACTGACTGCTCTATTATGAGCCTATTGTTATATGCAGCCAGAGTCTGGTAAGATTTCATGTGCCTTGAAAGCCAGACAACCTGCAATAGGATACTCTGAAGCAGTTAAATCACATTAAATATTTAAACACAGAATTCTACATCATCCATTAAGTCTATTAAAGAATCTCACCTCTTACTGCCAGAACTAACTGCACAGCTTACAAATTGTATGACTTTTAAAATTACTTAGACATGTTGGCTCTTATGCCTTCCATAAATAAGTTTCCATGGTAGTTTCCAATGTTTCCACAATATTGCCAGCGGTTTCTGTGAACATTTCTAGTCCCACTTCCTCTAAAGACAAAGGCACTTAAATTAGTTTTGTACAGTATGTGAGAAGGGAAATAATAATTTATAGTAGAGAAATTAATGAATAAAACTGGATAAAGGAAATAAAATCTTTTCTTAATTTGTCAGTAAAATTTGAGTTCATCAGTGTTTTAAAGCAAGGCCTCTTTGATCTCATACCAAATCACTGAGAACCCCAGAAGGGAAATACACAGTGCATTGTCAGTTCTTCCAGTATACTTCAGCACAAAGAAATTAAATAAATTCCCTGTGGCCACACACTGATTACAATGGCAAAGCTGTGGATTACAGTCAGATTTCACAGCTGTCAATGCTGTCCTCAAATGAGTAAGGATGTCTTCTGTCTTTGGAAAATGTCATGGTGTTTTTATTCAAACCCCATAATATTGCCCTAGTTCTTCTCCATCTGAAATTAGTAAATATTAAACTCATACTCTGTACTCCATACAAAAAGTAATGGTACCATGTTCAAATTGTATTTCACTCTTCTAGAAAGACTAGTACCAATTCAAAGTGAAAGTCTTGTGCATTATGGATTTCTTTTCACCTTAAAATATTTAGGGGTTATCTCTGGATAAATGTCTCTGGGGCTTCTTGGATTAGCAATTCTTTCTGTATCTTCTACCAGAAAGAAAACTTTGTTCCTATTTTTGTTTGATTTCATAATCTTGTGCCCATCTTTATTGATTGAAGAAAAAGAATTGCTTTATTCTCATCCTATTGTCTGTTTTCAAAGGCTGTTTTCTTCAAAGTTTTTGTGATGCTCTGGAGAAGGAACTTTTGTAATATTTACAAAAGCATTGTTCATAAATTTAATATCTCCTTTAACTTAGTATCCTGAGAAATTACTCAGAAATTGTTTGAGTTTTAAATTCTGGTATTATTTATACCATTATCACTGTATGATTTCAATAGGAGGGTAGTTTAAGAAAGCAGAGACAGATAACACAATATTGTAATTTTTGATGGATTTGCATTAGATGACTGATGTGACATTGTGATAACTTAGAACTAACATAAATGCTGAAGATAAAAAATGCTACTTTCAGGGGATGTTGATGTAGAACATTTCTGTACAAAACGATGCTCTGTCAGAAAGTGGTATTATATAATGACAGAAAAAAAAAGACTAGAAATTATATTAAGGAAAACAGAAACAGTAAGGTGTTTTTTAAAATTGAGAAATGTTGATATGTTGTGTTCTTTTAAAAAGCATTTGTCTGAAGCAATGCAGTTTTATGATTTATTTCAAAGAGGTAAGCAGTGTTACTTATATTAATCACTGTCATGTTTCTAACTTCATCGTAACTTCTAACCTAAAGGTAACTTAATCTCTCAGTGTATCTTCTAAGAGCAGGTGTAGGAGAGAAGCATGGCAGGAAGGTGTGAAAGCAATGACAGAGGGTGGAAAATAACCTACTGCTTCATGTACATGGTCTGACTGTAGGAGCCACTTTGGAATGAGCTCTGAGGAGACCTTGCCAGCATATCTGGGAGGAAGCAGAGTGTATCTACTGTTTAGCATATTCGCCAAGGGGTGCTAACCTGCTCTGTGGTGGATCTTGGTTCATTTCAGTTTTTGTTGAAAGGCTTGTAGCATTTGTCCTTGGAGAGCTTTGACACTCCATATGTATGGCTGAGTAGTCTTAGAGTAAAAAGAGTTCCAGATACCCACAGGACACAGCAAGGATAGTAGTTACCAACTCCTGCAAGCAACCTGGAATTCAGTGTGATCTTGGGATTTCTCTAAAGGTAACATTGGTGATGGTCTATGAACCTTCATGGTATATTACTCTCCCTGCTGTATATAGTATCTGTTGTGAAAGCAGGAATCCTCCTGTCCAGATCAGTTTGGGTGGTTGCCCGCATGTCTGTACTTCCAGTTGAAACCAACTCAAGTCTTTGCCTTGCCATTTGTTAAATTGTGGGGGTTTTTTTGCCCCTCCAGCTAATACTGATCTTTCTTCCCAAAGGGAAGATGTTTGTGGTTTCTGACATAAGCAAAGCTGAGGACAATAAAAAGAAAGAAATGCAGCACTAATGCATTTTTTCAGGGGGAAAAAAAATCCTTCAGTTTTACAAAACTTACTGTTGGAATCAGATATTTAAAAAATAGTTCAAGCTTGAGACCTTCTGAAGTTGGCCTTTACAAAGATAAGAAGAACCTCTGGACACAGGTTAGGGATAAGGTAAGGGGGAATAGAGAAACACCTTTGAACAATATAGTCACCACAAGGAAAGGAACTGAACCAACTTCCTTGCTACTTCAGAAGTTAGTCTTTGCCCTCTTTACCTTGACCCTTTCTCACATTTCCACTATGCCTCCATCTCCACTTTCCTGTCTGCAAACCTCCCACTTTCCCCATCTGGGCTCTCTTTTTTTCTTCAGCCTGCCAGAATGTTTGCCACACACCTAAGGAATCAATATGGTGCATAACCTACTTCTTTCCTCACTAACACTGCTCCAGAGACCCTGTGCCCTCCTCACCTGTGATCTTTTACATGTTATTAACTGTTCCAATGCACCTCAAGGAAACAAGCCTCCTTCTCTTGATATTTGAACTGGAATGTTGTTCCTCCCCTAGCAAAATACAAGTCATATAAAAAACTTCTGACATGATTCAAAGTTGAATGAAACAGAAGAAATATCAGGATATCTGATACTACTTTTACCACTCCAAAAGTGAACTGTGCAGGATGTTTTGTATTGTCGTGTCTTCCCCAACAAACCATTATTCACAGAAGGATTACATCTTAGTTGCGTTGTTAAGCATCATAATAGAGATTTTTTTCCCCCTCTTTTTTTTTNTAAATTGAGAAACTAGAAAGTATATTAGGGAAAACAGAAACAGTAAGGTGGTTTTTTAAATTGAGAAATGTTGATATGTTGTGTTCTTTTAAAAAGCATTTGTCTGAAGCAATGCAGTTTTATGATTTATTTCAAAGAGGTAAGCAGTGTTACTTATATTAATCACTGTCATGTTTCTAACTTCATCGTAACTTCTAACCTAAAGGTAACTTAATCTCTCAGTGTATCTTCTAAGAGCAGGTGTAGGAGAGAAGCATGGCAGGAAGGTGTGAAAGCAATGACAGAGGGTGGAAAATAACCTACTGCTTCATGTACATGGTCTGACTGTAGGAGCCACTTTGGAATGAGCTCTGAGGAGACCTTGCCAGCATATCTGGGAGGAAGCAGAGTGTATCTACTGTTTAGCATATTCGCCAAGGGGTGCTAACCTGCTCTGTGGTGGATCTTGGTTCATTTCAGTTTTTGTTGAAAGGCTTGTAGCATTTGTCCTTGGAGAGCTTTGACACTCCATATGTATGGCTGAGTAGTCTTAGAGTAAAAAGAGCTCCAGATACCCACAGGACACAGCAAGGATAATAGTTACCAACTCCTGCAAGCAACCTGGAATTCAGTGTGATCTTGGGATTTCTCTAAAGGTAACATTGGTGATGGTCTATGAACCTTCATGGTATATTATTCTCCCTGCTGTATATAGTATCTGTTGTGAAAGCAGGAATCCTCCTGTCCAGATCAGTTTGGGTGGTTGCCCGCATGTCTGTACTTCCAGCTGAAACCAACTCAAGTCTTTGCCTTGCCATTTGGTAAATTGTGGGG
>WAAB01019195.1:18626-101844 GCA_013389865.1 Piaya cayana
AAAAAAAAAAGACTAAATATTTATATAGCAGTCCAGAAAAGACATGAAATTGTACACAGGGATAAAGATATTCCATGATCAACTGTCTTATTAAAAGGCAGACAAAATGGCTGCATTTGTATATGGTTAATATCTCTGTACGACTAGATCATGCATGTATGGTCACTCCAGAAGTAGGACATAAAAAAGCTGCTGCTGCTTGTGCCATTCGTTTACTTATAGGAGATTCAGCATGTGTCCGAATTGGCAGGTAGGCACAAATCAATATTATGGACGTGCATAACAGCACCAGTACAACTGGATATGGGTCTTCTGCTAGCCAAAAAGGCCTGTTTGCTCTCACTCCAGGTTTTAAACCAGTCAGTGAGATCTATTCTGATGTGAAGACACTGTAGATGCAGGCAGCTGGCTGTCTTTAGCATCAGGTTGGTGGAAGCAGCAACCAATCCGCCTCAGTCCCATAATACTGAATCTAGATTCTCACCAAAAGATGTACCAAGCTGTGAGGGGCAGCAGTGGAGTAGGACACATTAATATTGTTTGTCAGGGAAAGGGGCTCTCCTACCCAAAGTCCCAGCAGCAGCAGAAGCAGCCAGCCTGTCTCCCACACTCTTTGTATCCTGACTGTATATCAATTCTTCCTCTTCTTCTTTCCATGGAATGTGTCAAGGACTGCTTGGCACTGGCCCATCATCCTTAGGGTAGCATAACAAAATTTGTACTATGATGCTACAAAGCTGTAAGTTGTCTGGTACATCACATTCTTCTACTGTAGAGGTCTAGTCTTTGGTCTGAGGTAGAGAAACAAGGAAAGGGCTCATTCTTTCAAGGCACCATCAACTTGATGTATGTGGGTAGTCCTGTTAAAAGCAGCAGACCTACTTGGATTGTGAAGATAAGTATATGCAATAGGGTTTACAGAATCTGAGACTGGCTTTTCAACAGTTACTTATTTTAAGTATTGGCTGCCCAATTTCTCTGTTGGAAGAGTTTCCCCCATCTCCAGATGAAATAGGTGGACAGTCCTTTTAGCTCTTGTTCTGAAACTGCAAGTCTTAGGTTAGTTTTGGGTTCAAGTCTTCCTTCAAGAATAGTGCCAGATATTAATATCTCAGGGCTGCCATGCTCTAGGATCATCTGGGTCTCTCACTCCCATAGATTCCTGTGTTCTTTCTGGCAGCTTGAAAGCTCTGGTGTCACCAGTCTTCGAGCAGTGTGTATAATGGGGTTGCTCTGCAGTCATAGCTGTAGATATGGGCACATAAACAGCTTGCCTGGGGAAGCTGGAATGACAGCTAGTAGAGTAGAACCTCGAAAGCAATGAAACGAAATTGTGTAATGTGTACATTCACATCAGATACTTTGGCTCCCACAAACCACATTGTTCAGTGATGATGTGTACTGTCAGAATTCCCATATTTATACCTCTTGTGGTTTAACCCCAGCTGGCAGCTAAACCCCCCCACAGCCTCTTGCTCGCTCACCCCTGTGCGATAGGGGAGAGTATCGGATGAGCAAAGTGAGAAAACTTATGGGTTGAGATAAGGCAGTTTAATAAGTAAAGAAAAAGCTGTGTGTGCAAGGAAATCAAAACAAGGAATTAATTCACTACTTCCCATCTGCAGGTAGATTTTCAGCCATCCCCAGAAGAGCAGGGTCCCATTATGTGTAAAGATTATTTAGGATGACAAATACCAAAACTCCAAACGTCCTCCACTTCCTTCTTCTTCCCCCATCTTTGTATGCTGAGCATGATGCCATATGGTATGCAATCTCTCTTTGGTCTCGGGGCCAGCTGTCTCAGCTGTGTCCCCTCCCAGCTTCTTGTGCACCCCCAATCTACTTTCTGATAGGATGGGGTAAAGAGTAGAAAAGGCCTTGACTCTGTAAGAACTGCTCAGCAGTAAGGAAAACATCTCTACATTATCAACACTGTTTCCAGCACAAATTCAAAACATAGTTCCATTCAAGCTACTATGAAGAATATGAACTCTATCCTAGCCAAGACCAGCACATTCTACCACCCTCCAACCCTGAGGTATGACTGGAGTTGTAATTTCATGCAAAGATGTGATCAGCTAGAAAGTAAAAGATGGAAATAAATACTAAAAAACTAGTTCTGTTCCTTGAAAGTGAAAATGTAGTGATAAATTATACTTTGGAACTGGCTTTCACTCATTCTGACAAATGACAGAGGACTATGTTACATCGCTTAAATAGACATTGAGAGGGTCATTAAAATTTAACTGTCCTTAATCAAATTATCCTATCACATATAAATCAATCTTCCTGCACATTAATTTTGTTAAAATGTTTTTCTGGTGTATACTTCTATATGTCTTTTTTCCTTGTTCATTGACAAAGCGATGGCAAAATACAACAGACTATCTCCAAGAAGTATTTCCAGTACAGTATGTTGCTCACAGGAGGGGAATGGAAGAGAGTCTTTGCTGTGCTTAGAAAGTGCTGCAGTTTGCATGGGTTTCACTAAGCAGGAGTGGGGATATTATGGTACTTCTTTGTAGACATAGAGTGGCTTCTTACTCTTGAGTAAAAGTTAGGGCTTAAGTGTACAGTTGTCAAAACTGAAGTTCCTGAGTAAAACTGTCATTGATTTTAATTAACCAGGTATTTGAAATCTGGTCTGTTCCTAAAGGCCAGAGCATGACTGATATAGACTGGTTTATATAATTTTTCTCATTCTGCAGTTTATAATATATTTAAATGTTAACTATGAAGAAAAACCTAATGAGTACCTTTAGAACAAAAATAATAGCAATACATTTACAGGAAAGTAGGTCTTTTAACCCAACACCTTTTTTTTTATCAGAGTGCATTACAAAGCATTTTTAAAAATCCACAAATGTTATTTAATGTCTAAAATAACCATCTGGAAATGTCGTGATTAAGTAGCATCGACTGGGAACAAAAGCGAAAGTATAATGTGTTTTACTCCAAAAAATTCCAGAGACAAACCAGAATTATCAGATCTTGTGACTAAATTAATCCTCATGCAGCAGTAACCATGCATCATAAATTAAACCTCATATTTGAGATTGCACAGTATGTGAAGAGCTTTATTTACAAATCCTGGTGACCAGTACTACATCTTTGACTCCTCACAGTGGTCACTGCCTTAAAGAAGAAAGGAAGTACAGGCCTCGCTCTACTTGCTCTACATAGTCTCCTTTCAGAAAAGTCAGGTGGACTTGACTGTGAATAAACCCTGCAAGAGCTGCCTGCCAAACAAGGAAAAAAAGACTTAGAAAAAGATGAGTCAAGAACTGGAGCAGCAAGCTCAGAATCTTGAAAATTTCCTTAGATCAACACTCTTTCTGTAAAAGCTTTCCTTGTCAAAGTCGCTGGTTCCATTTTTTTTCCCAGAGATCGATTCACTGGAGCACATCGGCAGCACTCTTCTTAAAATGCAAAAGAAAATTTCTGTTGCTGTGTTTATTGATCAGAAAATGCTGCTTCATAATTAGTTTGCTTTTTTAAAAAATGCTTCTTTATGTGAAATATCACTCCAAGAGAAGTCAGTGACGTATTCCAGTAATGGTGAAATGTTCCCTTTTTGATTTCCCAAATATAACACCCACGTTTTCCATTTAGAATTGACTTTATTTCTAATAGATTTAATTTTGAAAACATTTAAAAATTGTAATACTTGAAAGTCAAAGTAAAAAGCTATCGTTCAGATAAACATTAAGCATTTTATGCAGTCCAAAAAAAAATCCTTAAAATATTTTTGGTATATTGCAAATATGTTTTGTTTTAACCTTTGATTCACAACAAAAATGACTTTGAAACATCAAAACTTCTTCATGGCATACAAGTTCTGAATTTCAGTAAGTTCTACTAATTCCAAAATCCTGGGTCAATGTCTTATTAAATGCTTTGTTATTCCTACTGGACTACATGCTATGAGGAGATGAATAGAGGAAGGTCAGCAGGAAGGACACCATGCCCAGTGAGCTCCTGAACTGGCCATGGCTGCAGTAGCTTCAGACCAGGTAAGTAACTCAGGTAGTGAATCATGCTGAAAGGCAGGACTTTTGGTTTATCTGGATTCTAGCTTCCACAGCAGTGGTACAGTGTCCTTGTTCTGGTCAGAGCCACCTCTGTGAGGTACAGATGTTCCACAAGCAGAAAGCATCAAAATCCATTATGATGGTCCTGGTTAGCAGGGGAGATTCCAGATTGCCAGTGTGACATCCATCTATAAGAAAGGTCAGAAAGAGGATCTGGGGAACTACAGGCCTGTCAGCCTGACCTTGATAGGAGGGAAGATTATGGAGCAGTTCACCTAGAATGGGCTCAGCAGGCAAGTGCAGGTCAGCCAGGGGGTCAGACCCATCCTGGGTCATGAAGACAGGTCCTATATGACCAACCTGATCTCCTTCTGTGACCAGGTGACCCACCTAGTGCATGAGGGAAAGACTGTGGAAGTCAGCTACCTGGATTTCTGTAAAATCATTGACACTGTCACCCACAGAATTCTCCTAGAGAAGCTGGCAGCTCATGGTTTAGACAGGTGTACTCTTTGCGGAGTGAAAGATTGGCTGAATGGCTGAACTCAGCGAGTTGTGGTGAACAGAGCTAAATCCAGTTTGCAGATACACCAAGATGAGCAGGAGCGTCAATCTACTTGAGGGCAGAAAGGCTCTGCAGATGGATTTAAACAGACTGGATCAATGGCTTGAGACCAGTTGTATTAGATTTAACCAGGCCAAGTGATGGGTGCTGCTAATCAGTCACAATTCCATGCAATGCTGCAGGTTTGGGAAAGAGTGGCTAGGAAGATGCCTGTCATGAAAGGACTAGGAGGTGCTGGTTGACAGCCAGCTGAACATGAGCCAGCAGTGTGCCCAGGTGGCCAAGCAGGTCATCTGCATCCCGGCTTATTATCAGAAATAGTGTGGCCAGCAGGACTAGAGAAGTGATTGCGTCCCTGTACTTGGCACTGGTGAGGCTGCACCTCGAATACTGTGTTCAGTTTTGAGCTTGTCCAGAGGAGGGAAATGAAGCTGGTGAAAGGTCTGAAATAGAAGTCTTATGATGAGTGGCTGAGAGAATTGGAGCTGTTAGGCTAGAGAAAAGGAGGCTGAGGGGATATCTTATTTCTCTCTACAACTGCCTGAAAGGAGGTAGTAGAGAGGTGGGTGCTGGTCTCTTCTCCCAAAGAACAAATGATAAAATGACAGGAAATAGCCTCAAATTTCACCATGGGAGGTTTAGATTTAATATTAGAAAAAAAAATTACCAAAAGAGCAGTCCAGAATTAGAACAGGCTGCCCAAGGAAGTGAAGGAGTCTGCTTCCCTGGGGATGCTCAAAAACTGTGTAGACATGGTACTGTGGGACTTGGTTTACTAGACATGGTGGCGCTGGACTGGTGATTGGACTGGATGATCTTAGAGTTTTTTCCAACTTTAATGATTCTATGACTCTATGTGTGACATTTGGGAGCCTGGCTGCATTCCCACTCCCAGGTGTTGTTCCAGACAGCCACCCTTCATCTGAGACCACACATTGAGATGAACAGCCTTGGTGCAGAAAAGGACTCTAATTGGCCACTAGACCTGGCAGATTTTCATTTGATCGGTAGGTATGGAATTTGCTCACTGGTTACATTTTAAATCTGAAAAAGACGGATTATTTACAGTCCTATAAAGAAGGAAATTGGTAATAGGAATAAAATCTGGGAGGAAGGTTAATCCTTTATTTGCCTGAGAGCCCTTGATATTTGAAGGACCTGCAATGTGGCTTCCATGACATGTTTTGGTAGTTAGAAATACTTTGGTGTCAGCTGTGCTGGCCTGGGAAGAACCTCATAGACATCCTGTAGGTTTTGCAGTGGCTTTGAATCATCTAAATTTGAAGCATCTGGTTTTGTGCCATGTCTCACTGTAATGCTGGGCTGGATTAAACTCTGAACATCAATGCCTTTTCTACTTCCAATTCAAGCTGATCTTTAAGCTCTGGCTTTGAAATGTCATCCTGGCAAAAAGCAAAAACAAACACCAGAAAATTTCTTGAGAAGATTTCAATTGCTCTTCATTCCTTAATTCACCTTCTCCTCTGTCCCCAATCAGAAAAAAAATAATTGCTTGTTTTCCCTTTTTATCTAAAAACAAACTATAAGAAAAGCAGGTATTATGCTACTCCAACAGCTGCATGTGATTTACAGCACATATTGAGTATCGTGTTTTCATTTCATCACTTGTCTCTCTGAGCAAACTTAGCTGTCTGCAAGTGTGATCCCTAAGAAACTGCACACCGCAAAAGCCCTGGCTATCTTGCACGTTTGAGTCAAACTAGGCTAGGAACTTGCTCTGATATCACTCTGTGTGTGTGTTATTGGGGAAAATGTTAGCTCTGTGGCTGGTGTATAGCAGTGGAGCTTTGTCGATTGCTGGATGCCAAGATCTCCTGCTTATGGAAACAGCCACTACCTTAAACTGATTGCATCCTCAGTGGTTGCTAATTAATGAATTTCCAGTGGAAAAAAAAGTCTGAATCTCCCCTCAAGTTACACTGAGTTATTGCTGGGATTTGCCAGTCCTGGCTTCTCTACCTGTATAGATGTGGACCAGGATTTTGTGACTGTTTAAGTGCAACGCACTCCTGGATAGCACAATTGCATGACCCAGGGATCTTTTCCTCCTCTAATCCCCAGCTTTACCTCTTCATGTTGTTTACTTAAGGAAGTTGACCTGCAGTCATTGCAGTTACAGTTGGAAGGTATCGCTATGTCAGTGTCTAATCCGATAGCTACTCTTGGTAATGGATTACCTATTTGGGACTTAGAAACAGAAGTTTGTCTTTTCCTTACACTAGTTCTCATAAGGCATCAGTACTGCAATACTTCATTTTATGAGGCTAATAAATTAAAACTTTCTTTCCATGTTCTGTGGAAAGACAAAAAGTTGTTATTATTCTTGTAAAACCACATTAAACAGAAAGCAAGAGCAACTGGAGTACTGCTGACATTGCTTAATGAAAACCAGAGTGGAAAACATGCTGGGAAGGACAGCTTCAATTAGAGGAAAGGAGAGATTAAAGACCTCTCTTTTACACAACTTAGGGAAGGAATGTGAAAGAATGGGTTTGAAGAAGGTTCTAATTGAAGGATAAAACGAAACAGTAAATGGCTTATGATAAGATTGGTAAGCAGAAACAGCGAAGCCAGTATAGCTAGAAATATGTGCAAAAGTTAATAAAACACCCCAAAGCCAATTCTGTTCAGAGCAGACAGACACAGAAGAAATATCCCAGGAATTGTGAGCATGTAGAAACTGTATTGGACAAGGACAAAAAGACTGAAAGGGAAGAATGTCAATAGTTAGAAAAACAATTCGGTATTTTTTGCATTAAAAAATACATACACTGAAATAGGAGAAGAGTCGGGAAGATCCAGGTCTTTTTTTTCTGAAGAGGGAATGAATCAGATTTGGTGACAATTATGCTCTGAAGGTATTCCTGTAATCACAGAAAATTGGTCTCAATAGCAAAAATCTGCAGAGCATGGGAAGATAAAACATCTTAAACTTGAAACTACTATAACTATGTGTCATATTTCTTCTTAACACATTGTATAAAAAACTTTGACTTAAACAAGTGAGTTCTTGATTAATTTAAATCATTAATTCAACTAGGCTAAGAACAAGGGCAGGAGAGGAGGAAAGCAGGATGAAGGACATTATTTCAACTTCAAAGAATGTTCAACTGCTGTAACAACAGCAAGAAAAACAGGATACCAAGAGTAATAGTTTTTTCTGCACAGAAGTCCTCATTTTCCCCAGGCTTTCTGTAACAGCTCAAAAAAATCAGACTTTTGCTTGCTGCTTCTCTGATTTTGAGGCAGATCTAAACAATCTTGTTTTCTTTCACTTATCAGTGCTTTGGAGGGCAGCTCCACCTGAGCAATCTGCCACCTGTCTTCCAGTGCAGTCCTTTTTACACTACTCTCTAGTTGGCAGTCCAGGTTAAGTGCTGTTATCTGTTGTAGTTAATAGTATCATGATACTACTGAGCATTATATTTATTTCATGTAGTGTCTGACTGCATCTGCCCTCTTGAGAGGCCATACACTTCCTATTTCTTTCTGTTCTTAACTGTCACCTGCCCTATCTTCGTACCATGCACTTGTCACTTGGTCCTTTCCACTGTCTACATTTATTCCACCAACATCCTTTCTTTCCCAGCTATTAAAATCCTCAAGGCTAGTTCAGTATGTGTGCATAGATAGGTATGTATATGCATGTATGTAAGTATGTATTTATTTATTTCATCTATTCTGGCCATGCCACCTCCCTGCTCCTTTTCGATGGCAGGTGATTTGGGGATAGTTGCCTGGACACATGCAGATATGTGCAGTGGTGGGAGGAGGGGAACTGCCCCTGGAGAAGAAGAGTATTGCAGGTCAGGCCTTAGATACGTAAGGAGAAGTATGTGAGTAAGTTTGGCTGCTGCTTGCCTGTAGCAAATCTAGCTCTTTCTAATGCTCTGGGTCCACTTGTTTCATCAGTACTTAAAACTTCTGTGTAGCATTTATAATTTTTTTAACTGTGTGTTTCTAAGAGACACACATAATATAATTGGGCCAGAAGTTAATCTGTCATGATGTGTTTATAAACGCAGGCTTTAGATTCTCTAGGATGTTTAGAATTTTGCATTGAATTATGCAAGTTTAGACAGAGGTTGAAATATGAACCAGAAGAACTAGATCATTATGGGAGAGTTTCTATTTTTACCTGAACTAGATGAGCGTTGAATGACATCCTCATGAAAAAATGACACTTTTAAAATTGACTTATTGGCACCATGTTTTCCTTTTGGTTTAGACTCTGCCCTGGCATGGTGCTGGGGAGTTTTCCTGTTGCAGCAGCAAAGCTATGTACAGCTATCCAAATTAATTAGTCCTGTTAATCTGCAAGGTGTATTTGCCAGGCTGAACAGTGCACTGGTAGGGTTTTTAACCTAGCTGCTTAGCTTCCTTGGCACAGCTCTGTAGACATGTTCAGGCTGACCTTCATGATATGCCTGGTGACTGATACCATTCTTCCCTAGAACATTAAGCAACTATCAGAGGTTCACAGATAGAACTCATGCTCCTGTCCATAAGTAGAAAGAAACCTGGACCACCTCTCTGTCTACAACTGCCTCTTGTTAACTCTGATAGCTTAATAGGGTATACCAACCATGACACATTCTTCAGGCAGATGATTTCTGCCTCCTTTCTTCTTCAACACATAAACCTTGTTAATGTCCTGAAAGGAATTATTACAGTGAATAAAGATTATCTAAATTTAAAATTGCTGCAGCTGCTGCAATCTCTCTCTGTCAAGTTATGTAGGTCTGTCTACCACCAGGAAAGAGAAAGATGGAACAATTTGCATGCTACTTTGGCTGAGGAAGCACAGGAAGGTGATTGCTATGTAAGTGTTGGTATAGAGACTAGCAGTAAGATTGGTTATGGATCTTCCTAGAAATACCTCTTCTGCTTTATTACTGTCTTACAAACTTGTTTTTAATTAACCTCCACTCCTGCTGCTCCCACTATAAAATCTGTGAATATTATTTGACAAGGAACAGGAATATGTCTCCAATCTTAAATGGGCTGACCAAAAGCAACTCTGATGAGGTAGATTTCATGGTGACCTTTCCATCACCTCAACTCAGGCAACTCTGATCAGGTAGATTTTATGGTGACCTTTCCATCACCTCCATCCTGCCACACCATACTACAGATCCTAGAGAAGGATGGAAGATCCTGCATTGGCAAGTGCTGCTGCTCATTTAACCTGCTTTGCTCAGGNCTGTGAATATTATTTGACAAGGAACAGGAATATGTCTCCAATCTTAAATGGGCTGACCAAAAGCCATTTCTTAGGCAACTCTGATCAGGTAGATCTCATGGTGACCTTTCCATCACCTCCATCCTGCCACACCATACTACAGATCCTAGAGAAGGATGGAAGATCCTGCATTGGCAAGTGCTGCTGCTCATTCAACCTGCTTTGCTCAGGGTCGGGTCTAGAGACAGTAGCCTTAGTGGAGGGCTGTTACGATGCCAATTGTCTAGAATATCTGCACAACTGTGCAGGGAATATAGAAGGCTACTGCCTTGTACCCATGCTCTCCTGGGAGCTTTTTCCTCCTTGATAAATTTCAGTCACACCTTCTGTGTTTCTAGACTGTCTTACACCAGAATTATCCTCTGGTAAAATAAACCTCAAAAATCAAATTGGACTGTAAGAGAATGCGTGTATGCTTCTCTGTTCCTCTGTCACTAAAAAATGCAAATCCTGTAGAAGTGAAACACTACTATTTTATATAATGTTATTGTTTATATTTAATATAATTATGATATATTTTATAATATTTATATTTTATATAAAAATGTATGTGCTTATCTATGCTTATTCATTTAAAATGATCAGTCTTTCTACTGTGAAAAGAGGCTTCTTTGTGGTATATTTTATACAGACAGCTTTTAGAAACCACAGTTTGAATACCTGATTTTGAAACAGCAGTGAACCAGATTGTGCCTCTGTCATACAGAAGTCCTTCAGCTTTTACTTAGTTTAGACAAGGAACTGCTGAACAGGACAAGAGGGAATGGCATCAAGCTCCACCAGGGTTGGTTCAGGCTGGACATAAGGGAAAAATTCTTCACAGAAAGGGTCATTAGGCAATGGAATGGTCTGCTCAGGGAGGTGGTTGACTCGCCTTCCCTAGAGGTGTTTAAGGTGCAGGTAGATGAGGTGCTGAGGGGCATGGTTTAGAGATTGGTAGGAATGGTTGGATTTGATGATCCAGTGGGTCTCTTCCAAACTGGTGATTCTATGATTCTATGAAAGTACCTTCTAACATAAGCAAAAGTAGCAGAAATGGTCTACTTTTTCAAGTCTCGGTTTCTCAAAGATATTTTGGTACCTACTTGCCACTGACATGGCCTCTGAGATAGTCATTGCATCAGTCATTTCATAGAAATGAGTCTCGGCAATTTTTCTAAAGCTCTTAAATAAAAAAAGGTCTTGGGGAAAGCATTTATCAAAACAAATATGACTGAACTGGACAGAGGCAGGTGTTTTTGCTCCTGTGGAAAACATAGGATTTGAGGCAACTAGAATCACAGTGGTTTTGCTATTAACTGTTTTTAAGTAATTTGAAGTATATTTTAACACAACTAAAATTTAAAAAACTCGGTGTACTGTGTTAGAAAAATAGTCTGAAATTTTAATTGAGAATAATCCGTGCTTGTGATGTAAACTAGGTAGAAATCAATGAAAATATCAACAGGTGTGTAATAAGATCCTGTGAAAAGGAGGAAAACAACTTGTGAAATCATTTTGAGCAGAGTAGATGGAATATGGTACACATGACAATGGCATGTCTAGGTAGTTTATTCCCTAGTGGGGACAGAATAGCAAAGACGACAAAATCTGAGACTAATGCAACTCTGGGCCTCCCACAGGGAACCAAAGTCCTGCTTTTGAGGAATGTGCAGAAACAAAATCCTGTGAAGCACTATGGTAACCATCACCAGGGATACCATCACAGATCTGAAACATGTTTATCCAGAAGAATTACAAGTCACTGAGTGGGATGATATACTTAGAAATGGTATTTTTAAAGTGAAAACACTGTCACCTGGTAATTGCAGTGGTATAGAAATGTGACACTTGGACTTCTTAATAGGATAAAAATATTTTTAAGAGATACAGCTGTGAGTAACTCCTAGAAATAGCTACAGAGAGTTGTGTTTGCAAAATATGTGTACACAAGAGAACTGGGCATTGTGCAAGAAGGGAAACTGAATCAATAAAGTCACTGAAGTAGAATTAGGTAACAATCTTTAAACAAAAAGAAAGTTAAAAAAATAAATTGAATAATCACAAATATATTTTGTGTTCATATATAAGACAAATACATACTGACATCCGCAGCTAATCATGTTTATGGGTGCGGCAAATTCCATTGGGTGTAATAAGGTCCTTATGCATAAGACTCAGCTGAACTACAGTCAGTTTTGGCAAAGGTGAAAACCCCAACCAGTTCTTGGCTTTGTTTTGTTTAAAGTGAGAATTGTGACATTCTGTTCCTGGATGTATCGCTGACCTAATCTGTCACACTGGGCAGTTCATCTCCTTTTTTCAAGTTTCTGTCTTTCAAAGGAGGGAAAAACTTGCTAGAGTATTATTAAGATGAGCTACAAAACATGTGAAGTGCTGGTTTACAAAATGACGTACTTAGTTGGCATTCTTCAGAACTGATATTTTTAATCAAGTTGAATGTTTTTCTCTTCCACTTATACTACCCATGAGTCACCTTGTTTCTCCTCAAGTTTTGCTATTTCACATGGTTATTGTTGATACCATCTGCTCACGTCATCTGCAGAGGTACAGAAAAACACAGTGTTATCCTTCACTCATGCTGAATTCATGAATGATCTTGTAAGAACAATAGCTACTAGTAGCAGTCTGTATGAACGAAAGTTTCTGAATGTCACTGCCAGGCCTGGTTCAAATATGAAGTTGGACTGTCTTTGCTGGTGGTTCGATGGCTCCAGTCTTCTGCCCCATCTCCCTGGATCCACCAGCCTTTGCAGAAGCTTCAGTTAATGAAAAAAAAAAAAGAATTCTAGCATCCCACATGTCCCTCAGTTTCTGCCAGGATGCCCAGCTGGTGCTACTTGGCTCCTCTCACCAAGAAGGGTGGTGTCCAGGAGCAAGACTGAGTCACCCTGACAGCACATTTGCATGTATGCTTGTACCTTGTGCCACCTGACAGAGAAAAATGAGAAAGATTATAGTCTGTATTGCTGATGATCAGGCAAGTACAAAGCACTATAAATCAGAAAAATATTTCTGATGTTTGAGATTTGAGAGAAACTAGTGATGTTTTGTAGTAGCAGCCTAATTCTGATCTTGAATAGCAAAAAGCTGTTTCTGAGTAACAAAAAAGACAAAAGAAAAAAATTGAAGAAGACACATTCCTTCTCAGTCCCAGAAACACTGTTGTCTCTGTATTTTCTTACACGCTTTTTTGACTGTGATATTGTCAGTGCAATGTTTGCCCCCCCAGTATGACATCAAACCAGTTCTCAATGCCTACATCTTGGCTTATGACTTATGAAAGGAGCACTTTGTTCTGCTGCATTGTTTAACATTACTCTTCACTGGTTTTGGCAGAAACACGTTAGTCATTCACACACTGACACAAATTCAATCATCGTTTCAGTGGATGTCTTACCCAGATTAAATTAACCAATATGCATGGCATAAAAGCATTTCAAGTTAAAATGGTCCAAGTCAGTCAAATAATCAAGAAGCCAAATGATTCATCACAGCCAATATCTTTAGTTATATTATTATTGCATTCTTCTTATGTTTTTTTGAAGGCAATTATTTTTTTGCAGCCAGGATTTTCTTACTGCCTATCACAAAGACCTTTATGACTGAATTTTCTTGGAATTGGGAGCTGTATGTTGGGGTTTCTTTAAGGTCTAACTTTTTTCCAAGGTTTCAAGGGTGGTACAACAGTTGTTGGTCTGATGCAGGTGGCAGTTGCAGCCACTGTGTCGGTGATGCATGGGGCACAAAAGCCCCTCTACATGGCACCTTCCTCAGCTTCCTACCAGGGCACTTCTTTCCTTCCCAGTTGTGGCAGTGCTCTGCCCACACTTTTCAAACTGAAAGATCATATTCTTGTGGAATAGTTTATTTTGAGTGATGAATGATTCAAGTGTTTTTCCCCTAGCTTATGAAGGCTAAGAAAGGTAGCGAAGTGTCTCCTAATGACTCAGTGTAATAGTTAAAAAAATCAGGGCTTATTTCTAGATGAATGTGGTCATAATTTTCCCTTCTTGTGTGCAACTCCACTATACTGCTATATGAATCAGAAGAGGTGTCTATGTAGAAAACCTGCTAATGTGGGAGTTTCAAGCATGTGTTAGCAAAGCGAATCTGTGACCACTTTAGGCCCTTTTTGAAATCTTGCCTCATGCTGTTTTACAAGTAGAAGAAACAACTATGCGTTTGAGGTATGCGGTGCAGATACTCAGCATGATCTAATCATGAAGACAGGGTAAGACAGAATCTTATTTCCCTTCATATGAGTTCCTGTGAGAAATATGCAAGAGCTACAACTTTCTCTCTGGTTGTGAAAGTGCAGTTTAGAAACTTGGATCTACCTCTTTTTGGTAATTTTATAATCCATTTCTATAGTAAACTAAATACAAAAGGGATAGATTATTTTTCCATGATATTATGTATTGAAACTTTCTATACAAAGAGTTTCACATAGCAGCTCCCCAACAGCCCCAAGGCTACACATCTAAAATCAGAACCACTTGTTTCAGAAAAGACAGTAACAATCAGGGATGGAAGGTGATTTCTATGTGCTGAAAGTCAGTAAGTTTTCACTGCTCCCAGTAGAACAACCCAGCTTCTTTCAGCAGCTTGGCTCCTTAGACGCCTACATGGCTTTTTACCAAAGATTGCTCTGTTCTTAGAGTAACACACCAGAATTAACACACTGCTGGGCAGCCCCACAGCAAAAGGGACAAAGCTCAAAAATATGGACTCAACATGTGCTAATGCTGGGGAAAACTTGATGTTTTCTAGTGCCTTCTTCCTTGCTCTAAGAACTAATGAAACACTTTGATGGAAACTTGCCATACTAAATGATGACACCAGGCTGAGTAGTGCAGTTGCCACACCAGAAGGACAGGATATCATCCAGAGGGACCTGGACAGGCTGGAGAAGTGGGACTGTGAGAACCTCATGAAGTTCAACAAAGCCAAGCGCAAGGTCTTACTTCTAGGTTGGGGCAATCCCCTGTTTCAGTACAGGCTGGGGGATGATGTGATTGGGAGCTGCCCTGCAGAGGACGACTTGGGAGTGCTGGCTGATGAGAAGCTCAACATGAACCAGCAGTGTGTGCTGGCAGCCCAGAAGGCCAACTGTATCCTGGGCTGCATCAAAAGAATTATGGCCAGCAGGTTGAGGGAGGTGATTCTGCCCCTCTATTCCTCTCCTGTGAGATCTCATCTGGAGTACTGTATGCAGTTCTGGAATTCTCAGCATAACAAGGACATGGAACTGCTGGAACAGGTCCAGAGGAGGGCTACAAAGATGATCAGAGGGCTGGAGCACCTCCCATATACAGAGGCTGAGAGGGTTGGGATTGTCCGGCCTGGAGAAGAGAAGGATGCAACGTGACTTTATAGTGAACTTCCAGTACCTGAAGGGGCTACAAGAAAGCTGGGGAGGGACTGTTTACAAAGGCCTGTAGTGATAGGACTAGGGGTAGTGGGTATAAACTGGAGAAGAGAAGATTTAGACTAGATATTAAGGAGGAATTTCTTCACTGTGAGAGTGTTGAGGCACTGGCACAGGTTGCCCAGGGAAGCTGTGGATCCCTATCCCTGGAGGTGTTCAAGACCAGGCTGGATGGGGCCTTGGGCAGTCTGGTTTAGCGGGAGGTGCCCTTGCCCATGGCAAGGGGCGGTGGATCTGGATGATCTTTAAGGTCCCTTCCAACCCCAACTATTCTATGATTCTAGATTTCAAACAGAAGAGGTAGGAATTTGTAAGTGTGTAAGAAAGTGGGTTCTGAATTTAGCAGGTTATAGCAGAATATAAGGGGGATAAATTGGCTAATTATTTTAATAGGTTTCAACACTACAATCTTCATACAATCTTGTAGCTATCTGATCAATTCATCTTATTAGTTGATTTGAATTATTTCCTTTATGATGAGTCAGCTAAGATGCAATGAGACAGCAAAAGGACTTAGTGATTTTCATTAGGTTATGAGGGTCTCACTTGAATCAATAAGGAATTATGAGAAATTTAATTTGTGTAGAAATCAATGATTAAATGTGGGTGCAGGAGGAGCAAGAAATGTTTCCATGAAGTTTAAACTGCTGTTAAAATCTACATGGAATCTAAGGATAGAAAAGAAACATACAATCTGAATACCCTGATTTTTGTTAACTATAAATGCTTATTAACCAATCATAACATTCTGATAAACAGCTATATTAAAATGTAGTATTTGACTAAAACAACTTTTGGCTAGTGCCTTACATTTAGTGCTATTTCCATTGAAATAAAGTGAAATCAGGAGTGGTCATACTATATAAGTTTTGTAAGACCAGATGAGCATTTATTCCATTTTCCCACCTCCAGCACTGACCAGTTCCAGGCTCACAACTGTATTAATGCAACCTTAAAGCAAAATCTATTGAATTCAAAGGAAAGATTTCCCTGTTGATTCCAGAAGGAGCAGAAGCAGGCCATATAAGTGGTAATTAGGTATTCTTTACCTATTTCAATGCAAAAAAAAAATAGAACAGGATATTTTGAACACACACAAAACAGTTGACATAAGTTGTATTAATCAAATTTAATACAAAAATAACCAAAATTAAAATAACAAAAATAAACAAAAATAAATTTAATAACAAAAATAAGAATTATAATAAAGATATTCTCAGTTTTGCTTGAAAAAACCACACTTATAATCATAACATTTTTCTCTCCCCTGCTGTACTTCATGGGAGATGCTTTGGTGCTGCTAATGGTGTTATTCAGTTAAGTCCCAAACCTTCTCAGGGCCAGGTCACTTACTGACCTTTGTTGTAATAACAGCAGATTGCTTACTGGGGAAACAAACAACCTGCATAATTACCTCAGGATCCTACAGGCCGGTGGGCACTGCAAGAAGGACAAATGGTCCAGGATGTGGATGGGAGTGAGGAGACACTGGAGTTTGGAGCTCTGGGCTTTATTTGCCACAGGTTACTATGATGTTGTGCTGCTGAGTCAAGGATTTACCTGGATTAACATTTGTAAAGGGTTTTTGGTTCCTTGTAAAAGAGCATGTTCAGATATTTCCAGAGGCAACCTCAAAGGTCGTAAGGAGGGAATGAAAGATTCACATTTCCTCAAATGTTTTCGAAGAGTGCAGTCTTCCTGCCCTTTACAGAATCCTGAAAGAGAGACTAGGATTTGCCCCCTCACCTGTTCCAAAGGGTATACCAGATTTTCCCTTCCCCAAACAACTAATCAAGGAAGCAGGGACTGCATATTATGCCAGAATCTGTAAAATGTGGCTCTATATTTAAAATACATAGTAAACAAAAAAATTTTGCTCCTTTAGGTGTTGCTATAGGGATACATACAAAAGATCTTTCCTGGAGAGATTTTAATTAGTATAAGTTATTTATATGAAAGGAGTCATAAAATAATTAATACATGACATAATTTTCAATTATGTTAGCTTGTTTGCTGTGGTACTGGGGATTTGCTATTGCAGAAACAAAATGTGTACTTACGAGAGACTCAAGCAGCAGAGAGTTAATAAGAGCATGGACCCATTTATCAAAAAAGAAAGTCACCATAATGATACTGAAAATGCCAGCAACTAAAACTCTCTAAGACTTGTTTTGGAGTTTTAGAAAGCAAGCATCATTTATCAGGGCTGGGAAACATTCAGGAGTGATTTTCATCAATCATGTGCAGCGAGACAAAAGCTGGGTACAGAATTTATTTCCCACTTACATGCATATGTATGAATTTTCCCAGAAAACTTAGGCATATTGTATTACTTTCCATGGTCTAATTTTAATATTATGAAATTCCGTAACAGTCAGACCTCTTGATAATTCGGAGCTGGCTCGTACCCTGAGGCTCATGCCTGAGGAAATCATCCATCACTTCTCCCATCTCTTTCTCAAACAGACCTCAAAACTGAGAGACAGAATATTCTTTGTGCGTGAAGCTGTGTGTTAACTAAGATGCAAGTAAAATTAAAAAAAAATCCTTGTTACTTACAAGTGCCTGTGTTCTGCACTTGTCCTGATTACCTAATCCACTGTAACACCCATCAGGAGATTAGGTGCAGGCTATCCAGCATTCTCCACTTGTAAACCATTTTGAACCTCAAGGTTTGTAAACCCCGTAATAGTCCTGTGATTGAGTTTAGTTGGGTCCTATATGCTCCTTCTAAAAACAAGTATTATTAATGTTTTTAACAGCAAACTCATATAACTTGGAACTGGTTTTAGGTCTGGATCTGACCTTTCTCAAAAATATGCTGAGATAATTATTGACTATATTGATAATTATTGAGATAAATAGATAAAAATTGACTGTGAAACCAAAGAGTAAAACCAACACTTGGCAAGTGTCCACAAAGAAAAGCAATAAGAAGCACAAAATATTTTCATCTCACATAGCTGATATGGTCCAAAACCAAGGGACGGTGGCTCTTGGGTGCAATGCCCTTGACTCTTCTAATTTGCTCTGTGAAGTATCTCTGTAAGCAGAAAAGCCACACAGCCACACAGGTTTGCTTAATTTGTTCAAGGAAGTTGAAAAGGTTAGGTAGAGTCCCTGCCTGGCTGTGTGCATGCTGGGTGTGGGGGGGAAACAAAAGCAAATTATTTTGCTGTAGTTGGACTGCACTACAAAATTAACATTCAGCCAAATGCAAAGGTTTCTTCTACAATAGATTTTATCAGCTTTTGGAAGACAATAGCTGCATTTTCTTTGCTCAGTGCCCAGTTGAAAGGGTCTGAGAAGAATGGACAATGAAAATTGAACAGCAGCTCTTTAAGCCACCCGTCCATCACAGTAACAGCTGAGGATGGTTCATTTCTGCATATTTGCTGCTGTTTGTTCCAAACTCAAAACGTGGGTTTTTTGGAAATCTGATCCTTATGAGCTCCAAATGCCCATGTAGGTGAGGAATTGCTCTTTACAAAAGGAACACAGCATTTCTTACTCCCCTTCATGTATATTAACCATTTATTTTTCAGAACATTGCAATGATTTAGCTAACTTCTCTGCTCCACAGACGTGAAGAATAAGGTTGAAATGAAGAGTACAAAACCCAAGAAAGAAATAATTTAAGGACAGAATTCTGAAAAAACATGTTTCTTTTTGTCTTTTTAATATTTAACTTCATAAAAGCATTGAGAGTTTGGGGTTTTTTTCCGGATTCTTATCCCTGTTAGGTCAGCTTTGCTGATCTTATGGTTATCCTAAAATCCTTCCAAGGACCCAAGATATAATAAGTAATACATATAAATAATATGATAATATCCTATTGTGTAAGGTATAAATTAAAAACTGTTATGAGTGACAAACTATTTGTTAGGGAGGAAATTAACACATACAAAAGGAAACACATAGTACACTGTGCATAACTCATTAACCTAATCCCTATCTGCAAAAAACCCAAAGAATTAACAGAGTAAGTTTGGAAAGAAAATTTCTTTCCTTTGGAAACTTGCATTTCTTTTCTCTGTAAGGAAATGATCCTTTTTAAAGGGTAGTTTATTTCATAGCAGTCTGCAATAGATTTTCCTCCCTTTCCTTTGAAATCTCTAGATACAGACATTGTGAGAGACAGCAAGCTAAAAGAAACATGCAGCAACTCCCTTGTTACATTAGCTATTACTCACTCTGGACCTAATATTTGCCTTGGAGGTTATGATGGTGTATGTTGCTTGGAAATGAAATTCAATAATACTGACCTTTCAGGAGAAACTTGGAGTATATTTGTATCACTGAATTCCTGCCACCTCTGGACAATTGTCTGATCTTGTTGCAAAGATTTTTTCCTGTTGAATAATAGTAGCTAGTTTTACTGCCTGCAGTTCTCCTCCCTTGAAGGGAGTGCTGCAGTTATCAAAGGACAATTGTCTGAAAAGGGAAAAATACACTGTTATAACTTAATTCTTGTGCATATGAAAGCAATTCAGGTTGCAGCCTCTACTCCTCTGACCAAAGCTCTATAGTTCTCTGAGACTAGATAAACATTGGCATACCCATTTTCTAGGTGGGAAATAGAGGATGAGAGAGGCTGCACCATTTGCTTCATGTGATACGGTGAGTTCTTGATGGGGATGAGAATGGAAATCACAGACTCTCATGTTCCATCTATAGACCTTGCTGCTTTCCTGAACATCTCCAGAAGGATGGGTCCTGTGAGTGTGCCCCAGAACACTGGATATTAAATGGTGGCAAAATTCAGTCTCTGGTGGACTGGTATTGCAGTCCCTCAGAAACAGGGAAGCTATATACTCTTCTATTTAATGAGAGCTAGAATGGTAGAAAATACTGTTCAAAATTCAAGGAGAAAAAGGAAAAATGAAGAAGCCCATGTATTATGATTCATGGGGGAGAAAATACCCCAAACCAACAAAAAGGGGGTAGAATGTATCTTGAAATTATGCCAGGGAAAGTGCATCTTGACTTTTCTTGACTTTTCTTGATTATGAAACAGTTGCATAGATTCAGCTTTAACAGAATTTCAAGCCAAAAAGTGTCACATTTTCATATTACAGGGCTTTTGAGTAAAATACTTCCAGATAAACAAAGTTCAATTGTATGTAGAGCATAGTGAATGGAATGGTTTGTTTTTCAGCTCAGTATCCAGAGGCTGGGATTGGCTGCAGAAGAGTGTGAGCAAGAGATTCAGTGTAGTAAGGAAACACATTCTTTAGGTACATTTCTTCTACAAGCGTCACGACAACTAAACGGGCCTACTAAATAGGGAGCATATTTTCACTGCTCTTACCACAATGCATGCTGACTGTGTACAGTCTGTGTTCTGCAGTACCACTTACTTTATGATAAGCTGATTGTCTTTTCTCATCCACTGTAACCACATTTGGGAATATTAAATTAGTACAAACATGTAACATTACCATGAAGTAAAGCTCTAATTTTTCATGTACAATCTTCTCTAAGCCATGAAAAAATACAGTTTAATGCAGAGATTTAACACTACTCTGAAGCACGTTATTGTGCAAGTGTGGTTAATTCAATGTTGCTTCAAACCATGTCACAGCATAGTGATAGGCACAGATATATCCCCATATATTTTAACAGCAGAATTAGGAGTCTGTACTTGAGCATTTTAAAAAATAGCAGAGCCGTAAAGGTTACGGGGAAGAATTCTGCTGACCTGGAGGACTTTTTTTGTCGTCAAGGTCAGCTTCTGAGGGGCAACTGAATGCTGTTCTGGTGTCTTGGCCAACATAGATCACTATGTGAACTACTCATCTTGCAGGAATTAAAACAATTAAAACTTCAAGGACTTAACCTCAGGATACTTTTAGCAATCTGAAAATGTAAGTAGAAATATCCAGAATGAAAAAACAGAAATTAACCAAATAAATTATGTTATCCTTACTTTGCCTAGTATTTCCTGCTGGTGTATAATAAACAATTACTAGGGGACAAAAGAAGGCTAATCCATTTCTTGGAAAGTAAAGCACTGTTGTGACAGACTTCCCAAGTAACCTCAACTGCCCCAGTGAATTCCAGGCACAACAAGCTGTTTCAGAGATAGCAAGGGATCAAGTTATACTGCAGTGATGTGCTACAAGATTTGCACTTTGAACTGCATCCAGAAGTGAATAGGTCAGCAAAGCAGCTGCCAAGGAGCTGGTGAAAATGTTCCTACCAATTAAAGTGTTTAGCTGAGAGGTGGCCAGATTCAGCTCAAGTTGAACTTCTCTGAAATATGTCGGGATTTTTGTACGCCTTACCAAATTTCTACAATTTTCACCAAATTAAGAGTAAGAAAATTCATTCCAGTTTCTGTTATTATTAATCCCACTGTGAAACTACAAACCTGTCTGGAGCTTTACAGCCACACCAAAGTGACTGATGGTAGAATCTGGTCTCTTATCAGGTAGTCTCTTGATTGTTGCCTAGGCATTTGTGATGTCTAATTTGCAATGTTAGGTGAAATCTGTATCTTCTATTTAAGATCTTTGCTATTCTAGAAAATTACTTGAATATTTTTTCTCACATGGCATGAAAAATGAAATCCAAAGGATCCTTGCTGTGGTTTGACAAAAAATGCCTGTCAGGCTCCACCTCTTGAATTCTGTTTGAGTCTGATTGATAGGTCTCTCCACAGCAAGTCTCTCTTTGGCAAGCTGCAAATTCCAGGTTGTTGCCTCTTCTGCTGTTTTTGTGCTCATGGTGAGATGAAGGGCACTGTTAACACCAGGTGATGTGTTTGCTGCTAGTTTGTGATTAAACCGATACAGGCAGAGAATATGTTCACTTTGATCATGACCAAGCTTAACAGCAGTGAATGCCACCAACAGATTCCTTCACAGAAAGCTCATCCTTCACTTCCAAATTCTAAAATTGTGACATAGTACAGCAGTAGACAATTGCTGTGACAAGGTGAACTGAGAGCGTCTCCCCTCAACCATATAAGAACAAGGGGAAGTGAACCATAGGGGACAAAAGAGGGAAAAGTTACTATGGTTTAGAAAGGTCTTGCAATGATTCATTAAAGGAATCTAATGTTCAAACCACATGAGCAAACTGAAGCAGGAGTATACATGCAGTTGTTTATCTTTCTTTCTAAATCTGCTAAAGTGTTTACAAATGTAAAGCAAAGTCATTCTGTACTGGAAAGAACACAAAACACATGCACATTGCGTTCCTAGAAAGATGAGTTTGGGGAAAAACATGTACTGAATCTACTTGGGTGTGGAGTGAACCATCACCAGTCCAGTGTGACCTGGGAGAAAGGATCCAGAAAGGATCCAGAGAGTTACTGGTCCCAAAACCTGTGCCACAGAAGTGTCCCAGAGACAGTAAGAACACGTGGCTACAATCTCTTTAGACTGAGGAAAGCTTGAAGATCCCAGGTCACAGAAGAGCAGCCAAATGGGTCATGTAGTGAGGGTGAGTGAACTTCAGTAGGGCAATGGAGTATTCCTCTATTTGATATAAAATTAATAAGTGAAGAGAAACATTATATATACATACGCGTTGAAAATGGTTGTCCTTATATCCTTCTTTTCAAAACTTTTACTTGATTTTTAAATTGCATACAAACATTCAAGGAAATTAACACCTCCAGAAACATGGCCTTCTCTATTTAGTCATGTATAATAAATGTTGTTTCAAGTCTGGTAAAGGTATTTAAATGACGACCCACAATTTTTTCCTACCATACCTGAGTTTTCAATCAAGATGAAGCAATGTTTGTAGCATTTCTATATTTATCTTGCACACAGAACAGATTCCAATGATTGCTCTAACTCATATGAAAAAACATACAGCTTTTGGGAAAAACCATTTCTGAAATGAGGGCAATTCTAGTAGAATGCACGTACAGTGATTTTGAACTCTTGTCTTGGAAAACCTTTCTTGGTTTCTTTGTATGTACGCTATACATTTTATTTCTTTAAAATGTTTTAAAAGTATGGATTTGCAATTTATTTATTTCAGTCACCTCCTGTTTTAAATTTCTGTCTCCACGCTATAGTTAAAAGTCTATGCTTCAGTAACTCAGGAATAAATATGAAGATGTTTTTAGTTTGAGAGGAAATCTGTACTGTAAGATGTTAAGTGTTTTTCAAACTACGCCTTTTACAGTCTGATGTGCCATCAGTGCTGGGTCCAGCCCTGTTCAATGTCTTTATCAATGACCTAATGAATACATTGAGTGTACCCTCAGCAAGTTTGCAGATGACACTAAGCTGGCTGGAAGTGCTGATCTGCTGGAGGGTAGGGAGGCTCTGCAAAGGGATCTGAACAGGCTGGACCGCTGGGCTGAGTCCAATGGCATGAGGTTTAACACGGCCAAATGCCGGGTCCTGCACTTGGGGCACAACAACCCTATGCAGAGCTACAGACTGGGAGAAGTCTGTCTAGAAAGCTGCCAGGAGGAGAGGGACCTGGGGGTGTTGGTTGACAGTGACTGAACATGAGCCGGCAGTGTGCCCAGATGGCCAAGAAGGCCAATGGCATCTTGGCTTGTATCAGAAATGGCGTGACCAGCAGGTCCAGGGCGGTTATTCTCCCTCTGTACTCTGCACTGGTGAGACTGCACCTTGAATCCTGTGTTCAGTTCTGGGCCCCTCACCACAAGAAGGATGTTGAGGCTTTGGAGCAAATCCAGAGAAGAGTGGTGAAGGGGCTGGAGAACAGGCCTTATGAGGAGTGGCTGAGGGAGCTGGGGTTGTTTAGCCTGGAGAAGAGGAGGCTGAGAGGAGACCTCATTGATCTCTGTAACTACCTGAAAGGAGGTTGTAGAGAGGAGGGTGCTGGCCTCTTCTCCCAAGTGACAGGGGACAAGACAAGAGCGAATGGCCTCAAGCTCCCCCAGGGGCTGGACATTAGAAAAAAGTTTTTCACGGAAAGGGTCATTGGGCATTGGAACAGGCTACCCAGGGAGGTGGTTGAGTCACCTTCCCTGGAGGTGTTTAAAGCACAGGTGGACGAGGTGCTGAGGGACATGGTTTAGTGATTGATAGGAAAGTTTGGACTCGATGATTCGGTGGGTCTCTTCCAACCTGGTTATTCTATGATTCTATAATTCTATGAAATCTTACAGCACATTAGCTATAAATTTAAAATGCCTTGTGACAGCTATGTTTGATTTTAGTTCTCTGAACAATTCTGAAGGAATAACAAGAATCCATTTAGATAAGAACAAGAAACTCCAGGCTTTTATTTACCTCACTTTTGAGAAAGTAAATTGTGTTTGCTAATAACTTCAGGAAAATGAAAGGACTACAGGAACCTTTCAATTCTCTGGCAGAATTTTAGACCTCACTAATAAAACCCTTTCCCAGTCTGGTTGTCACAGGTAAAATCCCAGCCTAAAGGGCTTGGTTCTATTGTTGTTCCTGATGCAAAATGTAGTTCAATTCTGTCTGCTTTTTATTTTATTCAGTTTTAGCTGTTCTCAGTAACACTGGCAAGATCAGTGATGTGCTTTAACTAGGTACAGCTCAGTCACACAATGTATATATACCACCAAAATGACTCATGAATTACATGCAAAATTTATTCCCATTTTAGAGGCAGTTAGCCCATGTGGTGAAATATTTTCTGAAGTCACTTAAAATGCAGTGACTCCATTAAATGAAATAAAAAGTGAGCATCAGCAGTCTTGCCATCTGTAACAATACACATACCTGATATTCCAAGGCATTTGGTGTAACAACCAGCATCAATGTTCACCCTTAGTCTGGCTCCAGCTGAATTCAAAGCAAGTTAAATGGAAGCAAGATCAACTAGTGAGTTTATTTTATGTAAAATATAAACATGTTAACAGGAGAAAATACTGTTTTCTTATGTTACAACCTTCATGACCAACATGAGATTTATCTTACAGTTCTGCAGGTAGTGCAGGGTTTAATTACATGTACATGATTAAAAAGAGTAGATATTCAACTGTACACATATACCATGTATTGTATGTTTCACTAGAAATTTAGCATTTTTTGTGTCCCCAACTGTGTGCCTAATAATTTTACAACCTCTTACTCAATTTAAAAAACTAGCACAAAATATTTAAGTAGTTTTATTATGATTGCATCATTTTAACAAGGTAGAGAGGGTCTGTATATTTACAAGCAGATATACATATTTAAAGCCTCCGAAAAAAAGCAGCCCTTGTCCTATTTTTCCCCCTTCTCTTTCTTCTTGTCCCTACCCTACACTCATTTTCATACAGCACAGAGTGACTCTACTCCTAAAGAGTCATGGATAAGGTATGGAGCTTGTTAACAAAAGCCACGGAAGCTAGAAAACTGTCTTCAGGAAAAACACTTGAACCTGTAACATGGCTGCCTTGATGTTGTTCTGGCTGTTAGAATGAGAGCTGAGAGAGGACTAGGAAACAATTTAGTGTGTGAACACAATTTGTCTTGGGCCACTTGTGAATATGAACACCACTGTAACTACAAAGCTGATGTTTAAGCTCAGTCTCTTTAAGGAATGTGAACCTACCTAATCATGAGGTTTTGTGAAGCAGGGAGAGAGGGACTGCAAATATTCATCATCTACTGCAATAAGCTAGATGTTTTGGTGAACTGCAAGATGTCATTGCAAAGTGTTTGCTCATGCCACTTTGGAATCCCTAGCAGAAGGGTTAGGAATATATAGAGGATGGAGCACCAACTTCAGCAGGGTATAAAATGAATGTTAGAAAGCCGCATGCCAGTCCAGCTTCCCCTACAGATGTACCATGCTGTCACGGAAAAGTCCCTTACTCTTCCATATAGTGAAGCTACCATCAGCAATAGCCTTCATTAGAAGCATTAGGCTAGTAAATTGACCACTGTGACTGGTGCACACAAGTTTTACATTGTGAAATAGCCCCAGCTTTGATAATCAAATTAAGCAGAATTATTAAAGAATTATAGCAACTCTGAGATCATGAATAAAGGAAGATATGTGCAGTTTCATATTAAATCATTCAGGCAAGCAAACCTACTAGGGGGTGAAGAATCATTAGTGTGTAAAAAGGTGTAGGCTTAGCCCAGATGGTCCCATCAGGTGGGCACATACCTCATGATAGGTGTTATTTGACCTTGTATGCAAAAGGAGTGAATTAATCTGAATAAGTCTTTTGGACAGGCTCAAGCCATGTCTTTGAAGTAATGCAAGTTAACTGGAAATATATTAAAAGTGTGTCTATCTAGGCTTCCCAGGGGCTATTTAAATATGAAGTGCCATGTAAATTGAGATGAAACACCTCAGTAACAGAAGTGATGCAATAGGAAAAAGCCCTGGTCTTTTCACTGATCACATAGAATATGATGCCTAAAAAACCAAAAATAGAATAACTCTTGCATTAAAAACACAGGAAGTCAGTGACTTTCTGATATGGATACTACGGGTGCTGGCGTCTAAGAAACATACAGTCTTTGATAGATGGTGTGGGGGTTTTAACACCAGCATTTATACTACTTATTATCTCTTCCCTTTATGTGAGTCTAAGTGAAGAGAAGAATGATGCAAAAAAAATTGCCCTCCTTGCTAGCACTCACACAAAGGCTGGGAATAAATGCAGCTCTTAAGAGTATTCATACTTGAGACTGTATAGAGCAAGGATAAAATGGCAAAGAGAGCAATACCTGTATCATCAGCTGATTGGCAGCTGTGTTTGGTAAAGACAATTCTCCTGTGAGAAGCGGAGCTTTTCTAAATTATAGTAATTGATAACTGAGCCAGAGATTAAAGTATTACAGTCATTCCCAGACAGGCCAGCAGGTAGAGTACCAAAAAAGGCTGTGAAATACGCACTGTGAGTGCAGTCTGTCAGGTACGTACTGCTACGTGTAGCAGACGTAATAAATACTGCATCTTTGATATGTATGAAGAAATATGTATGAAGAAATTTACAACCCAACTAGGACAGCAAGCCTAAAAATGGAAACTGGGTTGTAACTGGAGATGTTGGATCACAAGCAAACAGCTGCAAAAGCAAAAAGACAAAGGTAAAATGTTAAGCTGATTGGAATTTCACAAGATTCACATTGTTGCTTAAAGTGCTTGGGTTGATTAAATACTTAAAAATCAAAGTACATGAAAATTAAAACAGGAAACTAATAATATTAAGTACATAAGTTTTGTACAAATACAACAGACCAACAGAAGAGAAATAAATTAAAAACAAAGAAATTCATAAAATGTACTAGCAAAGAATATGTACACATCCAAAACTTCTTAAAATTTCTGGTACACATTCAGCTATACAATTTTGCTCACAATTGTCAGCCACAAGCAGCAAAGAAAAGAGAATGAAACAGGGAGGGTCTGCTACTGAGAGGTTTCAAATCACTGGCAGCTGCAGGTTATCAGCTCAGGTGCCAGGTACATGATACTGTAATAGATGCATGAATTAAATATAATGTCTGAAGATAAAAGACAGGCTGTGGTAGCACTTTAGGACCCACCATGTAATATGAATTTCATTTCCAGCTTAGTTAGGTCTTTAATATCTTTATTAAACCTAATACAAAGGAAACACCTACTGCTTTGTTTTCTTTACTCCAGCTGCTAAGGTAACAAGACTTCTCAGATGTAATCTACTGCTCTGAGGTAACTGGAAATTATTAAAATAAAATTGACAGGCGTAATTTTGGGACTTCATTTCAACAAGGTGTTTTGCTTCACTGGTATGGTTTCTCCATCACTTCCCTCTTCTGCCTCCCTCTGCTATGTCCTAAAAATAGAAATTACATAAAATCCTGACAGTCTGTTCTGTGAAACATAAAAGTTGAGGCCTGAGCTCATCCCCTAAGATAACTAATTCATCAGCAATGCAGTGCTTCATTGGGTTCAGTGGAAAACCAGTACAGGACTAAAATGTTCTTTTTTCTAAGTAAGAACATACCATTATGATTCATAAATGGACGACACACCTCAGCGAGATGTGCATGAAACAAGTAGAAAACTTCATATGTCATTAGACCTAATATACACAGAATCCAACATCATAAAAACAGTAATTTTAGGGAAACACAGAATACTATTAGACATCTATGCTACAGTTCTGTTTTCTAGCTGCTGGCTGAAAAGCCTTTGCTGTCCTACGTATTTTTCCATTCTTTCATAAGGGACTGGAGATCTGTACATAAGCATAAGAGAAAAAGGATTATCTTTTATTTAATCAATGAAAATACTTGACATCACATGATTGTTCCTGTGAGGACCCAGGACTGTAAAAACCATGTGAATGTGTTTAATTTGACATAGAAAAGAAGTTCTGCTGACTAGACTGGCACCGTTCATACAGCCATCATGGGTTGCTTTTACTGGACTGAAGTCAAGATATGCAGCACACTGCAGTCTGGGTATAATCTCCAGAATTGTGACTGCAAATAGACTTTTTTTAATCAAAAGAAAACACTCCTTAGTTTAGCCGGTGTTAGCATAACATGAGTATTTCAGAATTTTTCAGAGCTGATTTCAGACCACTGATGTGGACCATTGTGATACCAGTGCTGTGGTCTTTCTTGGGCTAGCATGAATATAAAATGGTTTTGCATACCCTATAAGTAGGCTTATTCTAGTAATTTTGCTCTCAGTGACATACTACATTAATCTGTTTTTTTATAACCTAGAGCTGTCTTGCAGCTGGAGAAAACCAAAGATTATTATTTAGTATTTTAGCATTTAAATGTTAATTCCTATTATTAACATTATAAAAATTAATTTTCAGATAAGTCAATTGAAATATTGAAAACATTTCCTAAAATTGAACTGATTTAAAAATCGTTTTTATGAAAAAACTACTTTTCATATAAACTTGAGCCATAAACATTCAAATGATACCTTAAGAATATATTTCTCATTGCTTTTTTAAAAATTGAAGAATGTCCTAACAATGTTCAGCAGTAAACTGTGCAGTACTGACCTTTGGATCAGCACTGGCTAACACTGATCTAGAAGATGCCTTCATTCACAACAAGGAAACTTTACCCATTTAAAAAGGCAAGTGATTGCTATGGTTTTATACAGAAATTCTGAATGCTTGTAAATTAACTCATTAAAGAGGGATTTGTAGGTTTAGCTTTTCAGCTGAAAAGCTCCTGAGCCTCAGTGAGAGTTGAAGTCTCCTGTAAGATGTCCGTCTTCTGTGTTAGAGACAGCATATTTCATTCCAACATCAGTAAAAGAACTACGCCTGTATCCCAATTGTGCTTGTCTTGAGCCTGCACAACAGCCCTCATTCATGTGAGTGATCTCTGTAGACCACTGCTATTATTCCCCTAAGTAAGTACTCTAAGGTTACATTCTACATCTGTTTTCTTGTATTGGTATAGTAACATGATAAATAACAAATAAGGTTGGATTAAAATCCCACTTCTGTTTCTTATTCAGTGTAAAGTGCTACATTTCCATAGTTTACAAAATTGCCATTGATAAATCCAACTTCACTTATGTTACAGTAGAAGCCAGTACTTCATTTTCACCATTATTTAACAAAAGATATTTCACATTCACAGTAGATTACAATGAAAAAAAGTTATTCTCTTTCCTACAGACCCTAGAATATAAGATTTAGTTGCACTTCAAAAGTCATTTCTCAAAATGGAGTGTTGGCCATAAAGTGGTAGGCAGGTTTCTTGAAGAAAAGAAGGACCAAAGGCAACATTGTTTAATAAACAGTTAGTGAGAGTGAACGAAATAAACAGGCAGAAATACATTTTGTGAGATGAGAATATTTCCTTGTAAATATTAGAATCAACTGTCAGTCCCTGTGAAGAAAAGAGCGGCTTTGCTGTTGACTTCACTGGAACAGGAATTTGGTTCCTGAAGTTCAAGAATTGTGTAATGGAGCAAAAGTATCAAACTTTCACTAGATATCCAATGTTACCACTGCCTCAGCCTGCTATCAAACCCTTCTCATAACCTGTAGTTACTTTCTTCTACATTCATTCTTTGCCGAATTCCAGTATGTGACTTCAGCAACCTTATTAGCCAGTACATGACTAATGCCAGCCAAATTCAATCAGTAAAATCACAAACTAAGCCTTTTGCACTAAGATTTCTGATATTCTTAAAATCAGACACTTTAAAGCCCTGTTTATGTGACGACCCAAGCGCTCTCAAACGTGGCCCGAATGATGATACATCCATGCCAGTGTGTGTAAACTAATGGTTGTTATGTATTACATTATGCTGCTAAGAAATGGACTCTGTCTTGAGAAATAAAAATGGAACCTATGGATATCCAGAAAATTGCAGGATCAAGCCGTGTCTTATGTATTTTACGAACAACACTTATTTTAAACGGACTATGTACTTTCAATCCTGATGGATATGTTAAATGTGAGCAGTGTTGCAATCCCTGCAAACTCAATTAAGTAAAAAACCTATGATATCATTTTAATAGAAAGATAAGTTCAGTCTCTTTAGATATAATTTACCTCTGCACAATATGTGTCATCTCACTCCCTTTACTCCAGTGCTCTGTAAATTCAGAATTCTCACCTCATCTATACCTCATCTGAAAATTTACCTCATGATGACAAAGTGATTGGACAGACAGAAATAATTACTTAAATCTACTGTAACTTAAATCCATCTACGTGGATTTTAGGCCTGAGGTTATGCACTGAAAGTTTATAACAACCCAAGTCTTAAACGATTTTGGAAGAATAACTTTTTTGCTGTAGAGAGTAACATGTAAAAAAAACCCCTAAACAACTACGATTCCAATCATCAAGCAGATTTTTATCCTTACACTTAAAATGGTTAAGTACATGTCAAGATGTATTTGAAGGAATGCTTTGTAAATCAACATACCCCAAAGCCATTTAGAAAGTTTAAAATGATTTTGCCCTAAATGCAATGAACACTTCCATACAAAATACTACTCGAGCTGGATTGGATTTAACAGTTGACATCCAAATCTTATTATCTGTAAATGTTAGTCCATAAAAATTCCACTAAGACCTGACTGCAATTAACTCTTCAATCAGACTTAAAATCTACAAACAACCCCCCTCTCCAAAACAAATTTCCATATGTCAAAAATGGACGGTTATAGTAAATATCACATAGACCATGTAACAGGAGACAGTGTGTATTGTTGTTCAACCATACAAGACATGGTCCATGTAAAAGTCAGTTAAGGGGGGCCATCACTTTCTTTCGTGTGCAGCATCTTTGTGTGCAGTTGTCACAGTCTGCCAAGTCACTCTCTTGACTGATAGAATAAAATATAGCCAGACTCTGAATTTTTTGATATATCAGAGGTCAGACCATAGAATTCTTCAATGGCTTGAGCATCTATTTTCTGTGAAATAAATAAAAATGTTTAATATGTTGTTAGAGAAAAGAAATATCAAATATTAATTAAATGACTGTATAAACACAAAAAATGAATTCAGTTATTTGTTTCAGGGTAGCAATCAACAAATTCTGTTTGCAACTTAAGCAGTGCAAGAGTAACGATCAGGGGCTAAGCCCTACTGGTCTCGTTCATGGAAGTCAATAGGAGCAATTACCTTGGTGAACCTAACTGAATTAGGTTCTTCCCAGTAACAGAAAGAGTCTCTGGAATGCAGTAGTGAACACTCCTAAACACACAAATGTGACCATATGATCCCACCTTTCTGAAACTTCCAGAAACCCTCTTCAAGACATGCCCTATCCAATGCCCCAGAGTTTAGTTTCCTCTATAGGATTTACTCCTGGGAAATCAGACTCATGACCTCACTTTTAACAAGGTGCCACAATGACATAAAGGGTTTGCTTAGGAATGAATTGAAGAATGCTTAAACAGAATCTGTAATAACTCTGAGCCAGACCCTGCTTTAATTTACATTCAGACTAACCCAGATCAACTACAGAATCCAAACTTTTGTGTAACTTTGCTGTTGTTCAAAAATCAACATTCTATCGCAATGCTACCTTTAACATGTCCAATTTTGACAAGGGATATCACGAAGGATTGCAATGTAAATCCTGACTATTTTAGTTTTTAATAAACTAAATTGATTTTATTAGATATAAAAAATATTCCAAACTAAATACTTCAAGTCTGTTACTAAAGACACTTGATGTTGCTCTGAAACAAAACAACTCCCTCTGACACTGTCAGAGTAAGAAATACAGGATTAGGAGGGGTTTTTTTGCAGTTCTTTCCAACAGAGTTGAGCTAAGTCTCATGTTACAAACAAACTGTGGTTTTGCAGACTAGTAATCTACACCCAGATCTGGATCAGAAATTTAATCGCAAATAGAGAAAAGAACATAATACAAAAGTTGTGTTCATGACCTTCAGTATACTGACCTCTACAATGTCATCATCAAACAAGAGCCAAAATCCATGACTTTTCACAATAGTAATGTAATGCCCCCGATTCGGTCCACTAGAAAGCAACACAAAACACAAACCCCAAAATATTAGAGGATACTATTGAGTCCATTTTGAAAAGTCACATTTCTATATGCAGCAGACTGAATTATAACTAAATGCTATGAAGAACATAGTAAACCCACCCTAGTGGCACAGTAAACATTTAGTCCTTTAACTTTTTTACTGACTTGTTGCAAAGACTTCATCTGATGAAAGTTGTTCGTTTTCATCTACACCATGACCATTTGCCATTTAACCTATAGAACACTTAACAAGTCGGTTGTGGTAGGCATTAACCTCTGCAAATATTTAAAAAATATTCTGAACTAAATTTAAGGTGGAAAATTGTTTGGTATCCACTGTAAACATTTAGTTGCATACATTCTTCGAGAAGAGAAAGGACAACAGGTATTCCTAGAGCCCCAAGTATTATTCTGTTTGGGGTGTTTTGACAATACCCCACATATGAGAAGCTTTATTAAAGCTAACGTTTTCATTGCCTTGACAGGAGACCTACGAGATCTGTTGCAGGGCCCATGTGCTAGCAGTATCTGTCCCTCATAGATTCCTGGCTGTCTAATTCTTTAAGTGGACTGATGAGCAAGGAGACAGCTCCATTAATTTAAGCCCATCTTGTGACTTGTGGAGGCCCAAGACATTATTATTTTAACAAGTAGAGATTCACTATGAAGCAGGGTGGCTAGGAGGTTCAGACCAAGACACGCACAAGTTGCTGCAGCAGCAGGGTTTACGTCCTCCCTCCCACTCCCTCCATGCTTTGTCATGCATCCCTCTGCCCTTGGCAAATGTCTTGCAATAACTTAAGACATACATGGAAGTGTCTTACCTTCCACAGTGAACAACAACAGCTACCAAGTCGTACATCCGATCTAAGTTGACAGCATCGCCAGATGTGTTGAAGAGACGTAACTCCAGAGGAAATACTACACGATAAGATAGCTTAGTATACCTGTGCAATTGCTCCATATACTTGAATCTCTTGAGGTGTAAGGCAAGAATCATTGGCAGTTTTTTCACTCTCATCCTGTGAAACCATTAGAGTGCATATGATAAAGACCTGATCAGTTCAAAGCCATCCTTCTTTCCTTAATGAGTAAATGTTTGTATTACAAAAATCACTTTGTAAGTAACACTAGTCAAGTAGCAGTAGCTTCTAGATTTAGACACATGTAATACATTTGAATCTGCCTGTAGGTACTCTGGCCCACTGAGAGAAAGCAGTTGTTTTGTAAGGATCCTGGGTATCTAAAAACATAGATACAGCCAAATACATAGAATCATAAGGTTGGAAAAGACCTTTGAGATCATCAACTCCAACCACACCTGTCCACTACTAAAACATATCAAGGAAAAAATCTGTCAAACCCTAGGAGGGACATGGTGAAATAGCCTTCTCTTTGCTTACCTTTTCTGTGCCTCTTGTTTACTGCAGCAAGTTTCACAGTAGTATTTCTGTTCACTACATAATGTCTCCGTGTTACTGAAGTCTCTGTAAATAAATACAATTATTAGTTCTTAAAGGATCTTAACACTTCTGCTCCACTTGAACTGATGAACTGGAACCCTAAAAAGAGACATAGGAGGAAATCTTCTCTCCACTGAGTTCAGTTTTCTAAAATATCTAAAGTAAGCGTACTGGGGTTTGCTAAAGGACTTAAGGCATCTGGCTGCCATGACAGCCCTGTATCTGGAGCTCTACACAAGTAGAGGGTCAAGTATCTTAAAGTGGGACTTATATCCTGGTCTCTTACATGTCAAGGGGCTGCCTACGCTTGGGTGTAGTCACTCTATCCATCCAGTCCCTTTTTAAAGCAAGAGGCCCAGAACTGAACACAGTATTTGAGGAGCGGTCTCACCAGTGCAGAGTACAGAGGGAGAATAACCTCCCTGGACATGTTAGCCACACCGTTTCTGATACAGGCCAAGATGCCATTGGCCTTCTTGGCCACCTGGGCACACTGCTGGCTCATGTTCAGTTGCTGTCAACCAACACCCCCAGGTCCCTCTCCTCCAGGCAGCTTTCTAGACAGACTTCTCCTAGTCTGTAGCTGCACAGGGCTGTTGTGCCCTTAGTGCAGGACTCGGCATTTGGTCTTGTTAAAACTCATGCCATTTGGAACAGGTTGGACAAATATCTTGTCTGATGTGGAGACAGGCTAACCTCTCAGGGTCCCTTGAAGCTCCATGATTTTCCTGTTGGTTGCACTAGTGCAGATACAGTTCTTCCACACTGAAAGCTACAGACACTGGCTGTTGAGTAATGCTATTGGTACTTTTACTGAAGTACTATGTGCCTTTGCATAAAATCACCTTTCCAAACAAAACATCTTCAGGAAGCTCAACTAAGAAATTAAATTTAAAATTGGGGAAAGCTGAAGAACAGAGGGTAACTTATGTAGAACAGCAGTTTCTAACAAGTTCACCAGATTAAGCTGTACAAAAAAGTCACTGCTCAGTCTCCAGTAACTGTATATCACAGACCCAAATAACAACTCAGGTTAGAAAGGACCTCAGAAGATGTGCAATTCAGCATCCCTGCATGTCAGCGTGATTTCAAATTAACTTTGAACACCATCGGCAAATGTAAGAAATGCTGACAAAGTCAAGTTCAAAGTAGTGGCTACAGTGAACTTGAAAGCATGCAAACAAAAGCCTGAAGTACCAATACTGACTCCATTATCAGTGACTGTGAACACACAAAGAGACAACGGGAAGAAAAGAAAATAATTCACTGCCTTCCAAAGCCATTCTTCAGTTTGCTTGCCTTTTAAAATGAGGGCAATTACTGCAGTGAAAACTACTTGAAGGCTGTTACAGTATCCTGCAGGAGACCAAACAGAAGTTGAGAAGGGAAAAACTTAGTGGATCTAGCACTTTAAAATGCCACAGAAGTTACTGAGCATGGTAGTGGTGTCCACAGAAAAATCACTGCTTTCTGACTCAGGAACTGGTAAGTATCCCACATGCTCTTTCTCTAACTCTCAGCTTGGGGTGAGATGCCAGACAACCATTCCCAGGCTTTCCAGTATGTAAATGCAGAATAAATGCAATTTCAAACTTGGTAGCAATTTTGGAGCTTGAAAGGGTAATTTAACCTATTGATAATTGTTACCTTAGAGCAGCAGCATACTGTCTTAAATCTAAGTACAGGTGTATTGTATCGATCACAAAACTCTGGATATTTTAAATCTCAGTGAAAAATCACCCATGAAAGCCTGAAAATTATTGTGATTTCTGAAGTATTTCTTTAAGAGTTAATTGTGTACTAGGAGCAGAAATGAAACTTAAAATAAAAGACTTCTTCCCATAATTTTAGGATGAGATACAGAATAAGAAACTTAAGTGGCAGAAAAGTAAATTTTTGAAATCCTTTGCCCTCTAGAGACTCCAGCACTCATTCTGCAAAGCACACACTTAACTTTTAATATGCACATAAGTCCTAATCAACAAAGCACTTGAGTAGAAGCTTAAAGATAAGCACACTTAAATCCCTTTGAAGCCAATTATTATTCTGCAGCAATTCTTCCAGAGGACAAAGCAATCAATTATTTTCTCCAAGATGTTTTTTTCTCTTTTCAAACACATATTGAAAGAGAAAGTGAGTAAAATGAAATACATTCAGGTATATTTTGTTATTAGAGGAAACATCCCGTTTACAATGTTTTTCTTCTGCTTAGAAAAAGCTCAAACGTCAATGTTATTCTACTTCTCTTTTCTGTACATACTAGACTCGGAAAAATTAGCAAAGCTGGATAGAACTATTTGCCAAAGAGATGCTCTTGTTTACCTTAGACAGTGTGTAATTGATGTGTTCTGCTCCACATCAACAGAAAGGTCAAGAAAATCTTCATCTTTGCTACTAACCTGTTGCAAAAAATATACATGTGAAATAGAGACTTAGTAAAATGCCATGCATCTAAATACTGTTTGCACCTATGTGCAAACGCTAAAGGTAGAACAATTTCTGCAGAAATATATCACACAGTTATAATTAATTTCAATGCTTTTTTGTCCCTAGTTCAGCATGACTATAATTAATATTAAGTCTACCAATTCAGCTTTCATATAATTTACTTCTGTCTGTTCCACTTATGCAAGCCCACCAACCATGGTCCAGTGACTGCAGTCTACTGCTCATTAAAGGCCGACCCTCAACTTCCATATTAGCTCTGACTGGTACATTATATATCTTTCCTTGATATGCAACACAGCTTATCTTCTTATTTTACTGGAATTGTTTTTATACTTTGTATGATACATTACACTACATAATCACAGTTTATGCCCTACATAATTATTTCAACTATTAAGGGTGCAATGAAGATGTTTTCCATATAGGCATCCGTACAGAGATGTCATATTTAACCATTTTACGTTTACTTTCCAGTAAGCATTCAAAACACTGGCTTTATATTTCTCTTATACACTGCTGCATTTCCTCATTGAGTGTCTTTCCTGGTCAATAATTTAGATTGAAATTGTAAAGATGAAAGGTAAAAATGTTGAGGTCATAATATTTTGCAAATTCATTACAAGTTTGTTTATGTTTTTTTAGATGGAACAAGAGGAAAAAATGCCAACAGAGTATTTATATTAAAAAAGTAACCTCAAACATTTTGAAAATGACAGATCTTCATATTTCTTTTGAAAACAACTTTTTCTTCTTTTGAAAACACTTAGGGTGTTTAATTTTGAAGATGAAGTAACACAGAAAAGGAAAATAATCCAGATTGTTGTAGACTTTGAGTCAAAAAGACCACAGACTTACTGCACAAGAATTTAGTCACTACCAATTCTGTTTATAAAATACTGCATGAACATTCTGCATTTTGCCTCCTATGACTGTATTTCTTAGAATAACTAAATCAGATGATAGGACAGAGAAGTTCAAATCGAGAAATTCAGTGAGGGGTTAAATCCATTGTTCTGATGCAATGTATCTTGTGCTCAGATTTCTGCAATTCTATGGATGTGGAAGGTATGTACTACTTTCAGCTCACTGTTGTGTTACTTTGGGGAACCTATAAACACAGTGAATGCAGCCCATAACAGTCCTGAATCAGGAGGAACACCTTCTACAGGCTGAATTTTTATATCATCAAAGATGTACAGAGGAACAATGTGCATTCAATTAAAATCAAGTGCAGTTCTTCAAACAAAAATCCTCCCCGAGAGAAGATTCAACCCACAGGGGGACAGAAAACCACAAAACTGGCAGCAATCAACTGCAGTATAAACATACAGCTAGAATTCAAAAGACAGAGCTATAAAGCTTCGGAGAACATTGTGTCCCTACAGCTGGAACTAGAGTTCTGTCAGGCACACTGCATATCAATAAAGAGGTTAAATACTTGGAAAAGTCTTTGGCAAGTACAGTGTTTCATCTGGGTACCACAAAGAAGCTAGGAATTTTGTTATTGATTTCAGCACATCAAATATTTACTGAAAGGGGAAAATGATCCAGGTGGAGCTAAAACAATACAGACCGAAACTAAACGTAGCTAGAAAACTAGATTCAAGCTGCACTCTGTAAATGAGAATAAGAACTGCTGGAATCTAAATTATTGTTCATGTTGCCACTACATATGAATATTTTAGCAAAGGAACATCTTTTAATCCATTTTACTACTTCCCAAAGATTTCAAGATAAAATAATACAAGAAAAAAAAGCTGGGTACTATACAGTATTCCTGCATTCTCAGGAAGCTACAGACAAGCCTTCCTACAGCAGCAATATCTAGCATTATTTTTTCCATAAAGCTTGGCCACTTTGAATTACAAATAAGGTATTGATGCTGACACATCCTGACTTGAGTGCAATTCGTCTGAATAAACACTAGATATTAACTTAGAATTAGGCCATAACCATTTAAATAAGTTTCTCAGTTAAAAAACAATTCTCCCCTTTCACTAATTTTTACTTGCCATTATTATTTGGTTTTTTATAACTGAAATGGATTAAATAATTAATTTTCAGTATCTCTCTCACATTTTCACTTAGACAAGCTTGTTCCAGACTTGGTCCAAACCCTTTTCTCATGTGGACTATCGCTGTATCTCTTTCCCCCCCCTTCCTCTCTAACCCAAATACTTGGAGAAGTTGTATTTTCTCAGAGTACAGAGCTATTCTTTATGATTAGAAATACCAGATTGTGTTCTTTCATACATCTGTAAGGACCTCGGTAGGGTTTATCTCACCTAACTCCAGCTGTCTAAAGTTAGATATTTAACCTCAGCTTGCTTTCTGAAGATACGTTCTCTGAGCAACTTCTTCCACTTTAATGCACATAATCTAAAGTTGCATTTTCTTTAGAGGAAGTCCCTGGTGGCAGCACTGGTCTGAATTAAAAAAAACATTTTTCTCAGCATCCTGTAGAAAGTAGTACAGAGATACATGAAAACTCTGTATGCCAGTCACATTCCCAGGATTGAATTAACACAAATATATCTTAACATTTCACTTGTTCATGGATTACCTTCTCCAAAAATTACAGTAATTGGGAAGGGTATTGATTAACTAGCAATGATTTAACTTAACTGATATGTATTAAGACAGCAAGACTTGGCATAACTTAGCCAAGTAATGCTTAGAAAAATAAATTTTTATAAAAGAATATACTCACTTCAAGAAGTAAAGTCTACAGGAATATCCACAATTCCCAGATGTCTGAAAAGATTCATATATTTATACATATAAAATGTTTCTATCTATTAATGGGCAACAACCAAAAGCAAAAAATCTATCCCAATGCTTACGGTTTCACAGTTCAAACATCTAGTTTCATTAGTCAGTGTTCCCTGAAAAATCTCATGCACCCAGGTGAGTTCTTGCTTATTGTTCTCTTCAGCTTCATTCATGTTGCCATTTTTCAGCTTCCCATTTTGCTTTTCCTGTTTCTTCTCCTCCTGCAAAATGTCTGCAATGGTGTTGAGCAGGTAATTTAAAAACTCATGTGCATCCTGTTGCATGTAGTTATCAAAGAGATCTGTGAAGAAGCGAGACAAGATTTCTAAAGCTTAGTACGTCCCTTCCTTCAGGAAAGCAAATTAAATTCATTTTTTCTTCTCAAGTACATATACTGGCTCTTACTCAGCAAAAGTATTTCAAATACCTCCAAAGAAGAGTAGATAGGCAGTCACACTGGATTCAGTGAAACTGCTTTGGGGGAAAGCTTCATCTCACCTAACTTTAGCTGTCTGAAAGGTTGTGTTCCTCTTTGGAGTTGGTTGTGCAGGCTCCCACTACAGTCAATGAAGAACAGAAGAGGGTGACTCATCCTGAATTCCTTAGACTAGACTGCCTAACTGTAGGCAGCATTGGCTCCCACTCGTATATTCCAAATCTCTCAGACACTTAGGAATATCACAGAGTTTGGACAGGAAAAGACATGGTGGGGGAAACTGAATGCATTGGATACTGACACATGCTAGCGTCCTGTGTCTGGCCAGGAAGGAGTTACCTTTCCTCACAGCAGCCTAGGCATTGCTGTGTTTTGCATGTGTGGCTTGAACAGTGTTGATAACCCACCACCATTTTTGCGTTGCTGAGCAGTGCTCCAACAGCTGCAAAGGCTGGTAGTCTAGCAGTGGGCAAGATGAGAGGACATAGCTGAGACAGCTGACTCTAACTAACTGAAGACATATTCCCTGCCATGTGACTTTGTGCTCAGCAATACAAGCTAAGCAAATGAGGAGGGGAGAGGCACACAGACACACACATACATTCATTATTAAGACATTCATCTTCCAAAGCAAATCCTATGCATAATAAGACCCTGCTTGCCAAAGAATGGATGGATATGGCCTACTGATGGGAAGCACAGAATAAACCTCCTTCAGTTTTCCTTTGCTTCTGCATGTAGCCTTTGATTTTTGTACTTAAACTGGCTTTGTCTCAACACACAAGTTTTTTTCATTTTATTTTCTCCCCCATCCTGCTGAGAAGGCAAGTGAGAGATAAGCTAGGTGGGCACACCTGATTAATGAGACCACGTTGCCCAATATCTACTTACACTTTGCTGATCAATGTATGAATGTCTAAGAGGATTCCAGTTTTACACTTACCGTTCTCTTTTCGTAACCTTGATATGAACTTCTTTGGTGGAATAACTCCAACTTTCTTCTTCTGGGTAGCAATACTGTGGAAAAGATCTGCCAGGCAAGTCAAGAGATTTTCCTTCTTTTTCTGTTGGGCCTTGTATGATAATACATTTTCCCGAAACGGCCGGCAAAAATACAATGCCTGAAGCACGGAGTTACAGTAGCAGGTGTTCCCAAACTGCCATGTAAAATTAAAAACAATCTTTATCCTTTTGCATCACAATAAAACTAGTTGTTTCATTCAAATTCTGGCTTCTGTGCCCTTATCACATACCAACCGTTTTGCCATGCAGCTGTTGTATGAATATATTTCCACACCCACCTCTAACATTCCACAGAAAAACCCTATGGTGTTCTAAATTAACTAGGACACAAAGTAAAAGTTTCCACTTTCAAGAGATATGTTTATTGTAGTGGGTCTCATAAAACTTGTTTCCATATATTAATATAATCTTGCTGGGCTCTACCTTACTGCTCAGTAGCAGAATGACTAATGTTTTCAATGGAAAGAATTATTGTGTGTGCTTTATTTATAAACATCTTTCTCACTCATTCTCTCCTTCGTCAGATTAAAAAACCCTCCTAAGTGAGTTGCCGATTGAAACCGCTTCCTTCCTCACATTTCATAGCTAAAATAGACTTTTAACTTTATTGAAGTGTAAGTACTAATCTCTGGAAACATTCATAGAACAGTAACTCTTTTCTCTGGGGACAAATGAAGCTACCTTCAACCCTCTTTTCCCTAAAATTGGATTGGGAGAAGCACTTTTTCAGGAAAATACAATCTGCCTTAGAACAAGAACGGGAGTGGGAGGGGAAACAAACCGAAGTTCAAGTAACATCAAAGCCATAGTTATGTATAGGGTTTGCCTATGGAAAATGGTACTTACATTGACCAATCCAAAATAGTGTTCATTGATTGGAAACTGCTCTGGGCCAATGTCTTTTTCCAGAGCAGAGGCATTGGTGCCCTACAAAACAAAACAAACAACAGCAAAAAAGAGAGAAGAATATATTTAGAATATTAAAATTATAAAATAAAGTTATGCACAGCACCAAGACAAACTCATTTTTTTATTTCCAGCTACAATTATCCAACCTAACTCTGTCTTACTAGTAGGCAAGCATGATGGTCATATGAGCCAATAAAAATACTTGCAGTTCTAGATAATGGAGCTGGCATGACCTAGTCACTCTAATAATGGCTGATTAGAAGGGAACAGGTCACAACAACAGTGATTCTTTCTGCATCCACCCCCTCCTTATTCTTACCTTTTACATGAACAGCTGGATCCCATTACTCTCTTACCTCATAAAGATACTTGATCTGAAGCAAAACCCTTAAAGTTATCTTGGACAAACCAGTCCCTAGATGTAAGGCAGGTTTTCTAAGCATTAGTGAAACTTCCCTGAGTCCTTTCTAATTTGTCAGCAGCCTTTAACAAACTTGGGCTCCAGACTGGCAACCAGTTCCAGTAACAACATCACAAACATTAAAATCAAGAGTCATATATCTGCCATTTTGTCCTATCTAATAGAAAGGGTGCATAAGCCCAAGCACACGGTTACATCTCTTAGTCAGTGCCTTGGCATAGCATGTTATATTTGGCTGTATCTTCACTCCAACAGCACAGTTGCTTTCACAGCTACTAGTCTGTACAACAACTAATTTTATGTAACCTGCAGTTTTCCTATATGATAATGCCCAGTTTTAAACAAGCACAGATTAAGCAAGCAAGCAAAGGTTGCTGCCAAAGCAAATGTCATCACTACTATCCACTCTGTTTAGCATATAGATCCCTGTGGGTCCTCACAAAAATGCTGTATTTGGACAAGTATCCCTTATATACATTTATTGAAGGTCTATCAGTTAACCAATTTTTAACCTGCATATTTTCTTTACTGACATCATACATTTATTTCCTTACCAAGCATGCTCTGCAGTGTGAAGCATTAACATATTATGCCTTAGAATTTCTATCAGACAGGAACAGACTGATTTTCATAAAACCATGTAAAATGTAAACATGCCAAAATGCAAAACATCTGAAAATTTCTGGTATTTCCTGTGCTCCTGATGTTTGTTTGATATATATTTTGCTCATCAGCTGAAATTTTCAAAGTTATTGGCAATTCTCCCCAAAGCCCGATTTGTGTTTTCTTACTGCACCTACCATCACCACTGCTTGCTATATTAGATTATTATTTAATATCAACTCATCAAAAGAAGATAGTTTAAGTTAACAGCATCAGTGCTGTGAAACTCAGCACAGGTGCTCTTTAAGAATTTGCAAGCCTTAATAATTAAAGAACTCCTTGAAATTGGCACCTTCCAGAAAAGCTCCAAACATTTTGTATTTCACATTCCTTTACCTCTTTCCAGTCTCTCTCCTTCTCTCCCATACAGACAGATCACTGTTCAGACCAGTGTATGTGATTTCCTAGACATTCCCTTTGAGACTGAACTACTTCACCTGTGCAAGGTTCCATGCAAAATTTATGTTCTCGCCAGGCTCTGCTAAGCCAGGGTGAGAAAACTGGAAAAAAGAATGATCTACATGATCTACACAAAGCAATTATTGGCTTCCTTTCAGAAGAGATGACCGTGTGCTAATTATGTAAGTTCCACATGAATTCTAGTTTCTTTGCTTGGAAAGTCAGCCTTTACAAAGATACAGAGATTGAGCAAGTCAACTGACTTCCCAAGGGGGGAAATCCGATAGATGTTTGCATATCCGATATTAATCATGGAGCAAACAGCCAACATTACCCTCAAAACTTGTCTGATAAAAGAAAAACATGACTACAGAAGATTAATGCAGCTTCTGAAGAAAACCATCATCATATAAATACTCATTGTGCAGCATTCAAATCACAGCAAAGGTGTTCTTCGATTACACTTTTAGCAGTCAAATCAAGTTCCCTACAATAAGAATAAAATGAGTGCTTTTCCAGTTTTGCAAGAAGTATATTCCACACTGGAAAAAATTCTCTCTCTAGAATTCACGGAACACAACATCTCTAAAATATAAATTACTACTGTTTCATAAACAGGGATTAGTGCATGATGTTATACAAGTAGAATGCAGGTGCTCTGTTAACTAGTTGCTCTTACATCACTCATTTACCTTTCTTCCAGAGCCAGAGTTTCTTACCTCAGAGGATGCCAGATGGCTTGTAAAAACAAGCAAATCCATGATATGCACTAACTGATCTTTATAAGAAAACTACACATTGCATGGAAATTTCCAAAGTACTTGCTGTTGAAACAACATATAAAAGCTCATCATAGAGCTTTACCTCTCCAAAACCTTGGCTGTTGTGAATATACAATGAAGCACTGTGTGCCAGTTTCCCAATGAAAGAGATAAGCTAAATTCAATCTTTCAGTAAGCTGACATAACCCCTATGGACTTCATTAGGAGTTGTGCCTTCTTATATCAAGAGCAATTTCAGAATGGTTTCTTTTAAGATCTCAAAAAATATACTGATAAACTGATAGAAAAAGAAGAGTAAGAAAACAGGTAAGAAGAACAGAGACCTAATACTTCAAAGCAAGATATGTTTCTTACATGGGGGAAAAAAAATGTAGGCAGACTATTTAGTAAACTCAAAGCATGACACATTGCTTATATATTACATGTTTTGCAAAGGAAGTCTCCTCAATAAGCAGTTGACAGCAAAAGAAATTATTGGAAATATACCAGAAACTATACTCCCAAGCCAGGTTTAAACTGAAAAAAAAAATGTTATTCAAGATGTGTTAAAGATGATTCAGAACTCTACGACAACCATATCAAATACTGAAAACATATTAGACTATTGAGGTTAATCTATGGCAAAAATCAACCGTGACTGTTTATCATGGTTTTAAGCATAGTTGTGCTTGTTCACAATTTCAGTAAGCCATTTTTATCACTTCAGCAGCGAAAACCTGCTCAAATATTTTAAATGCAATCCATTCTCTATGTCCTGTGCTTCAGCAAGGAGAAATATCCTACTGCAGCTGAACCTTCTGTAGTTTCATAAAAATCAGCAAGAGTGGCAGTGTGGCCACAGAGTCTGAAATGAGGAGAGACCACATAAGTCAGTGAACTGGGATCGGAGAACATTAAATAAATTCCTATCATGGTATAAAGACAATAATGGTGCTTTTTAAAAAGAATATGCTAATGAAGGAAATACAACAAAGCAACCACAGTGGCAAGACCTTATGAGAATGAGAAATAGAATCATAGAATCCTAGAATCACCAGGTTGGAAGAGACCCACGGGATCATCAAGTCCAACCATTCCTATTAAACGCTAAATCATGCCCCTTAGCACCTTGTCCACCCGTGCCTTAAACATCTCCAGGGAAGGTGAATCAACCACCTCCCTGGCGAGCCTGTTCCAGTGCCTAATGACCCCTTCTGTGAAATTTTTTTTTCCTAATGTCCAGTCTAAATCTCCCCTGGTGGAGCTTGGGGCCATTCCCTCTTGTCCTGTCCCCTGTCACTTGGGAGAAGAGGCCAGCTCCCTCCTCTCTACAACCTCCTTTCAGGTAGTTATAGAGAGCAATGAGGTCAACACAGAAACTCCTACTATGTATTCTGTGATGTTGGTGAACCTACATTTCTCTGAAGTTTTGCCACTTCAACAATCAGTATTCAGTTCATATAAAATGGGAAAGACATACAGTTAGAGACATAGCCAAGCACAGGTCAATTCAGGCTAAGCCAAGACATCTACCACAACATGGCTCCAAAAACATTCTGGACACATGACCCATATTTTTCCCTCTTGTTATTTTGCTCTAGGCCTTCCAATGGGTAAGTCTGCCAGTTCTCTTTTCAGCTGAAATTTCTGATAATGTTACTAAGAGTTTAATTCGTGTTTTGCACCACATGAAAGAGATTAAATAAAAAAAACTCCTTTATTTTTGCACTTTAGCATGTAAACAAAATAACAGGGCAGGGAGCTGTGTGAAAGACATCAGTTTAGATCATTAAATCACATACAACAAAAATAACCTAAATGCATTCTTATTCCATGGAGAGTAAGAAATGGAATAGACCTAATATGAAAGATCCTGCAAACAGAAGACAGTAAACCAGAGAAGACTTTCTAATTTGACAGAGATTTTTTTTAAAAAGTCACTATATTTCTAGAAATATGCATCCACTTAATTTAATTAAATTAATGCAGTAAGAAAATCAGGTCATTTCATAAGTAATATATGGAACTCTTATTAAATAAGTATCATCAAATAAACAGGAACACAGTAAGAATAACCAGCAAACAATAGAATACGAGGTAAGGAATAACAGGAAATACCTTGTTCACATGAAAATCTAAAAATTAGAAGGAAAAAAAATGTGTAGACATTGAATTGTGAAAACAGGAATTTAACAAATATATAAAGAACAAGACATCAATGAATGAAGATGGTTGGTCCATAACAAATGTCTTCAGATCACATAGAGTTATGAATGACATTGTTTTCTTAGTTTCTGGAGAAAGAGAGAGGAATGTGTTAGAAATAGAGTGATTCCTGAAGGGAGAAACTGAATAATTAAGAAAAATTAAGGGTGATGTCTGGGCTGGTAGAGGAGAAATTAGAATAAAAATTTCTTTAGGACCAGGCAGCTTGAGTTTTGGGATTTTGGAAGGCCACAGCATATGGGAGGGAAGGAAAAAAAGATAAAGAAAGATGTTGAAAGCCTTCTGGCCAAAAATGGCAGTCATGGATAAGAAGGGAGAAAGCAACCATAAAGGAAATCCAGACCTAAGTCCCAGAAGCAACACAAGGAAGCATCAGTAAGAGAAGAGCAAGCAGCAGTATGCTACACAATATATATGCAACTATTTTCAATAGATATATTACCCATCCTCGGTGTTAGACTTTGACTATCCTCAGGAACAACATCAGCTTTCAGAGAGTTATGATAAGTAATAGGAATAGCTGAACCAGCCTTCTTACAATCTCATAGATATTAAATGTCAGACCTGAAATGTTTCTGTAATTTTTAAAGTGTACATCCCTTCTGCAAAGAAATGCGATATTATTCCTCCAGCAGAGCTATTTTGGGTCTTTTTTGCCACAAGATAAAAGAGGAAAGACAGTGTGTTATGATAAACATAGAGGATTATAGTAAACAGTAAAACAATATTGACTGACTAAAAAACCACTGTGCACTGTTATTTTTGAAAGAAAAGCGATTTGAGACAATGTATCTAAATAAATTATTTTTTGCACATTTCTCCCAAGGGCTTTCTGATCATGAAAATAAATTATAGGAGCTTGAAAGGATATGTCTAGCTTGTTTTTTGCTGGATACACTAAACAATTTCCAACCACAGATCCAGGTATTACATATACCATAAATAACTTCAGCTCTTTACTGTGTGGTTACCAAGAAACAGATAAAAATTGAGAGGCCTGAAATCCTGAACCACTTTAAATCTTGAATAAGGTGTTTAATGCACTCAGTCCTATGCAGCTTAAAAAAAACTTGGTTTTCCCAAAGCACAAAGCAAACAAGTTCTGGAACTCATGTTCTAGTGAAATGTTACAAGTTCAGTATCTAAATCTGTGAGCACTTTTAAAAAAAATATTGACTTTTAAAGTTTCTGCAATTAGACAACCTTCACCAAAGTGCAACTCAGTGTTCTCTTGTGAGTCTGTGACCATTCCCAGCTTAATTGTTCCTGGATTAGTGGTACTCAGGCTTTTGCTGGAACAAGTATCGGAAATATTTTTGTTTGGCCAGTTTCCTTCTTCAGAACATATAACCTCAAGACGGCCTCACAAGTGAAAAAAAGACTGAGGTTTTCTTACCGACTATAATTTCTTCAATAACATTTTTGTCTGGGTCACCCATACTGCTTAGGTGGTGCCAGAGACAAGGCACCTTCTAGTCTTCATCACAGCTGCACCAGTAGGAGTGCTCTTTGATACACTGGAGACATTAAATCTCAATATAACATGAGCTATGAGGGCTGCAGTTATGTTGTAGGTCAGGTTTAGAATTCAAAATGACTTTTGACAGTCAGTTTTTGACAATGTTTATCTTTTAGAGAAATGCTCTAAAACTTGTTTAAATTCAGCCAAGACAGATGCAAGATTCTGCACAAGAAGAGAAGAATGACCAACCCATGTACAGAATGAGAAACAGCTGTTAAGGCAGTAGTTCTTAAGAAAAGAAGAAAAAAAGTCTAGAGAACATAGTGTAGTATAAGAATAAGCATCAGCTACGCAGTGCTGTTTCAACAAAACACAATAGCAACAAATGTTGACAACATAATGGAATTCTTACAGACAGAAGTAGACAATATTCATAAAGTATCCTTCCTGTTTAGCTTGTCACTGGCAAGACTTCAGACAGGACCTTAAGTCCAGGTGTGGGTGCTAGGTTTCAAGAAAGATGAAGAACTGGAGTGAATGTGAAAGAAGGCAGTCAAAATGAAAACTCACCTCTAGAGAAAAATGAGCAGTAAAAAAGGGTTGAATAGGGTTGCATTGCACAACACAGAAAATGCTGAGACAGGGCATGACAATAATTTCAAGTACACTTTTTGTTGCAGAAGGGAACTAGTCGGTTCTCAGTCTCAAGGGTGGACAGGATGAGAAGCACCAAGCTCAGTCTACAGTAATGTAGGTTCCAGTTAGACATTTGGAAACATTTAGTTATAAGGACAGTGAAAAGTAGACTCCCTAGAGTGATGATGTATAGTCACCATCACTTGAAATCTTCAGGTTTGACAGATGTAAATCACAAATAATACAGGTTTATCAAATGGAATTCCAGAGGACAGTTGGACACTATTGTCCTGGGACAGTTTAGATACAACCATTATTAGACCATTAGTTGTGAAATCAAATTAAATAACGACAAAACAACACGTCCAGTAATGGCTGGCTTGAAACCATCAGCACAGTAGCCTTCTCTGCAAAGTCTAAGAATACACAAGAACATGCTTATAATGGAGCTCTGATGGCGGAAATGATGGTAGAGATGCAAGCTTGTTTCTACCCCTGAAGTACTGATACACTGTGGTGTTAAGGGTACATAATGTACATAAACATATGTAAGTGTATTTACCAAACAGCCATTCAAGGACAGTTTCCTGAGGCTAAAAGGTCAGCAGAAGAGACTTTGCTGACTGCTTATCAGACTGTGTTTTATACACCACAGACTAGTTATTTAAACCCATCCAAGCCCCACCTCCTGTGTGGCACATACCCATCACAGCTAATCAGGGTCAAGATTCTGCTTTCAATCCCATATCTGCTGCCATTCAGACTCACTCAGGCTGGCTGAGATGTAACTAAGAGGTTCCTTTATTAAGGTTTTTAGCATAACCACTGGTTTGCTCTTAATTCAGCAACTTGAAGCCATAGACTATATGCATCTGAAAGAAACACACTGTAAATGACACATTGTATTCACTAACTGTCCTGTTGTGCATAACTTCTAAACAATTAGCAAGTGCACCATAACTACTTTAACTATAAAAAGGTGTGCATGCAAGACAAGCCTCAGTCCTTAGTCCAGGTTATACATTGGAAATCATATATCAGGCTGTTTCTCTCTTTGCATATTCTTTTCTACCCAATAAAAAATACGTTTTTGATGGGGGACACACTTTCTGCTTCTCAGTTCAGTACCCATTTGTCAGCCACACTCTCAAGTTACTCATTACTTCAGAAAGGTATCACAATAACTAGATTTCACATTCTCCATATTTTTCATGGGTTTGTTTCTATATTTTCTATGTATGTAATACTGAAATTTTGCACTCTTAAGACTATGCTTCTACAACTGCATTGCTTGAATTGCCTGTAACTAATTTTTTTAGACGTAAATATCTGGTTTTCTTTATCACACAATGTATGGTTTATAATAGGTGTTTTGCCGTCTTGGCACATATTATTCTGCCATATTCTCTGCTCCTGATAAATTCTAAAAGTCATGAAGAAATATGCACTGCAGGTTATCCAAATTAATAAATCCAGTTGAAAGTCATTGTGATAACTTCCGTGATCCAATAACACTCTTGTTTTATGAAGTAGAATTTGACTATTTTTAAAGCATTGCCATTGTAGTTCTTTTTTATATCAAGCATTTTCCAAATCTATGATTGCAGTTTTGAGTCCTCGTTCTGCCTATGCCCTATATTCAAACAAATGAGTCTCTAAAATTATGACATTAAAAGCAAACAAACGATGCAACAGTTACTCTGATTTGCTTTCTAAATTAGAGACTCCCAAGTTTTCCTGGTTTTCACTACAACTAGTTTCTAGGATGTTTAAAAACTTTTTTGTTTTTAAAAATTACAGCCAAAATTCACAGGTTTTCACATAATTCCTGGTGAACCATAAGCACCAGTTTTCTTCAATTATAGAGACTATGAGAAGAACAGATAACAAGAAAGCACACTTAATAAAAAACAAAATTAATCTGAAGAACTGCAACTTTTTTCCCCAAAAAACATCTATACAAGGAATACCAGGAGCAACTGTGAGATATCTCAGATGCTATCTTGTATCAGAAGCTGCTGGAACACGTTTCAGAATGTCCTATTTCTTAAACTGACAGAGCACTCTGAAGTGCAGATCAGATTATTTGAAATACTATTACAAAATTATGAAAGCAGGGATGAATACCTGTTCCCAGAAGAATAATGAAATGTATTTAGGAGAAATACAGTCCATGGAACTGCCAGCTATCTCTGTAAAACTATATGTCAATACATTCTGTGACGGTTAGATGTCCTTCACTGCACATAACAGTAACATCCCCAGGCCACGACTGCAGAATGAGCTTAACTCGGAACTCAAGGCTGTACCAAAAGCTCTCTAACACAGAAACATACTGCAAAGGATTTCAGTTAGCAACAATCTTAAAATGCTTGCATGCTTATCTACCTTGGAACTAGTGTTTTGCACTTGAATAACTGGGTTATCTGACAGAAATGATACCAAAGAGGATTATACCATCTAAGGGGCTAAGAGCACATCCCTAGTTTGCGTCTACAGCCTACAAGGGTTACATGGCACTGAGTGCCAGTATTCCCTCAAACAAAGTTTCTTCACATTTTATACTTCTTCACATCTACTGTACCTGTCCTACATAAAAGCTGATGATTGTCTATAGTATACGTGCTACTGTGGTGAGCCTGGTGTGCAGACAGAGCGGTTGAACTTTGCCAGTGTCTGAAAGGCAGTTAAGAGAAACATTCTTGGGACTAGATCTCCCTTTTCAGTGAGGGCAGTCTCTGTGCCCACATAGAGAGTCCCACCAATTCCTTCAGGCACAGTTGCCTTCAATTCCTCCACCCCAGAGGAACAAGTTTTAGCTCTTTGGTCTCATTAACCAAATCAGTAAATAATAACTAGCCCTGTTATAACCAGGGGGACAAGACTGATAAAAGACTACAGAGGAATTTTGTTTCATTCTAGAAGTTGTACATTTGAATATTTGCTACAAACAAATGTGCCAGGTGGAAAGTTCACACCTTACATTTTTTACTTAGTGGTTAGCTCCTCCTGTGTCTGCCTCAGCATATTAGAGCTTATCCAGTAAATATAGGGTGCCAGATCTCTTTTGCAAGTAAGTTAAATACTGTCCCTGGCTACCTTGCTTTACTGCACTTGTTTTGATCCTTTCTGGAAAAGACTGAATCTCTACCATCTTTTGGAGAGTAAAATTACAACCTGAGATACTAGACCTCAGGCAGTCAATTAAACAGCAAACACACATCCTAAAATGCTGTCCAGCCAGGTTCCCTTGAGCTAAATTAATTCAGCTAAGTTTGATCTATTTTTCCCCTTCAGGATATGAAAGTACTTGGACAAACAAACACGAAGAATTTGTCAGGATAGGGCTACCATTGAAAATATAACCTATGTTGCATCCAGAGAAGGTCAAGTATTTCAGGACAAATTCACTACCTACTCCTGCTTTTCCCCCCGCGCCCAAACAAGCCCAAGAAAATCAACCAGGCATCATCCATATTTTTTTAAAAGTAAAGAAAAGATAAATCTCTGTGAACACTCTCAAGCAGAACGGGAATGAAAAAGATAAAGAAAACGTAATTTTCTTTTTCATTATTGTGTTCAACCCTACACAGAGTTGAGCTATTTCTTAGTCCACAAATCATAAGTAGCTCATTCCTTCAAGCACTATGTTATAGTGCAGGAACAAGGTCTGATAATTAACATTGTTGTCTGGTAGATTTCTATGGATGCCCTAAATCAAACTATCACTACAAATAACCAGGTTTTATAGAAGAGGGTTTTTTATATACCTCTAACCTTCCACAGTCTCATTCTTATGGAGGATTTTCATAGCTTCTCCAAGAGACCACTGAGTTCAAGTCCATCACTTCATCTAAGCAAGACACATTTTTGGAGGAGCCATAATGCAGTGTTACCGATACTTCCAAGAATGTATGCTTCACTTAGAGCTCTGAATTCCTGAAAAAAAACCCCCAAGTTCTGAAATTATCAGGTTTTTTTTCGTGTCTAGATCTTCCAGTCCCTGTGGGTTATCCAGAAAAGACTAAACACGACCAGCATAACACAACATCTCTAAAAGCAAAGTACACAGACCCAAGGAATACACAGCTTTAAAACATCATTATCACTAAACCAACTTCACCTTTTGTTACAGTACTGGTACCATGAACTAGAATTGCCTTGAACTATGAGCCCTTGTACGCCTTGTACACCTCTTCTGCCTGAGGCTCTAATTCTTCCCTTCACTGTCTTCATTCCTCAGATGTTAGTTTTGTAGCACATACTGGCAACGACAGCTAAGCAGCACAACATTAGAACAACCTCATCAGATTTGCTGTGAATCTGTTCCGTCTTTAGGAGAAGTGTACTGCATACAAGTACAACTCTCTGGAGCACACGAAATAAATCATGGAGTTCTTAGTACTTTATGGCAATACTGAAGTCTTGCTACTACCTAAGCATCTCCAACTCCCCTTCATAAGGTGCTCCCTTATGCAGTTTGCGGGGCGTTGCACCTGCTATTCAACAGTAATAAAAACAGAGCCTGCCACAGAGGGAAGGTAAGTGTACCCATATTTTAGAATCATAGAATCATAGAATAACCATGTTGAAAGAGATCCACGAGATCACTGAGTCCAACCATTCCTATCAAACACTAAACCATGTCACTCAAGTCCTCATCTACCCATGCCTTAAACATCTCCAGGGAAGGTGAATCAACCATCTCCCTGGGCAGCCTGTTCCAGTGCCCAATGACCCTTTCTGTGAAAATTTTTTTCCTAATGTCCAGCCTAAATCTCCCCGGCAGAGCTTGGGACCATTCCCTCTTGTACTGTCCCATGTCACTTGGGAGAAGAGGCCAGCACCCTCCTCTCTATAACCTCCTTTCAGGTAGTTGTCTCATCAGTCCTGTACTATTTCCTAAACCTTTTTTTTTGCAGTATCCATGGCTCACTGGTCTACAAAACTGGAAATCAGTACGAATGATGAAAGTTCAGAAAAACTGTATACTGTTGATGAAAAAATGTAAGCACTCACATTATTTTACCCCAAGAGTGGATTTTGTATAAAGCTTTTTTAAGCTCAAATCCAGCCCTCCCTGTCTGCATTTCAGAGCAGGTATTTCAAAAGAAGAACTGAGGCTTAGGTCAGAACTATGCCCAGGGTATCTGGTTGTCAAAAAAAAAGAGCAAGCCAAATTAAATGGAATTGTGGACACATGGCAAGGGAGCGAGCTCACAATCCAGACTCCCTCCCCCAACAACTGCTGCTGGCCTCACTGGAGCCAGACCACTGGGGCTGCGCATGTTCTAGTAGGAGGTGTCCCTGCCCATGGCAGGGGGGCTGGAAATAGATGATCTTTAAGGTTCCTTCCAACCCAAACTATTCTACGATTCTATATTGCCTTACCCTGGAGACAGGCTTTGTTTTCCAGGACAGGTGAATGGTGTATGTGGCATTACCAGCACAAGACATGCTGGAGCACCACATGGAGGGAAGCTGGCAGCGGCACAGAGCTGCTCTTGAAGAGCCTGGAAATACGGGGGAAACATACAGGCTAAACCGACAAAATGTGCAGAAATAGGCTTCTCTTCTGTTTGCACTGGGGTGTTTAGCACACCTCCATTTCTTTAGCAGGTTTACGACTGCCTCACTGCATTAATAAACCTTTGATAGTATTAGAAGCATAGAATCACAGAATAGTTAGGGTTGGAAGGGAACTTAAAGATCATCTAGCTCCACACCCCTGCCATGGGCAGGGATACCTCTCACTAGCTCAGGCTGCCCAAGGCCCCATCCAACCTGGCCTTGAACACCTCCAGGGATGGGGTAGCCACAGCCTCCCTGGGAAAGCCATGCCAGTGCTTCACCACCCTCATAGTGAGGAAATTCTTCCTAAAGCCTAGTCTAAATCTTCCCCTCTCCAGTTTATACCCAATGCCTCTAGTCCTGTCACTACAGGCCTTTGCAAACAGGCCCTCCCCACCTTTCTTGTAGGCCCTTCAGGTATTGGAAGGTCACTATAAGGTCTCCTCAAAGCCTTCTCTTCTCCAGAACGGACAACTGCAACTCTCAGCCTGTCCTTGTATGGGAGGCGCTCCAGCCCTCAGATCATCTTTGTAGCCCTCCTCTGGACCTATTCCAACAGCTCCATATCCTTCTTATGCTGAAGATTCCAGAGCTGGACACAATACTCAGGTGAGGTCTCACAAGAGAGGGTCACCTCCCTTGACCTGCTGGCCACGCTTCTTTTAACGCAGCCCAGGGCACAGTCGGCCTTCTGGGCTGTGAGTGCACATTGACAGCTCATGTCAAGCTTCTCCTCAGTCAGCAGCTCCAAGCCCTCCTCAGGGCAGCTCTCAATCACGTCATCCCCCATCCTGTATTGGAACCACAAATTGCTTTGACCCAAGTGTAGGACCTTGCACTTGGCCTTGTTGAACTTCATGAGGTTTGAAGTCTCCCTTCCCCCATCAAGAAGTTTCAAAAATGTAAACCCAATCAGATGCTCCAAGTTTCTTAATAATAAATTAGACCCACACACGATGCAGAAAATGTCCTTTTCACTGCTCCCGGGAAGAAACCCGTCAAAGTCTGAACATAACAAACAAAAATAACAACGTTTCCAAATTCCTTCCTAATTGCCTGGTCTGATTTAGCGAAAGCTGCGCGATTCAAGAACACATCACAAAGCGCGGCCAGCGCAGCGCAAGCTGAGCCCTGAAGCCAAGACTTCCCGGAACAGGTACCCGAACCCTCGCTTTCCGTGTGCCTCACGAGAGCCCAGGGAGAGGGTTAACCGGGGTCACCGTGGATCCCGAGCTCGACCCCGGGGGGTTCCTCGGGGTCTCCGGGCCAGGAGGGAGGGCGGGAGGAGCTGCTGCTGCGGAAGGGCCGGGGCCGCCCCGCTCCCGCTCGGCATCCCCGGGCTGCTCCGGGACCGCTCCCCGGGGCGCCGCCGGGACCCCGGGACCCCCGGCACGGGGACGCGGAGCCCCCTCCCGAGCCGCCTGCCCGTGGGCACTCACCATATTACAGATGGAGGCGATGTTTCTGACAGTCATTAGTCTAAAGGTCGCAGCGATGCCTCACCGCCATCTTCACAAGGCGAAATCAGCCCCGCTCATGGTGGGAAGGAGCGCAGGGAGGGAGAGGGGGCGGCGGCGGCGGGTTCTGCTGCGGGGCTGGGATCGCAGCGGGAGGGGGGGACCGCCCCGGCACCCCGGGCGAGCAGGACGGGCCTTCCTGCCCTGCCTCCTGCGGGAGGGCGGCCGGGAGCCTCAGCAGCGCGGCCGCAGCCCCGCTCGCTCCCCGCCGGAGCGCTCAGCCGCGCCTCTGCGCTAAGCTCTCCCTTCCTCCCCCTCCTCCTCCTCCTCCCGCGGCCGCTCGGCGCTCCATCGAGGCCCCGCTCCGCTCTCCAGCGCTCCCGCAGCCCCGGGGGGAGGAGGCGCCTGGAATCGCACCCGGGAGGCGAAGGCAAAGGCGACGGGGGCGGTGACGCTTCGGGACGCGGTGTCTGCGCCGAATTCGAGGTACATCGGAACCCCGGGCACTCGCGACCTTCCTTCCCTCCCCCCAACCATCCCAGAAGGGCAGGTTGAAATGTCATTTACTGCCCGCAGCAAGCGCTTTGCGCTGCCCCTTGTGCAGGCAGCGTTTATGGTGCCAAACGCCGCTTCGGGCCGGTGTCCGCCCCGTGCAGCTCGGGGACAAGCGCTCGCTCACAAGTTTAACAACACGTGGCGTTTACAACATCGTTAACACAACAGTCTCAGTTCCTCTTCAAACACAAGCAAGTTGAGGCCTTTCTCCAAGCTATGAATGTATTAAATGTACACCTGTGATCATAGAATCACCAGGTTGGAAGAGACCCACCAGATCATCGAGTCCAACCATTCCTATCAGACACTAAAACATGTCCCTCAGGACCTCATCTACCCGCATCTCAAACACCTCCAGGAACGATGAATCAACCACCTCCCTGGGCAGCCTGTTCCAGTGCCCAATGACCCTTTCTGTGAAAAATGTTTTTCTTATGTCAAGCCTGAACCTCCCCTGGTGGAGCTTNGACCCCAAGATTCAAGGAGCGGTCTCACCAGTGCAGAGTACAGAGGGAGAATAACCTCCCTGGACCTGCTGGTCACACCATTTCTGATACAGGCCAAGATGCCATTGGCCTTCTTGGCCAACTGGGCACACTAAGTTGGATTAGTTCTGTTAAATCATTGCAGATGTTTTAAATACAGGATGGAGAAAGACTTTTGGACATTATGGAGTGAAGGCATTAGTTCCACGGAACTGCTCCCTAAATCCACAAATCACCATGTGAAAGTGCCATCAAATAATGTAACACTGAGAAAACATAATCTCTGGTATAACTTGATTAAGTTCATGGTTTTACATTATATGTAAATTTTACCCTGAAGTGTTTAATTAGCTTAAACTGAGGGCTGTATTTTATGTAGTATCACACGTTTTCTTGATACAAGCGTGGAAACAGTGTCATTTCAGGACTGGTCACCTTCAGCCTCAGTTCTGAAGCAACGAAGGCCTAGTTGGTCTCCAGTGCATTTTCAAGTAGCCTACAGAAATTCACAGTCCTGCACTGTAGCTGTTTTTTAAACTCAGATACACGGGCCTAATTGTTTACTCTTTGCTGCAGCCCATTTATCCAATTTACTGTAGAGAACTATACTTGCTCTCAGTGAAAATTTGTGAAGTAAATGAATGAGTTTGAAAGGTGTTTAAAAATTTAAATAAAACAAAATGTGGTAACAAATAAAGCCATTTATCTCACGTATATTTTAATGTCAAGGGCATGATGCCTGTAATATCAACCCCAGAGAAATGTTACAATGTAGGAAAATAAAAAAGTAAGAAAAAAAGTGGTATTTCCATATTCTTGCTTTCTCAGGACAGAGAAAGCTTGACTTCAGGATAAGGTTTGTTGAATATTTTTTCAAACAAGAAATTAAATTACTATTAGTTAAGCATTTATTAGTTGTTCAAGGAAGTGATGACTGCTGAAAATAAGCATATTTGGAAATATGTGCATACATACATACACACATCATTCTATAAAGAATTCGGTATCATCCTTAAAGTTAATAAAAAAATATTTTCATTTAAAGGTAGACAAAGGTAGACATGTCTTTTTTTCTGAGGATTCACAATAGAAATAGAAAATAACATACACATGTGCTAGTTCAACAGCAGTTTAGCATTGGTTCTTTTGCTTTTCAGTCACCTATCAATTTGAGGAAAAGGGAAGAAACATTCACACTTGAAATGATTGTTTTGGTGATTGTTTTGGTTTTCTTCTGGTATTCACATTCTCAGAACTAGAAAGTTTCTTTCCGTAGCTTTCCAAAGGTAAAAAAAGTGCTAAGAAAAGCAACAAATGCTTGTTGCAAACATTATGGGAACAGTATAAATAAAGAACAGTGAACAATTATTTCCACTCTAAAGCTCTGCCCCCTCTTCACAGCAAACAACTAACCCTGTGTTTCTTCGGAGCACTAGACAAAGAGAATGAAAACAAAGGACTATTTATAACCTAAGAGTGCTTATATAATTTCTGTTGAAAGGTCAAAAAATGCCTCCTGCATTTAATTTTAGATTGGTCTTGTTCTCATCTGGTTATACTCTTCAACATTTTTATTTCACTACATAAAATAAGAACCTATTGTAAATATCCTCTTTGGCTAGCAGAGGCTTAGACTTTCATTACATTTTCCAACCGATGTTCTCAGAGAATTTTGCAAACATTCACTCAGTCTTGTCAAATCATTGGATGGCAAGTTACCATTAGCTTCATTTACCAAGCAAGAAAGCAGGCCGCAGAAATTTAGCAAATTTTCCAAAGTTACACAGGAAAATTAGTAACAAAACTGAGACTAGAGTATCTGTTCACTGAGTGGTAAAAAGAGGATATTGCATTTCCTCTCTAGAAACCTTGGAAAATTCCACAGTGAGTTCATTTATGTTTTTCTTGTAATAAACTTTCATCCAGAAATGGGTCACCAGTCAGTCAGTTTTGCTGAACAAGTGTTTGGAACAGAATCAAATTTAGGATACATTTCCAGGCAATTAAAAGGGAAATTTAATGGAAACGGCAGTTAAAACAATGCTCAGGTTTTCTGGAAGGTGGGTGAATACATAATAACATTAAAAGAGAATTCAGATATCTGAAATACTTTCAGTTCTGATAATATACATTTAGAATTTTTCAAATGCTTTTTAGTTTTTTTTTAAATCTCATGTTAGATTATGTTCTACCAAAAATATCAATATGCCTTTAACAGAATGGCAAATATGTAGATGGAAGAATGAGGACCGAGTATTTTCCATGAAGCTTAACCTCCACTGCAGAATGGTTGGCAGCTTTAGTACAGTGTCAAAAGATAACTGTCCATGGACAGTCTGGTGCATGGCTCATAGTAGGTCCATGGAAGCCACTCTATTTACACCAGAAATTCTGATAATAACAGAGTTGTAGAAAACAAACCCACATGGCAATCCACAGAAAATGTGGGGAGTCTCCTATATGCCCCTTAGTCTAAACCCCACTCGCCAACTTTGGAATCACTATTTTTCATTAAGACTGTCAGCTTTAATGCAACCCCTTCCAACATTTTCAAATTATCTGAAAAATTATTTCTCTCGATTTTAAATATGTTTAAAAGTATCTTTAGAATGCTAACAATTCATATTGCTGCTTACCAAATGTGAAGCACAGAAAATAAAACTTTGCATTAATTTCATCTCTGCATCTTGCCTATCTTTGCTAATGTAAACATTCTACTTTTCTTGGCAGAGGGGGAATAACATCTCTGCCTTCTTCTCAGAAACCACTGTTTCACCTAAGAGAACAAAATATATATACATCATTTTTGTTTTGACTGGACATTGGATCTGAAAACTCAAAGACAGTAGAACAAAGTAGATGGAAATACACTGATGTCAAATACATGAAAATCTGACTGTGCATATAAAACAGCCTAACAGTTCCATAGTCAAAACCATTAAACTGTTGGGTTTAGGACCGTTTAGGCCTTTTGCAGTCAGTTTGATTTCTGATAATGGCCTAGAGGTGTGATTTTCTCATAGTATCTTATTCTTGCCTTTTTCCCTGTGCTTAATCATGTGAAAATAAATTGTATTAGGAGTTTTGAACAGTGACAACAAGAAAACTTCTCTATCTTGCTTCCTCAGTTTACATAGTATTGGTCTTTTCTGACACCATTCAACTGAAAATAGTCCCACAATTCCCTGGGTTAGAAGCTTGAAGGATGGTTTCTTTATCAGGTATTTTATTCAGCAAGGAAATTCATTAGCAAAGTTTACTGGCATTTCTCTTCCTTCTACACAATGTACTTTCAGATGGAAAGATACTATTTAAGTTCTAATCATATTTACTGGCTAGAAAGATAACCAAAATTTTTAGCAATGAAGTAATTTATAAAACAAGAAGAGACTCAATGAACAAAACCAAACCAAACAAACAAACAAAAAAGAAAATATCAGTTTCTAACAGAAATACATTAATCTTTCTGCCTCTGGGAAGGAAATTACAATTCTGGCTTGCCCTCCTCTTCTCCAAAGATTTTATTTATTATTTCTGTTCTATTCTAGAGGCTCTAATTTTAACTAACATACACAAAGAACAAAACACAAAGGATATTTTGACAGCAGACAGGCTGTACGTGGCATTTAGTCTATTTTCAGCATGAATTTAAAACAGCCTTTTCATTTTATGTAAATTGTGGCACAAATGAATCAAATAATATTTTTATTACATTAGTATCTCAAAGTTTTAATCAGGACAATTTTATTGCATTGAATATATAATTAAAAAAATAATTTTAAAAAAGGCTGGTATATTGTCAGGTTCCAAACCTACTCATTATTCAATGCAGATGGATACTGTCATCCATCAGCAAAGGCTGATGGTTGCATTAAGATTTTACTTGCATGGTTTTACTTCATGTCCATGTAGAGGAAGACAAGGAAATTGAAATGAAACATTAATGACAATTGTGCATTGTGGTGATCCCAACATGATTTTTTAAACAAATGTTTCTCAGAAGTCTTTCAGCTGAGAAAGGTATCAGGCCAGTGACTCTGAGATTCAATTCATGCCTCCCATAAAGAGAGACATCACTAATTACAGCACCGCTCTTCAAGATTTGAACAACTGAGTTCAGATCACCACAGGCTCCTTAGACTCAACAGTAAATCCATGAAATAACCAGCTGCCACTTAACTAACATCAAAATGCAGACATTCAGATAGTCTTCTCCATGACTACTGAAAGTGGAAGTGTCCTAATGTAAACACATCTGATATCTACCAGCATTGTTAAATAGATGCCTGCACAGTTTTTTTTCTGCACATGTGTAGAACCTGTTAACCTCTGGCACTGAAAAGAAGCTAATGCTCTTGTTCACAATGGGATGAAGTATGGGACAAAGCTGTTAAGTATCTGATTTAGTAGTATCTGATTCTTAAGTGTAGTTGTAATGGCTCATCATACTCCACTCAGTCCTTCTCTTCTTAAATATTTTCACATTCTCTAGTCAAGCTCCCATGACAACTCAAATTTCTGCAGATTCTGCTCATGACCAGACCTATATCTGTCCAGGTGAATGATTCGGTATCCATCTTAAAATTAAGCTGTACTTAGATCCACCAGTAATGTGGGCTATCCCACAAGTTCCCAAGATACTCAGTTTTGCACGCAGGCCGAGTGCCCAGCTGAGAAGTTTGTTCAGATCAAAGTCACTCCTCAGCCTCTTCTCAAGGCTAAATAACCCCAGTTCCTTCAGCTGTTCTTCACAGGGCCTGTTCTCCAGCCCCTACACCAGCTTTGTTGCTCTTCTCTGGACATGCTCCAAAGCCTCAACATCCTCTTGTAGTGAGGGGCCCAGAATATCCATGCAAAGCAAAGCCCTTCCTTGAATTCAGAACTCCATGGGAACCAAGATGTTGCTGTTCCTACCTATTAGCTTTGCTGGGCAACATTCAAAGTCTCTGTGATACAAATTACTAATTCCCAGTTTATGCTAATCTGCTTGCACTCACCCTAAAACTTTAATAGCATCCCGAGCCAGGCAGTGCACCTCAGCTGAGGTAGAACAAGGGCTGTAGCTAGCATCCCATCTGCGAGCTCACTCACTGGAGGAGCGCCCTGGCTCCAGCACTCTGCCCTGCAGCCCAGGCATGCCAGAGCTGTGGTGGTGAAGGAAATGCAGACCTTGCAGTTTTATCTAAGTATGTTCTTTTAATCAGGATGACATACGGAAGTAAAATTAAGAAAGTACCCTAGCTCCTCATTTTCAAGCAAATTTATATAGGTCTTTAGTTGCCAAACTAAGACAAACAGAATATTTTGTATTGTGCTATTTCACACCCACACTTGTGACTGGATTCAGTCACATCTTCACTCTACTCATTCCTAGGTGGAGTTTCCCAGCCTCACTTTCTCATATATCCAAGACCAGGAAGACCTGGTCTTTTAATCATGTTTATTCTGATATGCGTGGTACCAAGCTTTGTGCTTTATCTTAGTCCCAGTTAATCTTCCACATACTCTGTGTTGCTCCCACACAGCCACGTGCTGTGACACCGGGGGATCAGCGAGGGTCCCAGGCTTTACTTCCCTATCCTTGCAGACAGATCCTAAGCCTCCTAAAGCAGGCTTAGATAGGAGTTTAGACAGAGATCAGCAGTATTTAGCTCCTCAAAACTGCTGCGCAGCTGCCGCTTCACACCGACGGTGCTTTTGTTTCTCCCGGTTGGAGGCACCCGGGCCCCTACAAGCTTGTCCTGGGCAGGGACAGACAGCCCCGCTCATGGCCGATGGCCACATATGCTCGACCGAGCAACTAGGGCGCTTCTCACAGGGGGCAGGACCTAGGGCTGGAGCAGGGACAGGAGCTGGGGCAGGGGCAGGAGCAGGGGCAGGGGCTGGAGCTGGGACAAGAGCTGGGGGTGCTAGAGCTGGGACTGGGACAGGGGCAGAGGCAGGGGCAGACACAGGAGAAGCAGCAGCAGCAGGGGAAGGGGCACAGAAAGGGGAAGGGGCTAGGAAAGGGACAGGAGCTGAGGCTGAGACAAGAACACGGGTTAGCGAAGGAGAAGGTGAAGGAGCAGAGGTGCAGAGCAGCCGCCCCCTCGCGCCCCCACCTTGGGGCGTCACGCGCTCCAGCTGCACCAATGGCGGGCGGCACCGCCCCCGCGGTCCCTCCCCTGCCCCGCCCCCCGGCGGGTCTCGCGCGAGCGGCGCGGCGGTACTTAAGCCTTGTCGGGGCGCTCCCTGCCCCTTCTCGGTGCCGCGCGCTTGGCGGTGAGGCGGCTCTCACGGGCCGGGGAACGGTGCGGGGGTGGCTGCTCCTCGGGGCCTTCCCTTCACATCTTGCCCTCCCGGAGCGGGGCGGTGCTCCGCGGAGTCAACACAGGGGGATAGAGCACCTTTCCCTCACAGAAACCCAGCGCGGGGCCCTACCCTCCGCCCTGCATCCTGTCGTGAGGCACACGAGGCCTCCTCTCCCCACTCCTCTCGCCTCTTTTTCCCTCCCTTTTCCCCTCTGTCCCCCCTCTGTCGCCCCTTTTTCCCCCCTCTGTTACCCCCTTCTTGCCTCTTTTCCCCTCTGCCCCCACTTCTCGTCGCTTTTTTTCCCCTCTCACCTTTCGCTCTCTCTGTAGGACGAGGAACCCGCCGAGCCCTCCCGAAGGCTTTGTCTGCCGTGGCAGGCCAGAGGCCAAGGCCATGGTGGTGCAAAGGGCCGGGGATGTGGAGCTTGGCCTTTGGACACCTCTAGGTAAGGGGGGAGCACCGACCCCACCGCATCCCTCCCAGCGTGGGGCTTGATAGGTTCGGGTTTCAAAACAGGGCTTTGAATCTGGTACTGATACTCAAAATGCTGGCAAATTAAACTCCAGGACTTAGTTTGAAGCTTTAGAAAGCAGGCATTCTTTATGAGGCCTGGGCAACGTGCAGGAATGATCTGCATCAATCACGGGCAACATGACAGCTGTTGGTTACAGAATATGTTTCCCGCTTACATGTGTGTGTATAAGCTTACTCAGAAATCTTATACATGATCTGTTACTTTCCAAGGTCTAATTCTAATGCTGTTATGAAACTTTGCAATGGTCTAAACTTTTCAATTTGGAGCTAGCTCCAACTCTACGCCTTTCAGATTAGTAAGGATTCCAAACAGGTGATTACAGAAGNGCCTGTGTAATGCAAAACAGCTTAGATGAAAATTAATTACCCTAGCCTAAACAAAAATGTTCCTCGTTTTGTATCAGTAACACTTGGAGATAGACATTTCTGAGGGCATTGGTCTGCGTCACCCTGAGACAAAGAAGTGTTTCTGTCACTTTACTTTCCTGCCTTTTTCTGTATTGTATTGAGTTGCACAGGCCTTGGGTCTGATTCAGCAGTGTGCTGGTTTGGGGGGGTTGGTTTGTTTATTTTTTGTTATAGGCTGCATCAAGACAATTACAGTTACACTCTGGTGTTTAGGGTATTGAATGCTGTAGGTACTTCGATTCAAATGGACTTTTCAAACAAAAAGTCATTGATTGCCCAGGGTTTTGGCCCGGTCTTCTAGCAGGTCTGTAACAGTGACACTTGTCTCTTGATACAAGTTGTTACAAAGTATATGTAAGTGGGCAGGAGGTAGTAATGAATTAGCTGGTAAAGATCAGTTTTTTAAACCTATAAATGTGCAGGTTACTTCAGGGTAAGGTCAACATTTAAAGCAATTTAGACTTAAAACTTTTCCATTTTTTGTTTCTGATTAATAGTATATTTTTAAAAAATTTCTATGTAGTTTAAACGGGTTAATTAAAACAATCTTCAATAGACTGAAACATTGACAATTTTTTTCTCTAGGTAATTATTTGATAATGAACTTTACATAAATGATTTCTGCAACTTTGTAGACTTCAAGAAGTTATAATTGAACATAATAGCAACTTTGAGAACATGGCTTTAAGAAGGCCTTTAATCAGACAATGTGAATTGTATTGTTGTAATTTTTGTCTTTTTTTTTTCAGAAGTCCCACTTAGCAATTTCATATTTGAAGTATTCTAGACATGGATGATCAGACCTAAGTTAGAAGCAATGCTCAGTGCTCAAGACTCCTTAGGAATGAATAATACCTTCTGCTAGAGGGTAAGAATGCTCTGGTCTAATGACAACTGCAGACAGTTTTATACCTTGCATTTTGATAATTGACAAATTGCAAGCAAATTGTAATATCTTGAATAAGCAGTAATTTCAGATCATCTTAGTTAAGAAAGATGGTGCTGTTATCTATTCCCCTTTTATGCTTTGCCCTCTTAAGTCTGACAGTGTCTTAAGTGGCCAATACAGAGGGGTACAGCAGTTCTCTCTCAAACCCAGAGGTGAGGTTGAAACTCTTCTTTGGATCATGCTGAGAGGCACACATTCATAAAACTACTGAAGCTCAGAAAGCTACCAACTGAATGTTGTTAATAGCTTGTAGGTACATTTTGAACTGTCATCTGATTGTGCTAACTGAGTCTTGGTGTCAGATTCATGTAACTCTCACTTTTTCAGGTTTCTCAAGTGGGTCGGTGCTTTATGAACCTGTGATTAATGTCTTGAATGAAGAGTTCCTTGTTAAATTGATTGGTCTCCAGGTATGTAGTGTTAAAAGGAATATCAGATGTTAGTGGATGGATTGCCTTCTTTTAAAAAAAAAAAAAAAAGAAAAAAAAGCCAAATCCCCAAATTAGTATGGACCTAGTGGAAACCTGTGTGGTAATTGTTAGGCCTTTATATAGATTTAACCAATCTAAATTGGAAAAAAATGTTAGGAAAGCTTATAGACATGATGATAATTAGATCTGTTTTCTAACATTTAATCTAACCTGGCTGGTCCTCTGAAATTGAGTCCATATTAAAGCTATGGGAAAGAAAAATCCTGTCTTGTACAACTGAAGAAACAGCTCTTAACTTAAGGGTTAGTGTAGTGCAGCACACTCTTCTAGCTCATCCTTAGGCCAGTTACCTCTTTTATGTATGTGTTGCTGACTGAATTAAAACTTCTTTCACAGGGAGGAAACCAGAACATGCAAGGGATTTGAACTGATTAAACATCAACTTATGGCTTGAGTGGCTGATTCCCGATTTGATGACTCCAGTGTCACCTGTGTTGTCTTGAAAGTGCAATAGAGACAAGCAATGGCTGAAACTACACACTTTCAATGATTGTATTTGAACAGGAACAAGTTTCTTAATGAAAGCTGCTATAATTTATTTCTATGTCAGTGTGGATTAATTGAAATAAAATGAGAATGAAACTAAAAGTTTTGTTTTCTGAAGGTTTCTTACTTAGGTATGGCCATGAAGGCTTTGTTTCATGGATATGAACACTTATGTTGTCATGCAGAAATGCTCTCTTGCCATGTGCAGACTTGATAAGCTTAATATTTAACTTGAAAATCCATTGAAAATGGCCTTCTTAATCTTCATCTTTTATTCTGACTGTCTGTTCATGGATTTCTGAATTATTTTGGAATGCAGGAGTAGTTTGTGATCAACTGTCCAACTTTAATTAGGCTGTATGCATTATTTGCATGTTCTTCAACTAGTCAAAAGATTGTCTTCAGCTTTAAAAGTACTGTTACATCCTTAGCAAGAATCCTTCCTCCTTCCCCTTTAAAATGAACAAAAGGCAAGTGTTGCAATATGTCATGTAAAGAAGAACCATTGTGAAGATCCTTGAAGAGCAGGACGAATATTGTTGAATAACTGAAAACTTGGATGTGCTTTTCAGTTGCTTGTGTCTGAATATTAAAACCTTATTCATCAGCAGTAGGTTTTAACATGAAGTGATGTATGTGCAAGCCAATGCTTCCTTAGAATGCACTAGCAAGAGGATAAAATAGTTAAAGTAACTCTCAGGCACTCCCCACTGCCTACCCAGGAAAGAGTGCAGATTTAGGACTGAACTCTTATGCTTTGACAGGCTTAACCCCATCTAGTCAGGAAGCACTTCTGGTCCTGCAGATGCTGAAGGAGGGGAAGAGTAATGGTCCCTTACATTTGTAGCAAGCTAAAGTGTTTCTTTTCCTCTGGACTTGATTTTTAATAACACATGAAACTAAAGGGCATGCAAAGGTACTTAATATCAAACTTGTCTGACAACCTTTATTTTCTGTTATGAGTAACAATGAATCATTTTACTGCAAGCCTTGTTACTTTTGCAGACCTGTCTTCTGCAGTCATGCCCAAGGATTAAGTTCCAGTCTATCCAGCCTTGCCTTACATAAGTGTGATTTCATATCTGATCCATGCTGCCCTGTGCAGGTTTTGTTGATCTCTTGGAATCAATACTAAATGATGGCATTCAGCATAGACAGACTTCTGTAATATTGCCTCCTGTTTTCCTTACCTAGTACGCTTGTTTGCATCTCATAGCTTGGGATGATGTTTTCAGTGAGCTGTTCAAACTTCCAGAACTTTGTGAAGGGAGTAGAAGTCATCTTAGAATTCTGGCTGGAGATTTCCTTCATTAGTCACTTAGATTCATTAGTCATACAGTAAATGGTGTTGAATTCCACCTGCTTCTCTGTCCATGAGGATCTTGTTGGAATCAAGATCTTCTGCAATCTGCAGCCATGGTTAGCTTTGAGTGTTCTGGGGGTTTGTTTTTTGGGTTGTTTTTTTTTCACATCAATTGATGCTGAAAACAGAGCTTTGAAATATTTTCACTTATAAAAACTATTTGTTCCTTTCCTTTCTGAAATAATGGCTTAAGAGTATAGTAAATGTCCTTTCTCTTTCATGGTAATTTACGTGCTTGAAGACCTGTCTTCATCTGAAGACTTTAAAAATAAAGTGTGTTCTTTGAGTCATGCTCTGTACTTCGGTTCTGACTCTTTCAGAGACTTGTTTGTTTAGGGTTTTTTAGGCATTAGTACCCTTCAACTTCATGCTGTGCAGCTGGTGATAAAAAGTGCCATTAAATTCTAATGACTTGGGGTTTACAAATTTGTTCTAAAATGTTTCAGGCAAGTCCTTGTTCATTCATCCCTAGTTTATAAAAACTTTGGGGGCGTAATCACCATCACAGACAAATCATTCATTTGGCTTTTGTGATGTAGCCTTCAAATTCTCAAATGCTCTGTTCATGATTATTAATTTCTTGGGCTTATAAAATCTTCTCCAGACTGCCTGTTTCTGATCTATTTGAAGATATCTTAATATTCTTTCATCATATGGCTCCCTAAGCATTTCTGCTGCTTCAGAATGGTAGATTTAAATCAGGTTATTCATTTTTGCCTTTCTTTGGTTTGGCACGACATGCAGTTACTGAAAGATACAGCTTTGGTATGATGCACATTCACAGTTTAAAAGTGCAGTCATTTTCATGGGCTTCGAATTGCTCATGAGATTGATTAAAGCTTGTCTTTTTAAGCAGTGTTTTATCTATTTGGCTATACTGCACCCTTGGCATTGCTCATTGCTCACCTCCTTTTTGTTTCTTAAAGGGAGAAATTTACCTTACATTTCAAGAAGTTCAAAATAGAAAGGTTTTAGCATGTTCTTACTGTTGCTGACAGCTGAAGCGTTGTTTCCTATTAGTCTTTCTGTTGCAGAAGACAGGTTTTTTCACATTAGTGGTTTACATGCATTATATACCAGCAGTATTTTATGCAACTTTTCCAATAAAACTGCAGTGCCAATGGAGTCCTCTGGTAATGAAATATCCATGTATTAGGGCAACAAGGCTGGTGAAGGGTCTGGAGAACAAGTCTTATGAGGAATGTCTGAGGGAACTGGGCTTGTTCAGTTGAGAGAAAAAGAGGCTGAGGAGAGACCTCATCGTATCCTACAACTACCCAAAATAAGGTAGTGAGGGGGGTGTCTCTTCTCCCAAGTAACAAGTGATAAAATGAAAAAAAATGGCCTCAATTTACATCAGGGGAAGTTTGGATTGGAAACAAGGGAAAATTTCTCTACAGAAAGAGAAGTCAAACACTGGAACAGGCTGTGCAGGGAAGTATGGAGTCAGCATCCCTGGAAGTGTTAAAACACCCTGTGGACATGACACTTCAGATCATGGCTTAGTAGGTATGGTAGTGCTGAGCTGATGGTTGGACTTCATGATCTTAGAGGTCTTTTCCAGCCTTAATGATTCTATGCACCACTAATTGATAATGTTACGTATAAAGTCCAGTCTGCTGTTCTGTCCTCCTGAAGCATCTGGTCAAAAAGGCTTATGAAAAATGAGGGAACCCATTCTAATAATCATCTACTGGTTTGGTTTCACATAGCATAAATAGATTCAGTTCACTAGGTTTAGTGCAGCTGGAGGGAAAGAATGAAAGCAAGCATACTTGACAATGGTGAAAACTTAAATGTTCACCTTACTGGTTCTTTGTAACAAGGACATCTTGGGCCACAGTTCTTTAAAAGTGGGAGGAATTTTTCAGTAGAGCTGGTTTAATATAAAATCAAAGTAGAACTTGTATTTAAACCAAAGAAATGTCAATTTATTTCACGTGTTTATAAAGCTTGTGACTTTACCATTGACTGTATGTGATATCATTCAGTTGGAGCCCTTATTCTATGCTGAAGGCTCATTTTGAAGAAACAGTGGTTTGAAAGATAGGTCACTTGAGAATACTCTGTTCTAGACTTCTCATGGGTAGTTATAATAAGAAATCACTTATCAATTAACTGACTTGTTTCTGCTCCATCTTTGGTCTTTTTGGAATATAAATATGTCAGTTCAAGCTTCATTCACCTAATTAATTTTATGATGTAACATGTTAAAGCAGTGAAGCAAAACAAAGGGATTAGTATTAGTCTAGGAATATGAAGTTAGTCTAAATCTGATAACTTTATTGCTGTAAATTAGGTCATTTATCCTGACCACCATCCTGTGGGACTGTGTACTTGGGGCTGTACTATTCACTAAGAGAGAGGTGCTTTGTATGAATGCTATTCTCTAAGCGAAGTTATAGCACTGCAATTTTCCCTTTTCTTACTCATTAGAAAAGCAAAGACTAATGGAAGAACAACAACCAGATTTCCTGGAGAACAGTCAAGGGCTGGCTAGTTGATTTAGTACAAATCTGTGATGGTATAACTAGCCTTGTTGCAGGCTAAATTAGATTGAGCTGAATTCTCACTTTATGAATTTTTGTATATATAGTTTATACAGCAGATATTATATGTGAGTTTTGGGAAAAACAAAGATGGAGGAAAGCTACAATATACCTTTTAATCTGTGCCTTTCTGTTTATTCTGGCTGTTGATAGCATATTTAGGAACGCTGCTTTGGCTTTTAATTGATTTAATTTGAGAGGGTTGAATTTCTTCAGCAAGAGTGAAGACTATCAGACAAAAGAAGACAGAATATTTTCATACCTATGGGTTTATTCCATGTTCTAGCAGACAGTTGTAATGCATGATATTTCCCACTTCACTTCCTTTCAGTAAGTTGTTACAACTACTGAGACTCAACGATCAAAGGAAACACAGATGAAAAAATGCTGGAGAATGAAATATGCTTGGGGAGTAATGTGAGCTAAGCCCTGGAGGTGGACAGGCTGAATGCACTTGTAACTAAGAAACACTGAATGTGCATCCCATGGTTTGGAGCGATGCAGGCAGATACATCTTACAAAACAACAGGTGCTGAAATGGAAAAAATTCTCTTTTTATGGTCATTAGATATCAGTTCTATATAGAACATATTTTCTTAAAACTTTCTACATTTGGTTTCAGGTGCAACTCACATTGGATTTTTCCACGCATCAGTTCTTGTTCTTATCTAAACAGAGGTGAAAGCTCCATGACCTTCACTGACATTCATTGCTGCAAAGAGGGCCTTTTCTATTCAGTGGACTTTGATGTAAAGATCAGAGATTTCCTCACATGCTTTGATATTTAAGTTCTATAGTTTTGACTCAATGCATAAATACAAAACACTACAATACTGAAAACATTCATACTCTTTCAGATCAAAAATGTATAGAAGGTGAAAACAATGACTTGTCATCTTCAGACATTATTTATTCACAATACGTTCTAATAAATGTTTTTTTTTAACTTCAATATACTTGATTAAAATCATGCTTAGTAGTAACTGGAAATAAGCAGAGTCCTAGGAAGAGCAATGTGTGCAAAAGCAGAGGATCAAAAAAATGCTAAGAGTTTCTTGGTTTAGTACTGCCTGAGTTTGGAGACAATAGGTCATGCAGATCCCTAGTTTATCTGATGTGGTAGCAGGCAAGGTCATTTTATCTCCTTCTTACTGGTATACTGAACACCAAAGCAGAGGTGGTATGTGAGCTATGATTCAGTGTTTTTCAGGTTTTCTTTTGATAAGTGAAGGGACTACCTAAAGGTTATTTGCATAAAGAAACTTGACTTGGGCTTTATTAGTGCTCCTGTCATTAAATCTTATTACAGATGATGTAGAAAGATGAAATCCCAGTTTCTGTTTGGCAATATTGTGATTTGTGCCTTAAAAATAGAAAATAATCTCATGCAGTTCAGAAAGAGAAATAAAATAAATAGCAATTCTATGGAAAACTTTCTCTGCAAGCTACTTGAAAAAATTCACTAATTGTAGTGGATACTATTAGGTTCATAACTTTTTTTCCCCTCTGAAGTGTAAACATAAAATATGTACATCATACCTTATTGGCGAAGTAACCAGAAAGGAATAAAGTCAAGTAAAAAATACAGAAGAATGAAGTCTATTTCCAAAAATAATGTGTTTCCTCCCACATACCCAGACTCAAGATACTGATTTTGGGTCTTGTATAGCACAAGTTTTTTTTACAGTTGCTTGTATGCTGTGACTCACCATGGTTGGTTTCTTTTTTCCCAGGTACCCATGGGTTTCCTCAAAATGTTTGTTTTAGAGATTGCTGCTGCTGTTTCAATTTGCAGATGGATTATGGCTTCTGTGTCCGCTGTTGTGTGGTATAAAAACTAAATAGAAAATTAAAAAAATAAAAATAAATAAGCAGAAAATTTTTAAAAAAGAGAAAAAAATCTTCCTCTTTTAATTCTAGGATGTGTTCTTTTAGGAACAGTAATGCGAAAATTATTAAAAAGCAACCCCCAAAACTATAAGATGACATTAAGTCCCTCCCAGATTCATGCTGCTGCTTATACCGTATGACGAACATGTTTATTGGAACAGCATCTCACCTGCAATCCTTTCAGTTGTCCACTATTCCTTGTTTGTACGTCATTGATGGCAGCACATGAGTAATTTTAGATATTACATAAAAATATACAGCCAGGTCAGTATTTTCATATCATTTAGTTATAGGGAGAGCAGCCCAGGTTTGGTACCTTAATTGTAGGTGACTTCTACTTCAAAGTGATGCAGATGTAATGACAATGTGTTCTGACTCCCACCTTCATCGTGTTAAGGCTGAGAAGTCTCACTAATCTGACCGAGGCCCCATCTGCCCTCTTGGTCTTAGTTGGGAAGTGATGGTTCCAACTGCTGTGGCTCCTCTCCAGCACTGTTTTACCTCATGTCTGAGTTAAACGAAATTAATTATACAAACAAATAGCAGGGTGACATTTATTTTGTTGCTACTGGGGTGCTGTACCTCTGGTTTTTTATTTCCAAACTAATGTTTTGTTCCTGCATCTGTTTTGATTTACAGTAAGTACAGGAAATCAATGTGTCAGTTTACTGTGAGTCAAAGCAGAAGGAAGATCCTAAGGTAATTTTATAGGTTGATCCTGTTAAGCTCCACACCAAGTTCCTCAAATTGCCGTGTTCTTCCCAGACTCATCAGGCCGCAGCCTTCCTCTGCGGTAGTTGTGATTTTCTCTCCTCGTGGGGTTTTGTCCCTTCAACCAATTTATGAACACTTAACAGATTTATTACAGTATTTGTGTTTGCTGTTACTGTTTCTCAGAAATGCTAAACAAAAAAAAAATCTTTAACTGACATAATGCAGAGAAGCAACTGCTTTTAATAAACACTACGGGATATGTGTGTGTAATTTGAAAGAATTACAAAAATTGCCCTAGATTAAAAAAACCCACAAGTTTAAGATATGGAAAAATAATTGTTTTGCCTTGCAGCTGTCTGCGTAACTGATCAGTACCTACAATTTCAGACATTAGGCTTATATTTAAAAATCACAACAGTTTTTATTTTTCTTCCTCTGCTGAGATTTGACCTGTGTGAATAAATTTCTTCAAATTCATAATTTGGTGTCGCTTTATCTTAGTTTAGCCTGAGGGGAATCCACACATTTTAGGGGGACCAAGGGCCTCCATCAGCGGCCCCTAGACAGTCCAGTTGGAGTCACAACATTCTTGTGTTATCCATTACCTCATTGTACCCACTGCTCAACAACCAAACACCTTGGCTACCCAAGGACAAAAGTGTCATTTTGTTTACAGATGTACTTGTGTCCAGTTTATTCAGGGCATCTTAATTGTTAGGTTTCTGCATATGGTAACAGAGCTGCTTTTTACCACAGGTTAGCTTATAGCAGGTTTATTGTCATACACAGTAACATGAAAGAAGCTTCAATAAGTCTCAGAAATGATAAAAATCTAATGAAGTGTCATGTACAGGTTTATGAAACCTGATGAATTGTAACAAATAGGTGTTTTTTTCTTGTGAAAGAAACATTACTGAATCAAATGCAGCATATTTTGTGTAACACAGAGACTTCCCTTGTTCAAGCTGCAACACTTAAATCAGAGAAAGGCTTGAAAGGAGAAAAAGCTACAACAGAACAAGCAGCAAAATGCAGAGCATATTACTGAAAAGCTAAACCACTGCATTGCATAGTTAGGGAATAAAAATAAACATACTCTAAATTATTATATAATTTCTTTGTGAAACCTAGCCTTTATTTTTGCAGTTCTGGAAATCACAATCTTTGTCAAAGAAAGGGGAAAAGGGAAGAAAACGATCCCAGCGATTGCAGCAAGGTCTCCATGAGGCTGTGTGGGATTCAAACCCACCATTGAAACCATGTAAATGTTAATAACAAGTACTGAAGTAATGTGCAGTTTGTAAGATGGGAGTGGAGAAGAGACTAGTGGCTTTTTCCTCTTTGCCTTGATTTTGTAATTCAAAAAACCTGATAACTGAGACATTTGCTGAATAGTTGCTAGCATAACCATATCAAACTCATTTTACAATTGCTACAGATTTATGTCAGAGCCAGGAGATTCTTTTATAATGGAGACAGGCAACCTGTGAACTGTTTTGTACTCATCTCATCCCTCACCATACTGGGGAAAAGTATAAATGTATATATTGTTCTCAGAATAATTTTTAAAGAGGTTTTGAAATCATTAGGCTATGATTTTAAACCATTGGTATTCAAGACTGTACTGGCCCATCCTCTCGCTTATTGTTTTTTATATACACAATATTTAGCAAGGAAATGGAAGGAATGACACTGAGCTTTCCTCCTTGTTCCATCATGAAAGAAGGAATCTTAATGCCACCATACTGTAACACTAAGATTTTCAGCTGATATTGAAACTCTGAGAGACAAAACTAACTGAATTTAAGGTGTCAAAAAAATCATACCTGTAAAGTCTTTTCTTTCTAGAAAGTAGTTCAATTTGCACTGTTAGGGATGCTTATGACCTTTCTGATAATCACATACACAGAATCACACAGAATGACTCAGTTGGAAAGGACGCACTGCATCATTGAGTCCAACCATTCCCACCAATCACTAAACCATGCCCCTCAGCATCTCATCCACCTGTCCCTTAAACACCTCCAGGGATGGTGACTCAATCACCTCCCTGGGCAGCCTGTTCCAGTGCCCAATGACTCTTTCTGTGAAAAATGTTTTTCTTATGTCAAGCCTGAACCTCCCTTGGTGGAGCTTAAGGCCATTCCTTCTCATCCTGTCCCCTGTCACTTGGGAGAAGAGGCCAGCACCCTCCTCTCCACAACCTCCTTTCAGGTAGTTACAGAGAGCAATGAGGTCTCCCCTCAGCCTCCTCTTCTCCAGGCTAAACAACCCCAGCTCTCTCAGCCGTTCCTCATAAGGCCTGTTCTCCAGCCCCTTCACCAGCTTTGCTGCTCTTCTCTGGACACGCTCCAGAGCCTCAACATCCTTCTTGTGGTGAGGGGCCCAGAACTGACCCCAAGATTCAAGGAGCAGTCTCACCAGTGCGGAGTACAGAGGGAGAATAACCTCCCTGGACCTGCTGGTCACACTGTTTCTGATACAAGCCAAGATGCCATTGGCCTTCTTGGCCATCTGGGCACACTGCTGGCTCATGTTCAATCATCTGTCAACCTACACCCCCAGGTCCTTCTCCTCCTGGCAGCTTTCCAGTCAGACTTGTCCTAGTCTGTAGCTCTGCATAGGGTTATTGTGCCCCAAGTGCAGGACCGGTGTTAAACCTCATGCTGTTAGACTCAGCCCAGCGGTCCAGCCTGTTCAGATCCCTTTGCAGAGCCTCCCTACCCTCCAGCAGATCCACACTTCCACCCAGCTTAGTGTTATCCACAAACTTGCTAAGGGAGCACTCAATGCCTTCATCCAGGTCATTGATAAAGACATTGAACGGGGTTGGACCCAGCACTGAACCCTGGGAAACCCTGCTTGTGACTGGCCTCCAACTGGAGTTAACTCCATTTACCACCACTCTCTGGGCCCAGCTATCCAACCAGTTTTCCACCCAGGAGAGTGTTCATCTGTCCAGGCCAGAGGCTGACGTTTCTGTAGCAGAATGCTGTGAGAAACTGTCAAAGGCTTTGCTGAAGTCCAAGAAGACCACATCCACAGCCTTTCCCTCATTCAGTAGGATCTTATTAATTTGGTGATGTCCAAATTACAATACTATTCAAAAAATAGCACCTGGGTACATTTGCTATTAGAATGCCTAGGTGAAGGACAAAAACCTTACTGAATGCTTAATTGTAAGAAATATGTCTGGTCCACATTTGTGTCCTAGTGGTCGATTTTTCTGGCTTAGCAGCTCTGTCAGCTGCATACAAAGTTAGGGTACCAGAGGCCCTTTTTAATAAGTGTATCAATTCAGTTACACTGCCTAAACTTCTTGTACCTTTTCCATGTTCCTGATTTAAATTGGCAGTACTAGTGAATGGTATCAAATTGTCACTGCTAGAGAAAAGAATCACTCCTTTTGTTCCCAGAACTAGTACAGTATGAGCTTTCTCATCTGACAGCACAGAATGACGTGGATGAAGAGCAGAAAAACATTCTCATTCTTATCTAAAGCAAAACCTGCAAAAAATGACTGATTTTATAATTCAGCACTGAACTTAACAATGGAGTTGCTGCTGAATCCTATGGATATTGGTTTATGCTGGTAAACCAAAATTGTTTTGCAGGCGAGACAGTGCACAATAACAAAAGCCTTTCTACCACAGAGCAAAGATCACTACACCTGTTCACCCTGCTTGCTTATATGTAGCTAATTTTAGACCCTGTTCTCCCTAGAGGAGGTAGTAACACCACATGTAATTTTCTGTACTTGTGTGTTTTTATGAACTAAGCAATCTAATTTATATATATGTATTCAAAATATGGAAAGTAATATATCCCACAGTACAACTGGAATACCTTATTTAACTGTTAAAGTGTAATTAATTAATTTATACTTGAATCATCTTCACATTAATAATGTAATCAAGATCAGAGTGGCCAAACAAGTATGTTCTGAAATTATTCCTGTTAGAACAATCAAATTTCATAAATCTCTTATCAAGTTTTTTTGGTCTTATTTACCTAGAAGTATATCAGTTCTACAAATTATCACATCATAAATGCTTGCTACCTTGTTTTCAAGAAAAAGCCTTATTCTTCGAGTGAGAAAAGATACCTAACAACCCAAACCTATTTCTGCTTCTAATATACCACCTTGGTTAAGCTCTGTCCCAAAAGTGCCCTTGACAGCTGGGTGACTGTAGTGCCCAGGAAGAGTGTGAAGTGGGTGCTTCGTTGTCAGCGTGATGGTCTCAGCATACTGGATGTGCTGTTCCATTGAGGCTCTTGAAAGCTTCCAATTGTGCTACTGAATAAGGTTTGCTTGTATAAAATCACATCGAGTGCTAGTTTGAAGAGGGAGTGGTTCTGGCAACTGCTGCTGAGATAATTAGTCTAACTCTACTCAAAACCATTGCTTTTCCCAGTAAGGAAACAGGCTTTCTGAGCCCCTCACGTGAAACCAGTTCTTCATGCAGCATCTCCTTCGCTGGCAACCCCAGTGCCTCCCCCTTCTCACAGCTATCACAGGGGAGGAGTCTCCCCCAGTCATGTTTCTTTAACATGAGACTTCACCTGCATTGTAATCTCTGCAGCAAGGCTCCAGCAGAGAAGGGAAGGTGAATAGCACATTGGGTTAAATTCCCTTCCCTCCAAAAATTGTGATGTTTCATGTCCCTGCCAGGTCTTCCTCCTGCTACTTTTCTTCATCCCTCCTCTTCACCTGATGAGATAGGGGAATCCATCATCTTGCTGCTCAATGTATGGAATACTTTGAAAATAAGCAGTGTAGTGCAGATCCATATATATTTTTTAAAACATTTGCCTAGTGCACTTTTTACAAGGCAGTTATTAATTGCTTCATTGTTTACTGATTCAATTGTGTATTTTCCACATCGGTTTGCTCAACAAAGGAATGTTTCTATTTAAGTCTCTTGGCAAGGCATAGTGAAAACCTGACTCGCAAAATCACTCCTGTTCACATAATAAAATGCTTTTTGCTATTATTTGTGGACTTTGGATCAGAAATCCTCTGTGTTGAATGTGTTCCCCAATGACTGCTGTGTAATTAGGCCCTGATGTTTTGACAGAAGAATTCTTCCCAGCCTGCTGCCAGGGTGTCGTGCTCCCTGGTGCACCTGCACAAGGCTTTCTGATAAGACCACTCTAATCAGCACCTGAAGGAATGTTGTGTAGAGCAGCAGCAAGTCACCAGCACAGTGGCTCCACTGTATCCCCAGTTAAGCTGTAACTGATACATAAACAGGAAAAAAGATGACATTTTGTTTGTAACAAGCAGTGCATAGAGTTAGAGTGGATTAGATTTGTATTTTGAAAAGAGAAAAATTCAGTGGCTTTCAAACACTTGTATTTGGTTCAGATCCTGTAATGGTGGAGATAATTTGCAAATCTAAATTCAGGCAATCTTACATTTATGAATTTTGTTTTCTTTATAACCTGCATTTCTTCCCATATGTAAGACCAAATTAAGTTTCTCCTTTTTATTTAGATTTAGGAAACAATTATAACCATTCTTTCAGAAGTCCTGTATTTTTTTCTAGCACTCCCTTTGAGTATGTGTTGTAATTACATCTCATATATTAACACTTAAGTAATAAGCTAATACCCAAACCACATTCGGCTGAAGTCCACACATGCATGTTTTGGTCAGGCAGTCTGCATTTTTGTAAACTATTCTAATAAAATATACTAGCATGAGGAGAGGAGTATTTTTCTTACTCAAATACTTGTCACTGCAGAATCACATGGACGAATAGTTTGGCCTATACAATTCAGGAGGATTGAACCAATATCTGTGCTAATTGCTGTTCTTTGCACTCCCCGTTATGCTATGGATCTTCATAAAAAGTTATAGGTGATAGACCAGCATCTAAAAGGGGAATTGGTATGCACGGCTCTCTTCATTTAGATAACGGGCTGATCAAGACAGGTGTTCCTAGGAAGGCTGGATTATTCCTTGAGGTTAATTTTCTCAGACATCCCATATATTTCTAGCTGAACAGTTATCCAGAAATCAGAATGGAGCAAGAGCCAGAATGGCCCTGGCTGACTGAATTGCTTTATCCCCTTTCCAACATCTTAAACCAGATAAGCTCTCACTGAATAGCTTTCATACAACATTCAGCTTCTGCTCTTCGAAGAGATAAACAACAGAGCACTGGGGCAGTGTCACTGTGAATAGACCATATCTCCTGGTGGCTTGAAGAGCTTTCCTGACTAGAGATGTTTTCCTGCCTCAAGTCCAGACCTGCGATAATGCAGGCCCTTTTGCAGCCACTTTTACTGTGATATCTCAGTTGTTTTGGAATCCATCTCCTCTGTGATAAAGCAAGGCTGCACACAATTTACCCAGTTGCACAGAAGAGCTGTGGCAGTGAGGGAATCTGACTAGAATCTCAGACATCACAGGCTATCAAAACATTCCTCACCTTGTTAATGTTTTACTAGTGGGACAGATACATTTTTTCCTTTTTTTTTGTTTTGTTTTTCTTACATTCTCAGGTGCCTTGGTCTATCACACTTCTTTTTGATAATGTGTAATCCCAAAATCACAAGTTGAGTTAAAACCCATTTTTAGCTTGCTTGTTGCGAGTACTAACGTTATCACTTGATGTGTTTTGCAATGATTTAATTGTTATCCTTTCACATAAGGTGAAGGAAGACAACAGAACATGCTGTTTTCAGAATGTTATTTCGCAAGAGCCAGCCTCTGACCCAGGCTGCATTTCCACTTGGCAGGATGCACTCTTTCATGGGAGAACCTATTAAGGAGTTCCACAATGACATGATCCTGATGGCACCATTGCTGCTGTCTTAGAATATCCATCTCTGGATTTGTTATAGCCTCACAAAATTTTCATCTGTCATACACATCACAGTTGCAACAATGGGTTCGCAGTAATATTTGACAGGACAAGAGGGAATGGCCTCAAGCTCCGCCACGGGAGGTTCAGGCTTGACATAAGGAAAAAATTCTTCACACAAAGGGTCATTAGGCAATGGAATGGGCTGCCCAGGGAGGTGGTTGACTCTCCTTCCCTGGAGGTGTTTAAGGTGTGGGTGGATGAGGTACTGAGGGGCATGGTTTAGGGATTGGTGGGAATGGTTGGACTTGATGATCCGGTGGGTCTCTTCCAACCTGGTAATTCTATAATTCTATGGTTCTAGTAGTAGAGGAGAAAACCATAAATGTGCTATATCATGTGTGCTACATGGCCTTAATGGTGGCACCGGTTCCAACCAGGGAAGCTGGTGAGAGTCTTCAGGTTCTTTTATAAAGTTTAATGAAGGAAGAGAGACTCCAGCATTGTGATGAATTTCAGAGCAACCCCTATCAGATTACTCAGAGCTCTGCTTTTTCTGGGGGTGTGAGGGTGTAGTTGAAATGTTTCTCCAAGACCAGCTATGTCCTACTGCAGTATTCATAGATATAAACTGACTGACTTTAGCCCAAAAGACACGTAGGAGTAAAACTTGGTTCAGTTTGTTCACAGCATGTGACCACCATAATTTCTAATGCAGCCAGTGTGGCTGCTGAACTCACAGTGAAACTGTAATTAACAGGGTATGCACTCCTATCAAGTCACTCACATGGCTGTCAGCAGGATGAAACTTGGGTGCCTGTCGGAGAAGAGTTTGTAGTGGAAGAGGTGAAATAAAGAATAAATAAATAAATAGCTCTTAAGTAAGGGCCTGTCTTTAAGGACTTAGTGGGACAGCAGAGTTACATACTAGTCACTTTAATTTCTGAGATGTGCTGTGTGGGCAGTTTCAATTTTCTCTCTTTAAGCAGTATTTATAGTGCACAACCTAGTAAAATTCATCTTTTCTCAGTTTTAAAATTTTCCTGTCTTTTTGAGGAGCTTAGAGATGGGAAATGCAAGGGTAGATCCAGCTCAGAGCTCTGACTGGTTTGTGGCCAGCTCTGAGACCACTACTGCAGGCTGCATCACTCCAGTCTCTCTGGGAGACAGTCCTGGGTGAACCAGAGACAAGGCCAATTTGAAGGTACAATAGCTCTGGAAAGGTGTTTCTAGACATTTCCTATCCTGAGCCAACATGAGCTGGGTTAGAAGAGCCCTGCAAGGAAGTGGGGATACAAGCAGCAAGTCTGGCTTACTCGTAAAATCTTTGCATTGTTAGGCAGAAAAAAAAAAATCTTTTAATCTACTATGCTTTACTTTTCTTGTTTACCTATTTGCATTTCATTTTCTCAGTCTGGGCAAAGGAATGAATTTATGCTTTTTCATTTGTGTTATTAGCGAGCACATCCTCAGGCATCCATCTTTAAAGTGCAATATTTATTAATTTTAAAATATGTTCATTTAAAATGTAATGGAACTTTTTCATACCTATTTTCATTTTGCTTGGGGTTTAATTATTAGACAAAGTTTGACTAAATAACACCCTCTAGGCAATGAAGCCCCTGAAAATATATCTATATATTATATTCTGATACCCAAAGAGTCACTGATGTGGCAGTCAATAGGTACACATATCTATATCCACTTTCCCTGTAGTTAAATAAACTTTTAAAGCAAATACTCCATTAGTTCCTGATCGTCAATCTTAATGTAATAAAGGGGCTGTTTAAAGCCAGATAGACTATCCCCCACCTATTCTATTAAAATATTTACATTGTAATAACTCAGTAGGTTTTGGGTTTTTTTTAATGGAAGGCCTGTAAGTGGGTGAAAGTATTTTAAAGCAGGGTGAGACTGAAGGGACATGACATGTTATTGAATTAAGGGCCTTAGAAGGTGAGGGTTATGCAGTCATAAATTCCAGGAATGCGGATGTGACTCTCCAAATGTGTATATGAAGTTGACAGAGTTTGACAGCTACCATCTGTGAACAATAATGTATAGAGAAGCAGGGCTACATGATGCAGTCTGGAATGTACCTATCAGGCTCCGAGGACTACAACAATTTACTACTCATTATCAGCAACTGTGGTCATGATTAGCTGCAGGGGTTGGAATGAAACTTGGAAATCATGAGAACAAAGTTCCTCTTGTTAAAGCAGAGTAATTAGTTTAATACATATGAGGAGAAAATGGGCAGGAAACTTCCCTCACCCCCACTCCCTGCCTTTTATTAAGTGTTTACCATCCAGATGCTGCTTAAGAACAGTAGAAAACTGCACAGTAAAAATGGATAGACTGTTACTTCTTTCTGCATCACTTGAAACATGAAAAAATGGCTATTTTGTAGTCACGCCCTTACTGTTCCAGGGCTTTCCTCCGCTGTACAATCTTTGTAGCAGAGAATGACAGAGGCATAATGATATGATAACTGCATTTATGCTACATTTGCTGATCAATGCTTATTTCTTGTGGTCTGTACTTTTCGGTGTTCCATCACAGCATAGCACAGCATTTTGACCAAAATATACCTTTGAGCTATAACATCATGTAAGGAAAATATCTATCTCAAAATAGGGGTCTCTGCTGTTTTCTCACTAGTGTGTATTACAAATAAATCTGTATTTTCCCACAGTTTAGGGTTTTGTTTTGTCTTGTTTTTTCTTTTGTAGTAAAAATCATATATAGTGCACCTGGAGCCACAGAGATATGTTGTGAATACCCATTTAAGGTTCCCCAAGTACTCTGTCTGTCAAGACTGAGAACCAGTTTATTGCTTAGCATAAACTGGCTTGGGTCAGTCCTACTTGAAATTGTATTTATACATGCTAAGAACCAGTCTAGAAAGTCAAGGAATTTATCTGATAAGAAACAGAAAATATACTGTTTCCATAATGCATATCTCAATGCCCACAATAATATATATTCCCATTCTTCTTCTGCGATCATTTACTTTTCTTACATAAATGACATAAATTCTAGTCTACATACATTACTCAATAGTGAACTCTGACAGTAGTATTAGCTCCAACAACAAGGTGCCCAAATTTCTAGGAAGGGCATTTGACTTTGAAAAAATAGCCAGCAAAAAAAACACACAGAGAGACACAGCAGGAAGTCCATTGAGCAAGAGAGATATCATATGTTCTCTTTTAACTGAAAGAGAAAGGTTAAGGTTGGTTCTAAAAGAATGTATGAGCAGACATGAAAAGTAGAGTAAGCAGTTCCTGTGATAGATGGTTTAAATTTAGATTTTCCTGCCTGGGGTGGGGGTGCAGTTGGATGTCTTTGGGTCTCTTTTTACTCCTGTTATAACAGGAAAAGATGAAGTTTTTTTCTCAGCTGGAAAGGCTGGATGTTATTTCATTATCTGCTTTGGAAAAACATGCACCAGTGAGGTTATAAATGGAAAGCCATTACTTTAGATGTGTCGCATGTGACTGACTTGAACAGATACAGATACGCCCCTTAGCTCTTGAATAAACTAACCTACCCTGAGTCTGGGGTTTCTAGTTTCCAGGTTAGCCTAGAATGTTTTTTCTCCATTGAGATGACTGCAGGTTAAATGTACCATCACAATGGCAAACAGCTGGAACAAGTGGGATAAGGTAAACCTCTTTTCTCTTGTGTTCCTTGACATGGTTGGAAATTTGGTTTACACACATTAATGCATACATGACTTTATTAGCAGGTATGGGTCTTTTTCCTGATCAAGTATTTTTCAATTAAATAAAGTGGAAAGAATTCAGTTTCATATTTTCTTCAAATTTTTTTACTTTTCTTTGGACGGGCTGTATCTTAGAAAGGGAAGAAAAAGTTGTAGGTTAGGGTTTTTTTGTGGAAACAGTTTATTTTTCAGTGGAGAAAAAAAATTTTTTTTCCAAATACCTCCAATCGGTGGCACAGTAAATTGCAATTTCTGAAGGAAATTAACATGCAGATGACTGACATTGGTGTGGAGAGCAACAAGGAATGCAATGTTCCTGCATTTCAGTGAGTAATATTGACTGATAAACTTAGGTTGAAACTTTTATTATTGGCAGAAAATTACAGAATCACAGAATCACCAGGTTGGAAGAGACCCATCGGATCATAGAGTCCAACCATTCCCATCAAACACTAAACCATGTCCCTCAGGACCTCGTCTACTCGTAACTTAAACACCTCCAGGGAAGGCAAATCAACCACCTCCCTGGGCAGCATATTCCAATGCCTAATGACCCTTTCCATAAAAAACTTCCTCCTAATCTCTAGCCTAAATCTCCCCTGGCGGAGCTTGAGGCCATTCCCCCTT
>WAAB01019195.1:102133-283367 GCA_013389865.1 Piaya cayana
AGCCATCTTAGTGTCATCTGCAAACTTGCTAAGGGAGCACTCAATGCCTTCATCCAGGTCATTGATGAAGACATTGAACAGGGCTGGACCCAGCACTGAGCCCTGGGGAACCCCACTTGTGACTGGCCTCCAGCTGGATTTAACACCATTTACCACCACTCTCTGAGCCCGGCCAGCCAACCAGTTTTCCACCCAGGAGAGTGTGTGCCTGTCCAGGTCAGAGACTGACAGTTTCTGTAGCAGGATGCTGTGAGAAACTGTGTCAAAGGCACAGGAAGTGCCTGAAGTCCAGGAATACCACATCCACAGCCTTTTCCTTGTCCAGCAGCCGAGTCACTTTGTCATAGAAGGCGATCAGGTTGGTTTGGCAGGACCTGCCTTTTGTAAACCCATGTTGGCTGGACCTGATCACCTGGTTCTCTTGCAAGTGCTTCATGATAGTACACAAGATCACCTGCTCCATGACTTTCCCTGGCACTTAGGTTTCATAAACATTAGAGTGGCAAAGCATGGCCACAGCAAGCTCCTGCTTCTGGAGATACTCATGTGCCATTTTCTGCCTTGGTTTTTTTGTTCAGAGCCTGTTGAGGTGTCTTTTAACTCAAACTAGTGGTGTTCACCTCACTCTTCCTCTTAAAGTAGGCTCTGCTATTGCTTTGCCCTATTTGTACAGCATCTTCCACAGTGCAAATAATAGTCTCAGTAATAATTTAAAAAAAAATATGTTTAACAGTAGGCAAGAAATAACTGGGCCTCATGGTCGCTGCTTACCAGTCTGGATTTGAGATAGTCTAAAGACAAACACTTACATTGAGCATTTCTGCTCTTGTCTTCAATCATTCCTCAAATGGTTTGGTGTTCAAATATCACCCATAGAGACACAAGCTGTCAAATATTCAATAACAAATACCAGCCAGGGACATAGATAGGTCTTTGTACTCTGAAAACTTTCCTCCCTGCAGGTCTTTCTTAACAGGTCCTGTTCTCTCAGTGTCACAATTAAAATGGACATGATATGCAAAAAACCTCTTCTGTTGACATTCTGTGACGCTGCTTGATATTGCATGCAATCAGTTTTGTCCCTAGCATGCTCAGATTTCTGTTAGGTGAGGAGAGGCTCCATTAATTAGTCATCATTATAATTTGCTTCTACTGCCTGAAGGCAGAAAGCCAACACAATGCAGGGTGGACTGACACAGACGGGAGCACAAACTAGCCACCCAAAGATAAACTGCCCTGGGGCTCTATATGGATGTTACAGACACACGCTGGTGTGGAAAGCCCTTTCGATCTGCTATGTTTTTCCTGCTATTGTTATCTGTAATAGCAAGATAAAAGCTCGATGAGGTTTACCACAGTATTTTGTGCCCTTTATTTTGCTGTGTAGACATTTCCAAAGGCATTAAAACCTTTGAGATTATAGCAACCTGTAGGGGAGAACCATTTTCTAAGCCTGTCTGTAATCTACTGCATTCCTTCAAAGCAGTAAAGAAAATAACGTTGAGACTGCAATTGCCTGTAATTTTCCTCCTAGCATTTAATAACTAGAGTGCTGCTCTTTTGTTTTACTTCTCTCTTGTATATGGAGGCAATTTCTGAAGTCTTAGGACCACATTTCTTTGAACAGTCTTTCTTTATATGCTTTAGAACCTCAGTATTACATCAAAGCTGGTAGAGCAGTTACCAAAAACTTTAATGCCAAATTACAAGTATTTCTTATCTTTAGCAGCATTTGTTCCTCTCTCCCAAAAAGCCTAGTAGGGTAGTAGAACTGGGTAGTCTGATCTCATTTGCTAGTTTAATGCTTGCTCAATTTATAATCTGCTGTCAGCCAGGAATTTGTCTTACAAGTTCCCCCAGCTCTTAGTTCTTCTTTGCATTAAAGCTGTCTTGTAGTGATTAACCAACTTATAAACATACTAGAAATTACTACCAATAATGGGTCTGACCTAAAAAGTTAATAATCTCAAATGCATTTCTGGCTACTTCATGCCTTGCAAGTTCAGCCTCAATAGCTCCCAGAGTTAACACATTAACCTCTGTAATGTGGGTTTGAAGCATTGCTAGGTTGTTGGGATTTTTATCCTGCTTTACTGCTTTTGATTAACAATAAGTTTCTGAAGATATTTCCAAAATGTGCAACATTGGCCTGACTCAGCAATCGTAAGTGATAAAATTTTCATTGATTTTCACTATTCAGTGCTTTTCTTTGCCTCTATATTCCCATAACACTAAGATGTGTATCTTAAAGAACAAAAGTTTAGTTCTAAAAGATCAGCTACCCTTGCAAAATGTTTACTTTTAGTTTTACAGGAGAATAATCTTCCTTTCCACTGAGCACAGCTTTTAAAAATGTTTTTATTTCCATTCAAGATCTGATATAAACCTTAATCTCCATGCAGGTTTCTAATATGCTTAGTTTGCACTGATGTTTGGAAAGTAGTACAAACACTTTTGATTTTGTATAAATTTTATCTTGTTCAACTGAATTATTTTTCAAATGGCCTTTCTCAGGTTTAAGCTACACAACAGACCTTAGGGTACAAGTGTCACGATTCCTATAGGATTAATGCCTAGAGACATCCCATGGTACCCAGAAAATGGATTAAAGAGTAAAACCTGATGCCGTCCTTTTAATGAGAAATCTGATAGTAAATATCAAAGTGATTATCTACAAAAATGGGCTGGAACAGCATTAAACATCTCTGGCAGACAGGTCAGAATTAGCAGCAAGCCTGTGGTGCAGGGCACATGCAGGCATGCTGCCCTGTCCCGGTATCCTGGCTACTGGCTCCCTGCTTAGTAATTAAGAGGTAATTGAACTTGACCTTCCCTCCCTCTCTGAGCATTTCAGAGGTCTGGATCATTGTCAGTCTCTATCCCTTGCTTTTCTCAAAAGCAGCGTCAGCAGGGAAGAGAAAACGAACACCATGAAATACATGCACTTGTCCATGACCTTAACAAATGTACTCTCCCCCCCGGCTGGTTATTGTTAGGCTGACCAGCTGCTGAGTTGGCAGTTTTAGTCCAAGTTTAGAAGACTGCAGAGCTTACCTGTGACTGTAATAGTCAAAAAATGGGATTGGCCTGTGAAGCTGTCTGTTTTTTTAACTGCCTCTTATTTCACCAAGCACAAGTGGGCTCCAGGGGAGGCCTGTACAGTTGCCAGAGTGCATATGACTCATGTTAATAAGGGTTGGCTCGGGCTCGCTTCCAGTCTATGCTCTAATGAGAGACAGAAGCTTCCATTCATTAACTGGATGACATACCTTTCCAGCTAGAAGTATCAGTGAGCCATCGATTTGTCACTGCTCATGGGGGATATGGCACTCTAGAAACAGTCATTGGACTGGTTTTCTCAAGAAACCTTTTATTTTTCAAGAAGGGGGTGTGTTCATGTTAATTATTCTCACAGCTGGGATGGAAGTATACAGCACTTAAACTCCTACAATTCAGAGTTAGGAAATGCCAATAGTTATTAAGCAAATTTTGATTGAAGACCTCCGTATTTCATAAAATAACAAATACAGTTGTTTCCTGTTGCTTTTCTCCCCCTCAATACTCAGTGCTGTAAAGAATGGGATAAAAATATGTAAGCACTTCTGGAAGCAGCCTGGAGCCAAACCCTCCTTCCATCCCCAAATGCCCATACTAGCGGATGACGTAAAGAGATGCTTTCTTGCTTGTTCTCTCTCACTCTTGCCCTCTGAAGCTCGTTTCTTTTCTGTTCTATCACTCTGCTTTGAGAAAAGAGGCAGGGTATGTCCTATCTGTGTCTCTGAGCATCACTGTCCTTAAGTGTCTTAGCAAAGCTGAGTCTAAGAAACTTCAGAGCTCTAGTTTTCATGCAACTGTGTGACCCTACATCTTTTTTGATGTGACAAATGGATTAGTTGGGTATAAAAGCATCACCCTATGTACTGACTCTGGCTGACAGCAAATTCCCTGTGAAACTCTGTGAGCCACAGACACTCCTATTGAGGTCCTGCTGAAGCTGCTTTTGCCATCGCTCAGAAGAGGAGCACCAGTGACACAACAGGGACCAGAGCCTCCAGGCTTTTTACCCCATCATCAGTTCATAGAATCATACAGTCCCTAGATTGGAAAAGACGTTTGAGAACATAAACCCCAACCATACATGTCAACTACTAAATCATATCCCTGAGTACTTAATCTGTCTTTTAAATACCTTCAGGGATGGTGACTTAACCACTCCCCTGGGCAGCCCGTTCTAGTGCCTGATAATTCTTAGCAAAGAAATTTTTCCTAATGTTCAAACTGAACCTCCTCTGGTGCAATCTGAGGCAGTTCCTTCTCATCATACTGCCTATCACTTGGGAGAAGATACCAACACCACCTCACTACAACCTCCTTTCAGGTGAGTGTAGACAGTGATAACGTCTCCCCTCAGCCTCCTTTTCTCTAGGCTAAACAACTCCAGTTCTCCCATCTCTCTGTCACAAGGCTTGTTCTCCAGCCCCTTCACCAGCTTTGTTGCTTTTCTCTGGACTTGCTTCAGGACCTCTATATCCTTCTTGTAGTGAGTGGCCCAAAACTGAACACTGTACTTGAGGTGCAGCCTCATCAATGCTGAGTACAGGGGCACAGTCACTTCCCTGGCCCTGCTGGCCACACTGTTTCTAATACAGGCCAGGATGCTATTGGCCTTCTTGGCTACCTGAGCAGACTGCTGGTTCACGTTCATCTGGCTGTCAACCAACACAGCCACATCATGCTCTACCAGGCAGATTTCTAGTCACACTTCTCCAGGTCTGCAGTGCTACATGGGGTTGTTGTGTCCCAAGTGCAGCACTTGGCACTTGGCCTTGTTGAACCTCATACTGTTGGTCTCAGCCCATCGATCCAACTTGTCCATATCCCTCTGTAGAGCCTCCCTACCCCTGAGCAGATCAATACTTCCTCCCAGATTAGTGTTATCAGTGAACTCACTAAGGATACATTCAGTTTTCTCATCTGGATCATCAATGAAGATATTGAAAAAACTTGACCCAACACTGATCCCTGGGGAACATCACTTGTGACCAGCCTCCAACTGGATTTAACTCCATTCATCACCGCTGGCCATCCAGCCAGTTTTTTCCCCAGCAGAGGGTACACCTGTCCAGGCCAACGGCAGCCAGTTTCTCAAGCAAAACACTGTGAGAAACAGCATCAAAGGCTTTACTAAATTCTGGGTAAACTATATCCACAGCCTTTCTTTCCCTCACCCATTAAGGGGGTAACCTTGTCATAAAAGGAGATTAAGTTAGTTTGGCAGGACCTGCCTTTCATAAACCCATGTTACCTGGGCCTCATCACCTGGTTGTTTTGTGTGTGCTGTGTGATAGCACTCATGATGACCTGCTCCATGACCTTCCCCAGCACCAAGGTCAGACTGACAGGCCTGCATTTCCCTGGGTCCTCCCTCTGACGCTTCTTGTAAATGGACATAACATTTGCCAGCCTCGATCAAATGAAACTTCCCCAGTCAGCCAGGACTGCTGGTAGATGATGGAAACGGGTTTGGTGAGAACCTCCACCAGCTCCCTTAATACCTTTGGGTGGATCCCATCCAGTCCCATAGACTTGTGAATGTCTAATTCACTGAGCAGGTCTCTAACCATTTCCTCTTGGATCATTGGAGCTTTGTTCTGCTCTCCCTCCCTGTCTTCTGGCTCAGGAGGCTGAGTACCCAGAAGCCAATGGTTGACTCTGCCATCTTGCCACATCAATTGAAGTTAATACCTGCTAGGAAATCATGAGACTTCACCCCCAGAAAGCTCCTCCAACTCTTATCCTTCGCCAGCACAACCTGGCCTCACTTGCGTACCGAAAGCACCTGCACAATTTTTTGCAAGCCACCAGTTTACTAACAATGCATCACACATTGATAGTGCTCTTCACCCACCTACCTTAGAGCACTTGATAATGATGGGAAGCATTGCCTCATTCCAGAGATGGGGAAAATGAGGAATCAGGTGATTCAGCTTGCTTTTGATGTAATTCAGGACTGGGAGAAGTAATACAGCATCACAGCAAGGTGAATTTTTCAATATTTATGGTCCATTGCAGAGGGCTAACTACATGTTTTATAGCTAAGTGAACAGCAGAGCATGTTTCAGAAACGCACACTCTGTGACAATTTATACACCCTAAAATATCTATCAGCAGACTTAGAGGATGGGAAGGGAGAAGAGATGGGAAGGAAAATGGGAAGAATCTTCCTGAAATGTGCATTAAGTACTTTTCCCCCCCTGCAATTAGGAAATAAGCTACATTTTCTTTTCCCTAGTATTTTTTTAATAACATTTTTTTGTGTACAGCATGTTTTCTTTTGGTAAAACTGGCTGAATACTGGGGACTTCAAAAAGCAAGTATGTAGAGAGGAATTAGGAGGAGGCTGGAGAAACCTCCCAGAGCAATAGGGCTGATCCAAGAGCTCATATGGTTCTTGTATCAGTGGTCTCGTTCAGGGTTTATTGCAGAATCCTGCTAATCTTACTCTGTCTCTCAAAAAAACCCCAGTATGTATCACAAAAACATACCCTGCTAGTTCTTGATGCAGCATGTACTGCCTCCATTTTTCTCCTTGAAAGATACTGTATATCTTTACCTGCAGTTTGTCCTTTCTGTGGGCTGAAGTATGTCTGAGCTCAGAGGAGGTTGCCTTAGTTATGACTACAGCATATGCCGTTTGGGTCTGCTCCTTCTCCCCAAAGGACTGCAAGGCAGGACAAGTCAGCTGAATTTGGCAGGTAGACAAAAGCTTTTTGGCAACTGTAAGAAAAACTACTGCTCCGTGGTTTGGAAGCTGTTGCTGGATTGCCCGGTGAACCACTGCTTCACAACAGCTCTGCTCCTGAGAGCACAGTCTTGCAGTGAGGCCAAAAACAAGCCTCGCAGGGTATGGATTTTCATCTTATAATAATAGCTTCATTTTCTAGACGTGAAGTATATATCCTCCAGCAATATGTGATGAAATGTAAATTGTACATGTTTTGTATCCAGCCTTGTCGCCCACGCTGGCAGCCTCTCCTTGGGAGCCTCAACAGCCCCACACACCCACAATGCTGACGTTTTCTCAAACAGCCTCTGACAAAGCCATGCTTTTAGCCACAAATTTCACCTACAAGCAACCAGCAGTTTCTTGCATGATGACAGACCTTTATGGCAATTACCAAGAGGAAAATATGTGAAAAGATGTTGAGGGGAAAAAAACCCAACCCCAAACAGAAGAAACTTTTGTGAGAGTGAGCAGACTAACTTGTCCTGAGGGCCAGGGCTTCCTGACCTCAGACCTAGGCCACTTCACCTCTTGCACAGCATCACCACTGTGTGCCACTTCCTGTAACACCAGTCATACTGGGAGCCCGTGCGCACTCCAGTGACAGGAGCTGGCTCTGCTCTCCTCTCAGCATCCCTAGGGTGCCAGCCAGCAGCTGTCTTGGGTGTCCCATCAGCACTGCTGGGGATTGGGGGAAAGCTCTGGCTTCTTTCATAGCAAGCCTTTAGATACGAGGTCAGGCTGGCATGGAAGACTGCAGGAGCGCTGCCAATGTGGGAGCCACACTCTTGGCTTGGAATGCCAAAAGACATCCTGAGGCAGGGGGCGGGGGAGGGCAGACAAGTGCAAAGGCTGAGTTCAGTGTACGATTTTGTATGGGATAGGAAGGCAGCAGTGGGGGAAGGCATTGCGTCTGATCAGACTTGTCTCAGTGTTAGGGTGGATGGCACAGAGATGGAGCGAGGGAACCGGGACATGCTTTGTCCTGAGGTGTGACCTGAGGCAGGTCCATGATCACTGCTGTTTGAGGTTTCTGTTGCCTTTTTACATCTTGGTACCTACTGCTGTCAGTGGTGGCACTCAAATAAGTTAATTCCCTCTGATCTACAAGGGCACCCAGATACTGGAGACCCGGAGCCAAAACCACTGAGCTGTAGAAGCCCTAGTGATGTCAGTGAGCCTTGGTTCTGGTCATGCACTGAGATGGTGCTGAACTGAGCAAAGAGGAAGGTTTCTTACCTCTTCTGATCTCCCTGTTCCACATCCAGCTGCCCATACACCCCTCTGCTCAGGGCAATGGCTACCTGGTTTCTGAGACAGATGAATCATGTCTGCATTTCCTTCTGCTGCTTGGACCGGAAGAGTAAACAGTCACGGGCAGAGCGGGATGGTGGGGTGGGCAGCAGGGCTCATCTCTCAGTGCATGAATATTGCTGCATATCATCGTTGTAGCTCTTGGTAACTGGCAGAACTCTGGGGATGTAACAACTGAAGGAACTGCCTGCAGAACGCAGTGGTATGGTGCCACTGAAGAAACCTACACATTATGGACTGCAAAATATTATGGGGTGAACGTGTTCTTTCCAGATCCCTCACTCTCCAGGATACTACCACAGGCTCTGTACCCAGCCTGACACAGTATCTATCATTTCCCATCCTAAATACCAAGTGCAATTCACTTTCTCTTCTCTTATAGAACATGTTTTTCATTCCTGACTTATTGCATGTTTATTTTCTCATATTTGAAGAGCTTTCCCCAGAAAATATGTTGGGCACTTTTTGAAGTTCAATTAGAACTACTAGCCTGAAACACAAATACACACATAATTTGTCTTTGTATTGTTTTTAAAACAATAAGACATGATAAATAAAATATCCTTGCTTAACACAACTTTGCCAGCAAAAGGACAGTCTGTCCTAGAGTTAGGAAAAATTGTAAGCTAAATTGCCATAGATGAGATGCTGAATAGCTTCCAGAGAGTCTCGGAAGAAAAGTTTTCTTTCTGTAGTTGCAATCTTTTATTATAACTCTCTTATTATAACACCTTTTATTTTAAAATTAACTAAGCCTTCTACTTCTGCAAATGATTTGCTAGTCAAAGAAAGTGGGACATGCATTAATAGATGTAAATGTTGGTTTAGAAAATACTGTATGAGTAGAGTTAGAGAAAATGATGTTCTATTGCAGTCTCAGACAATTGTTTTGGTTTTCCCCAGAATATTTTTACTGAGCACTGACTTTTTCAGGAGTTTTTATCTCAGAGGTAATTTTAACATCACATTCTGTCCCAAATCAGTAATAATGTAGTTGCACTGCTTGCTGAGCAGGCACAAGAATGAATCGCAACTTCATTTTTTTCATAGCTGATTCATACACCAGAAGAGAATGAATCTTTTATGCACAACTGCCTTCTGGTATTTTGAAAGAATACATATTTCGAAACAGCTGAGATTGCAATTACTGCTCAAACACAAGTGAAAAACATTCTAGTTACATGTTAATATTTTATTCATGGCTGCATGTAATATTAATGCAAAATACTTCTACTTCTCAGTTAGAAATTATTATCAGTTTGTGATGTTTCAGCTATTTCAGATGCCAAGACATGAGAGAATGTGTGATTCTAAGCAGTGAGTCAGCTGTTGTCTACATTGACAACTAAGTAGTATGGCTGGAATAACATCTCATTTGACTGGTTCTCCTAATTATTTTTGTGCAAAACCTATTCCATTTTATGCCCACAGGAATTCAGAATATATGCTGACAATAACTACTGGGAGAATTACGATTGTTTATCATTAGACTTGCAGATACAGTGATTCTTTGTTGAGAATGCATTAAAACCCCAATGTGTATTAAATTTCAGAATTGTCTAAATTTTCAGTAGTCAATTGTTGTTCAAATTGCTCTTAAGCCAGACTTATTACACAAGTTTTTCTATACACCAAGGATATAGCTCGATTTATACCTAGCTTAAAACTGACTGCTAGTATTCATTTCAGCAATTTGAAATCATATATTGAGATGCAAGTCAGCCTTGGTCAGAATTCTTCAAATTAGAATTAAAAAATCTATTTTACAAATGCAACTGTGAAAAAGCATAAATTTTCCCAAATTTTCTGGATACTGGTTTTTGGCCCAACTTCAGCCTAAGGGAATACATATTGTAGAGAACAATTATATTCCTATACCATAAAAAATAGTGTAAACTTTGTTGCTAACATCTGCAACTGCAAGTAAAAAAAATAATATATATATATAAGTACTGCAACCTGCAGTAAAATTTATACTGCATCTGTAGTACAGTAGTACAGCAGTACAGCATAGAACAGAGCATTTTACATACTTTAATAAAGAAAAGATAGTACTTTGCATTAAAATGCCCCTTCATCTTAAGTTTAAAGTGCAGTGTCTTTCAAGTTGATGTTTAATGGAGACTGTAGCTCCAGTTCTCCTCTTGCCAATTAATATAAGACGGCAGAGAAGTCCTAAAGTCAGACAGAACCCACTGGTAGCTAAGTTGCACTGAAGTCATCACTTTGTGCTCCAAGTACAGAAAAATGTCCCTGAAAAAACACAGAGAATTGTTGTTAGCTCTAAGCAGGAGCAAAATGGAAATGAGGATGAGCCATTGGCTGCCTTGGTTGTTTAAGTTATATTGCAGAGGGGTTTATGTTTCGTAACAGCAAAAACAAGCCCAGTCCTACTTCCTAAATGGTGGCTTTTCCACTGGTGAGAGTCTTGGAAAAGTCAAAGCCATCCATCCCATCTGGAGAGGGGAGAATTGTGCTGTATTTGCATCCCTCCCACTGCCGTCTTGTTATAGGTGACTCCCTGGACACCAGAAACTAAGGAAAGCTCATCTTAAACCTACTGGCAATAAAACCACATAAGAAATCCCCCTGTCTTTAACCTGCTGGCTTGCTCCCTCATCCTCACCTGTGTCTTCCCTGGTGAATCTGCCGTCCCAGAGTGCACCCAGGAGAGGCACCTTTCTCAGTGGAAGTTCAAGCTCAGGACGTCTTTCACATTTTCACGTGTCCAAGCAGTATTAGTAGTTATAGGCTTTATTTTGGACAGTGTTAACAGAAACTTCCTCTCAGGATGTAGTTTCAGCCTGGCTTGAATGACAAATGATTTTTAGGCAGCTGGATAAAACTCACCCTGAACTATGGTGCATCAGTGCATCACTGCATAAAGCCCTCAGGCACAGCCTGTCCTGGGCTTCTACCCCTACACCTTCTAGAAAATAAGTTGTTCTCTCTTAGTGTTTTCCTTTCTTGGTTGGTGGAGATGTAACTAATTCTGCTAGATAACACGATTAATGGATTCATAAATTGAGACTTCTTCTGCTTGTTTTTGAGAATTCAGTGAGACTATGTTAAAGGTACGTTGTAGTTCAGCCACAGAAACCCATCTGCAGGATATATCAGGCAAATAAGAGTATTTGTTCGCAAAGTTCCTGATTATTTTAGGAGGAAGGGGAAAGTGCTCTAGCATAGCATAAGAAATGAGTGAAAATTCTTTCTTTCATCTGGAATTGATGCTTTGTTTTGCTTCCTTGTAATAAGATGGCACCAAACCTTAAAATGTGCACTTGAATACACTACAGCAGCAGTGTCCCCTTTGACTCTGCAAGCAGTGCAATTACCCTGAAGCCTGTGCTGACATGGAGGCCCTGCCAGGGGTGAGGATAGCAGGAAAGCTGGCAGCTGGGGGGGACCAGGGCCCCATTTCCTTCCTCGCCTGGGGACCCATTTCAGCTGTACCACATTGCAGTGCTGCAGGTAGCGCAGGGCAAATAACTGTGGGCTCTGAGCAAGAAAGCAAATATTAAAAAAAAAGACCATGAAAATTGCCCAACTGGTTAAAACTGGTTCTAACCAGGAACTGAAGTCCTACCTTGAAATACTTAAATCCCATTTGGACAGCATAGATTTACATTCCAGATGAAGAATTAATGGCTTTCAGACAATATCCTCAGCAGAGATGCCCCAGCATACCAACCTCTGTGTTTTTGGTAGATGGAATTCGTAATTCCTCCAGGAGCTGCATTCTTCTAAGTGTTGCTTCTATTTTTGGACTGACTACTTTATTTAGAAAAAAACCTGTGCTCTTGTCAAACCATAGAGACTAAACGAGTCCTTTACACAATAACACTAAACTATCCCTCTCTGTTATGACACAGTTCATCAAAATCACAAAGGGATTTATGGAAAACAAACATAGCTGACAGAGCCTGCTTTTAAGCTTCCTGTGTTTAATCCTTGTGCCTGTTTAGCCAGCTGAAGAGTGTATTACTGAAAAATTGTTTGTTATTAAAATGCTGGGAGTTGCAGTAGCTCCAAAATTTCGGTTTTTTGCTAATAGAAATGAATGCCATTTCTCTGATAATTTTTGGCTGCTTATGTATAGTCACCTGCTTGCATAATAATTGAGTGAATGCTAAAGACTATTCTGAGACTTTGATGAATATATTTTTTTTAAGATTACAGCTGCCTTGTAGGCAGCACTGCTTGTTCATTTAAATACCTTAAATGCATCCTTCACAAATCAATACCAATGGACTCTATCCTCAGATCAAACAGAATACAGAAACTTATGATACAGGATCATGGTGAAGCAAAATGCAACCAGCTTCTGTAACCCTGCATATTTATATAGCTTACTAGTAGTGTTTCCCAAGTGAGAATCATTTACTTCCCAATTTGGCTCATTACTTTTTTTCTTCATTTATCTAGTTTGGATTATTGACAAAATGTTTTGGATCACCTCATTTCTTATGGAAATCCCTATAGTTGCATGCTTTTTAAAAAACTGTGTTACTTACAAATTATTAACAATAATTACATTTTTAAAATGGCATGTGAATTCAGTTCCTGCTGAAAGGCAGTAGGAGTGGAGTGGCTAATTCCTTTAGGCATATAAGGTCTGCAAAACCTACTCATAAAGCAAATGCTCAGATAAGATGCTCCTTGCTCTAAGGAGCTCTCCTTTCTTTCGTGATCTTTCTTGTGTGAGCTGGCAGTAGGTAATAATCAGCTTCCCTCACAGACACCATTTGGCTGGCTAAGCAAGCCTGTCTTTCCTCCTCTTTTCTTGTAGAGTAGGGATTTCTTCCCTTGATTGCCCTCACAGGCCCTCACTGCACCAGTTGCACTTGAAGCAAGGGTAGGAAGACCTGTGCCTGGTATTCCCAGGAAGGTCTTGCCCATCCCACCACCCCACCAGTCTTTCCTGCCATGTACCTGGCCTAGCATGCTTTACCATCACACCCGCTTTCCATAAATTCAGCTTGCCTCTTTTGTCCCCACTTTCAAGGAAGCTCTTGGCCCCAGGTCTGTGACATTTACAGAAGCAAGCTCAGACACCTGGTCTAGCGTGTAGCCTGAGACGTAGCTCTCAGTGTTCCCATCAAAGTGTTCCACTGCTTGGAGGAATGTAATGTGTTCATACAGGTAAGGAGAGAGAAGGACTTGTTCCTGGTGGTTCAAACATTAATCTCAGAAATGTCAGGGCCATAGTCCCTGCCCCAATGCAGTGTGGGACTTTTCTACAGAACATTTTGTGGCATTGAGGTGTTTCAAGATGAGGTAGCAACTGAAAGGGGTTTAAGTGGCATGTACATACTGGACTTATGCAGCCTAACCCACTTACATTTTCGGCTTTTCTCATGATTCTTTGCTGTACACCATGACAAGCCTATGAAGGAGTTAGTAATTCCTGTGCTAAGGATATAGTTCCTGTATAGAATCACCAGGCTGGAAAAGACCCACCGGATCAAGTCCAAGCATTCCTATCAATCACTAACCCATGCCCCTCAGCGCCTTGTCTACCTGTCCCTTAAACACCTCTAGAGAAGGTGACTCAATCACCTCCCTGGGCAGCCTCTGCCAATGCTCAATGACCATGGAAGATTTTATCCTAATGTGCCCTGGTGGAGCTTGAGACCATTCCCTCTTGTCCTGTCCCCCGTCACTTGGGAGAAGGGGACAGCACCCTCCTCTCTACAACCTCACTTCAGGTAGTTGGAGAGAGCAATAAGGTCTCTCCTAAGCCTCTTCTTTTCCAGGCTAAACATCCCCAGCTCTCTCAGCCGTTCCTCATAAGGCCTGTTCTCCAGCCCCTTCACCAGCTTCATTGCTCTTCTCTGGACTCGCTCCAGAGCCTCAACATCCTTCTTGTGGTGAGGGGGCCAGAACTGCACACAAGATTCAAGGAGCGGTCTCACCAGTGCAGAGTACAGAGGGAGAATAACCTCCCTGGATGTGCTAGCCACACCGTTTCTGATACAAGCCAAGATGCCATTCTGTATTGTACCATGGACGGGCTAATTGAGGATTTAGAAGAAATAACATCCAGATCTTCAAGTATGTTTAGATGCTCTGTTCCCACATTGCAAATAGAAGACAGGTTGCCAGTATAACAGGAGACAGTGTAATGGCATGACATTACGCGGTTAAGGCTGTAACAAAATGCATATGCAAGTAGGAGGATGATTTAAGATTGTCCAGGCAATCTTATTTCTGGCATTTCCTATATTTTCTGCATTTGACTTTGCAACCTACACATTCACTCATCATAATTTTCTGCTGTAGTATGTAGGCATGACTTGAATTCACATTCTTCTTGCTAAGAAGTTGTACTAGAGATATAAAACTTTCAGTATCTTTCCACTTCAGAACAAGGTCTGCTCAGACCGTGTTCAGTGGGGTCTTATGCCACCCTGGCTGTCCCCTCTGAGCAGGGCAGGACACGCGTACTCAAAGCCTCCCACCAGCAGAGCTGTGGGACCAGTCACTGCCTGCCCAAAGGTGACCACTGACATCTGGTGAGATAGTAACACTGCCTTCCCTATCTGTAGTTTCAGGGATGTGACTTCTGTCTGATGACTCTACAAAGTTAAAGGATCTGCAGAGGTTAGATTGCAGATGGTATATACAAAAAGTCTGTATTTCTTTTGCTTAGCAACTAAGAAAAGCTGTACTGGCCCCAGTGTTCCTCTGCTCTTGTAAGCACTGTCTTCCAGTTTGCCTGGCACAGCAGGACTTGTCAGTAGCCTTTCCTAACATAATCCAGGTGTTAGCCCCTTGACAAACTGACTCTGTTGTAACACAAGATGAGATTGAGAGAGGCTGGCAATGGCACTTTAATGCCACAGTTTTTAGAGGGCTTATTATAGACCCAAGGCATTCCTAAAATGGAAAACAAAAATTCTGCTATCATATACTTTTTTGAATGAAGCATTACTGCTTGTACTAATTTGAGAGATTCCGTCATCAGGGTTTTTTCCCCCCACCTTTTCAGATCAAACTGGCATCCTGCATGCACAACAACTCCTTGTACTGTGGGGGCACAAACCAGCACAAAAAAAATACTGGCAGCAGATGGGCAGCCCTGAATGAAAAAGAAAACCTTGAGCTTTCCACTTCTTGGATGAGTTTTGGAGAGTTACATAAGGAGGAAATGGGGGGGGGGGAAGCAAGCTTAAGAGAAGATAAAATCTGATTAAAATGCAGACTAATATAATTGCAGAACATTACTCAGGCTTTCTTGTGGAGAGAGAAAAATGTCTGCTATTGTGCTGCTATAGAAACCACTTAGAGTCCCTGGGTAGGTGAGGGTGAGTGGAGCATGTCCCTCCCTCCCCCCTTTCTGTGTCCTGGAATGAAGATTCTATCATGCTCAGTAATCTTGGCCTTTGCTGGCCAGGAGATCTCTCCCTGTAAAGAGAGAAGCTGTTTTCCTATTTATGTAGTTTCTTTTAATATTTCTGTTCCCTTCCTCTTCTGTTCTGCTCTCAGAACTGTGTCAGGAGAGGCGTAAGCTCTGGTAAGATCTGGCTTTTCACAAGGGCTGGTCAACTTGGGTCTGTATGTTTGGAGCATGGGACATAGGTACTGTGCCATAAACAGAGAGCCTTTTTTTTTTTGTATTTACCCTAATAAAACCAAAGACAGACTTCACAGTGCTTAGGAAAGCAAATACTCATCTAGAATGAGCAGACATTGGCCGTGTTTCTGAACGCTGCATCCACACCACTTGTTTCTCTGAAGACACGCATGTCATGGTTTAACCTCAGCTGGCAGCTGAGCACCACCCAGCCATTTGCTCACCCCTCTACCTCCCACTGCCTTTGTAGGATGAGGAGGAGAAAAAAAACCCCAAACCAGTAAAACTTGTGTGTTAGGATAAAGACAGCTTAATAGGAGAGCCAAGAAAGATGGAAGAATAATAATACTCAGACCAAGTGATGCACAATGCAATTTCTCACCACCTGCTGACTGATCCCTGAGCAGCCTCACCTCTCTCCTGGCCAGCCTCCCCGAAGTTTACATGCTGAGCATGACATCACATGAAATATCCCTTTGGCCAGTTTGGTAAGCAGTCCTGGCTGTGTCCTCTCCCAGCTCCTTTTGCACCCCTTGCCACCTTGTTTGCAGGCCATTATGAGAAGCTGAAAAGTTCTTGATTGCTTAGAAATAACTAAAACATCAGTGTTTTACTAACATGTTTCTTTCTAAATCAAAAGCACAGCACTGTACCAGCTACTAGAAGTAAAATTAACTCGATCCTAGCAGAGACCAGGACAACACATTATAAATTAATTACCATAGCACTAGATAACAAAGTAAGGTGCATTCCCTGGCTGCCAAAGGTGTCTTTATGGAAAGCATAAGGTGCACGCAAGCTTACCCTCTGAACAGTGGCACGAAATAAAGTACATGCATGTGTCCCTGAAGTGTGGAAGCATGTATTCACACCATCTCCACTCCATGACCTGGGCTTATCTCCATGACCATACCTTATCTCCAACAGCAGTCACGTCTGCCAAACTGAGAGGAAGACAGAAGAAATTTAGTATTGTAAAGAGTGATGGATGAGAAAGCCTGTCTGCATTGTGTTAGAGCTCCTTCTGGTTCATAATACTTAAGAGACTGGTTCAAAATTTGAGATTTACTGTTGCTTATGAATTTTATGCTAGCATAAAGTAAAAATGCAGTTTCTCACAATTTATAAATATGCACTCCTTCTTTGTATAGTGATAGTTTCAATTTTTGCCCCAGTGCCTTCCTACAACAATTGACACAGTGGCTTAATGGCGTATTTTACAAAAGCATACGTTGTATCTCAGTTTCACCTTTCAGTCTGGCTGAGTGTTTTGCTTTAGCTGTTCTGAGACAGAAGGAGAAGATCCCATTCTCTGGTTATTTTAGCACTTTCATCCAGTCTCTAATTAATCATCACCTTCACAAAAAAAAAGTTTTTTATGTGTTCCCTCATTTTTGTAACCATTTCCCATTTCCCCTTTTCTACTGTACCCCTTTATGTGTTAGGGACACCACTTTTGCAAGCATTGCTCTATGTTAGGCCTAAGTATTTATTTATGTAATGGCATCAGGATATTCTCTATAGGCCTCTAGAAGGGATCTTTTGGTCATCCAATCTCATTGTCGCTGTGGTCAACCAATTGGTATAATGCCTTCTATACACTCCTCTGTCTCCGTTTAAAAGACTCAGTTTTGCTCCTGCTGTTCTTGTTAAGGGCTGTTCTGGTGTTTCACTACTCTAACTGCAGAGATGCAGTAACACCCACTTGTTCTCACACTTACGTTGGCCCTTAGTTTTAACACTCTCGACTCCCAAATTTCCCAAGCCCTACTTTCTTTGTTTAGCCAGACCTAACACATCGAGTGTTTTTATCTTCCTCTGAAACAGACTGTCCAGTCCCTGATCATTATAGTGTTGTCTGTCCATAGTTGTTCCATTTTGATTTACTCCTGACTAGCTGAGAGAATCACACATCATACTGCCAATCTTGTCTGAAATTACTTTTCTGACATAATTTGGTTTGTTTCCCTTTTTACATTGCTCCTACTCATCTAGTGATTAACTAGTCTTTCCATTCCAAGTTCTGATCTCATAGTCAATGGAAGAAATTTTTGTGATTAATATCTCCATGTCAGCTGTATTATCAAATTTAATTATGTTTTCATTAATCCAGGTCTAAAAGGCATGCAGTTTTTGCAATATACTATTCCCACCCTTGTTTGAACTGGGGATGTGTCTCAGTTCTGCCAACAGTAGATTTCATTAGTGGCTTCGTGTTCTTGATGACACCACCATAAAGAAAATAAGAAAGAAGACAGAAGCCTTGACGAATTCCACAGAGTGGTTTTCCTTCAGTCTGACATTTCCCATATAAAACACCCCTCTGTCATTGTCTCCTGTTCCCCACGTTCTTCTGCTTAAATAGCTGTTTCCTGTCTGGACAGTATCAGATATTATTTACCCCAAACAAATTACATCTACCATATTTCCTTTCTTTAAGGAAAAGGGAAAGACATCATGCTGAAGCAACATGTAACCCCATACTTTATTTTACCCCACTTATTCCCATATCTTTAATTATGCTTTCCTTCAAAACTTATCCAAATTATAGTGAATGATTCCCCTCCCTTTCCTTAATGCATGCACTCCAGAATGATTTGAGAACTGCAGTAAAACTTTTTATTCCTTTCACCCTCATCTTCACACACTTGGCTTGTCTGCACTCTGGACAAGATAATTTAGTTTTGCCCACTGAAGTGATAACCCCTTGACTTTCTTCCTGTTACTCATCCTCCTTCTGATTCCATCTTTCATATCATCATCTTTATTAAAAATGGAGGCAAAGTGCTTGTTGGTTTTGGAACTATTGCCAGACTTCCTTCAATCTATGTACCCTTCTCACTGCATAGCACCCCTGTTTCTTTTTTCCCTGGCTGAAGTAACTGCTTCTTGCTGCAATTATTTATCTCCTGTATGTTCTCATCCTGAAGACAAAACTTTCTTAGGAGAGTGATCTTCCTCATTGTTACCTCAATATTTTCTGTTTCCAGTGACCTTAGTTACCAAGCTCCCAGAAGACTTTCAGTAAAACCTTTCCCCTTTGCTCAAGGTACAATGTCCAGACGATTTCTGCTCTCTGGTGTAAAGTAATTCAGTCTTTCTATTGTATTCAAATCCTTGAGTCCATCAACCTTGGTGATTTTTTTCTAATTAGGTCTTTTTCTCTTTCCTCTTTTTGACTTAGGATGCCTTTTTATAAACCTATGTTTATAATAGACATTTTACCCATCTATTTATTTTAAATTGCCTCTATACTTTTCTTTTTCCCAACCACTTTAGTAGCCTTACAACATACTCAAAAAGCTAAACCACTAATGACCTCTTATTGGTCTGGTGGATGGCAGAGAGACCTGTGAGATTTGCTTCTCTATTATACCCAGCACTGCTCAGCCCCAGCCATCATTCATCACGTCTGCTCTCACCTCTATAGCTGGGTAAACAGCAGCTACTGCAAAAGCAGTAACTGGTTTCTTTATATGCCAGATCTCTTTTTTTTTTCCCACATAGTTTTGCAGCTCACAGAAAGCTCTGCACAAATGTGTTTGCTGCGATGGTGACTTTGGCCAATCATAGAATCACCCGGTTGGAAAAGACCCATCAGATCATAGTGTCCAACCATTCCTATCAATCACTAAACCATGTCCCTCAGTGCATTGTCCACACATCCCTTAAACACCTCCAGGGAAGGTGACTCAACCATCTCCCTGGGCAGCCTCTGCAAGTGCCCAATGACCCTTTCCTTGAAAAAATTTTTTCTAATGTCCAGCCTAAACCTCCCCTGGCAGAGTTTGAAGCCATTCCCTCTCGACCTGTCCCCTGCCACTTAGGAGAATAGGCCAGCTTCCTCCTCTCTACAACCTCCTTTCAGGTGGTTGTAGAGAGCAATAAGGTCTCCCCTCAGACTCCTCTTTTCCAGGCTAAACAACCCCAGCTCTCTCAGCTGTTCCTCTGTATAGACTGGGAGAAGCCTGGTTGGAAAGTTGCCAGGAGGAGAAGGATCTCCGAGTGTTGATTGATAGCTGACTGAACGTGAGCCAGCAGTGTGCCCAGGTGGCCAAGAAGGCCAATGGCATCTTGGTCTGTATCAGAAACGGCATGGCTAGCACATCCAGGGAGGTTATTCTCCCTCTGTACTCTGCACTGGTGAGACCACTCCTCGAATTCTGCATTCAGTTCTGGGCCCCTCACCACAAGAAGGATGTTGAGGCTCTGGAGTGAGTCCAGAGAAGAGCAACAAAGCTGGTGAGGGGGCTAGAGAACAGGCCTTATGAGGAACGGCTGAGAGAGCTGGGGTTGTTTAGCCTGGAGAAGAGGAGGCTGAGGGGAGACCTCATTGCTCTCTACAACTACCTGAAGGGAGGTTATGGAGAGGAGCGTGCTGGCCCCTTCTCCCAAGTGGCAAGGGACAGGATGAGAGGGAATGGCCTCAAGCTCCATCAGGGGAGGTTCAGGCTCGACATAAGGAAAAAATTTCTTTACAGAAAGGGTCATTAGGCAATGGAACGGTCTGCCCAGGGAGGTGGTTGAGTCACCTTCCCTGGAGGTGTTTAAGGTATGTGTGGACAATGCACTGAGGGGCATGGTTTAGTGATTGGTAGGAATGGTTGGACTCCATGTTCCGGTGGGTCTCTTCCAACCTGGTGATTCTATGATCCTAAGGCCTGTTCTCCAACCCCCTCACCAGCTTCGTTGCTCTTCTCTGGACTCTCCTCTGGACAACGTCCCCGCCAGGCTCCCAGTTCTATCCCTGACTATCTTTTAACGCTTCCCCCGCTGTGGTTTTGAGCCGAAGACTTTGGGCTTCTCCCCACTCCTGCCCAAGGTGCTTGAGGCGAGGCCCGCGCAGGCGCCACCGCTCCCGGGCCCCGCCCCGCCCCGCCCGCAGCCTCAGGCTGCGGGCGGGGCGGGGCGGGGCCCGGGAGCGAGAAAAGCGCGGCGGGCGCGGGTGTGGGGTTCGCGGGGAGCGGCGATGCGCCTGACGCGGGGCATGTGCAGCATCGCCGAGTGCGCGCCCGGCGGGGAGGGCTGCCCCGCCGCCGCCCGGCCCCGCCTCGTCAAGATCGCCGTGGTGGGGGGCAGCGGCGTCGGCAAGACGGGTGAGGGGAGGCGCGCGGGGGTCGATCCGGAGCCCAGGGGTCGGCGCGAGGGTCGATCCTGAGGGGCGAGGGGGTCGATCCGGCGCGCGGGAACTGGTGTTGAGCCCAGGGGTCGGTGCGGGGCGGGGAGGTCGCTCCGGAGCCCGGGAGTCGGTGCAGGGATCGGTGCGGGGAGTCGCGGGTCGGTGCAGAGCGTAGGGGTCGATCCGTCGCGCGGGGGCCGGTGCGGAGCCCGGGGGTCGGTGCGGGATGCATGCAGGGCTCGATCCGGAGCCTGGGGGTCGGTGCGGGGTGCGGAGCCCGAGGGTCAGTGCGGGGCGTGGGGGTCAATCCGGTGCCCGGGGGGCTGTGCGGGGATCGGTGCGGGGCACGGGGAGCGCGGGGGTCGGTGCAGGGCTCAGAGCTGCCTGTCTGTGCTGCCCGCAGCGCTCGTGGTGCGGTTCCTCACCCGGCGGTTCATCGGCGACTACGAGAGGAACGCAGGTAGGCGGCGGGGGTCGCGGTCCCCGCGGAGGGGACGCGGTCGGGGATGGGGACGGGGCAGGGGGTCCCGGCTGCCCTGCCCGGGCTGGATGCGGGTGTGCGGGTTCCAGCGCCGAGCGGGATCCCGAGGGGCACGGAAAGAGCTTAAAAAACGGAGCTCCGGGCGCGTCTCGTCGGTGCTTTTACCGGGAGAAATCGCCGCCAGGCTGGGAGCTTTAGTTTAGTGACTGATAGGAATGGTTGGACTCGATGACCCAGCGGGTCTTTTCCACCTAGGGATTCCGTGAAAACTAGACCTGCAAACAGCAAACGGGTGGTTCGTGATGACAGCCTCCCCACCGCCGTGTTTTACTGCGACTCCGTTCTCCAACAGACTTGACTTTATATGGTGAAAATGCCACTCCGAACAAGTCTTTTAGCTAAAACAAGAGAGCGTTCTGTACGCCTCATATTCTGCGATACTTTGCGAACTGGGTGGCAGCAGCTGAATGATCCAGACGGTGCCACCTCAACGGGGAAACCAAAGAGCTGATCTTATGGACTTGCTCAAGTGTAGCACAGTGGAAAGTCTGAACTGATATGAATGTAAGATACAGAGCATTCTGTTGAGGAAATGACTTGGAAAAACCAAACAAATATAAAACCCCCCCCCTCACAACAATCAAGAAATAAGTCAGCCAGCTTTGTAGAAACATGGTTTACTAAGTGTACAGATACTGAGTGACAAAGTGCCTTTCTATAATGGCTGGGCTATTCTGTGCTTCCCTTTATCATCTAAGTTAAGAGTCTTTAAGAAGTGATTAAGTTCTGAGTTGCATAATATTAAATGCCAGGCTTCAAAACAAGTCAATGTGAGATTAAATCCCAGGCTTCCAGTAAAGCCATAAATTTATGGGTTGTTACAAACAAAAAAACCCTTAGAATGCTGGTCCCTCACCTCATAAACAGCGATACAGCTTTTCTCGCACAACTAATAGACAGCAGAAGCAAGGTTTGTCTGTAGCGTGGTGGCTGCACTTGTGAACCTGTTGGTGTTCTTGGCAGGTAATCTCTACAGCAGGCACATCCAGATAGATGGAGAGATGTTGGCTATTCAAGTGCAAGATACTCCAGGAGTTCAGGTGAGCTAGATGCAGCTGTGCAGTTCATCAAAGCAGCTCTAAATCCGCATGCATGTGTGTCCTGTGTGCAGCATCTTGCTATGGTCCATTTCAGGGTCTGATGCTCTCTATGGGAAAGGTGGTAACTTATGTCTTCACTCGTTATAACACATGTGTGCCTGTAATATACTGGTATTCAAAGAAAACAACTTGCTGTTTTGGCAGATCATTTGTGCACTGGAGGCCTGTTACTTTTGAGTGGCTGAATTACTTGTCTTGTTCCTCTATATTCAAAACATTAGAGACAAACCCAGAAATGATTCTGTGCAAATAATGTTCATGTGGAAGAAAATGTCATGACCACTGCCCAGCAAGCTTCGTAAATGTGAAAGCAAAGTCTGCTATATTGTGTCTGTGCTCATTAGTGTGTCACAAGTTAAAGTTTTGAATGTATAGACCTGAGTAATGTTGGATTGTTGCCTTTCTGAACTGGGCAACACTCCAGGTCTAAATGCTTCCAGCTCATATCTTTGCTTCCCCAGACTTACTGTCTAGCCAGTTAATTTCCCATTCTGTGGAACTACAAAGTCTTTCTCTGCATGCAGAACTACTCAGGTCTATTTTCCATTTGAGTATAGTAAACTCCAGTGTTGAATTCCAGCTTTTTTGCAGCTGAATCAACATATGCATTTATTCACTATGCTTAGATTAATTTTGTACTTACAATGTGAAATGCAAGGATATATTTCTGAAGCAGTAAAATGCTATTTGGCTTTACAGACCCTTAAAGACAGGTTCCTTCTAATCTTTTGTGACTTCAGCTATCTAATTTGTGACCATTCATCTTTCAGATCCATGAACACAGTCTGGATTGTAATGAGCAGCTGAACAGATGCATTCGCTGGGCAGATGCCCTGGTGATTGTCTTCTCCATCACAGACTACAAGAGCTATGAACTACTCAGTCACCTTTACCATCATGTTCGACAGTTGCATCCAGGAAATGCAGTCCCTGTTGTCATTGTAGCAAACAAAGCTGATCTCTTGCATATCAAAGAGGTGGAGCCTCAGCATGGACTTCAACTGGCGAACATGCTGGGCTGTACTTTCTACGAAGTATCTGTCAGTGAAAACTATAATGACGTCTTCAATGCTTTCCATCTCCTCTGTAAAGAAGTCAGTAAACAGCCAGCAACCAGCACCCCTGAAAGGAGGAGAACCTCTCTTATTCCACGGCCGAAGTCACCCAACATGCAGGATCTGAAAAGAAGGTTTAAGCAAGCTTTGTCTGCCAAAGTGAGGACTGTCACTTCTGTTTGACAGCAGAACTGTTGGTCTTCCCAACATTTAGGCTGAGTTTGAAACGGAGTGTTTAACATTGGCACATCTAGATTCCAAGGCATTGTGAAAGAAGGATGGTTCAGGTAGCTTTTTGCATGGCTATAGAAGCAAGCAGTTAGTTGAAGGAACAGTGGCAGACTGGAAAAGTTGGGAAAAACCAAACCAAAATGTCTTGAAATGGTTCTAGGATGTGACTTGTAGAACAAGATTTTCATTTGGAAAAGGAGCTTTCAAGTAAATGAAAAAAACTTTTGGGTTGTCTTTTCTCAAGTTGGTTTTGATTTGTGCAGAAACAAGCTTCTAGCTCCAACTCTCAACTTGTGCTTGAGCAGGGAAACACCCTGAACTGCAGTTAACTGTTCAGAAGTAACCATCTGAGTCCTTTTCACAGGGATGAAGGACAGCATGATATATCTATTTAATTTTATTGCGGAGTAGATCTGTTTTATTTCCCATGTATTTCAAAACTAATAAGCAAATGTGAAATCAATCTGTAAAAATAAGTGTAAAATAAGTGGACATGACTGGTTATCAAGACTGTAAACAATGGTCCTTTATTTTTTTACTAGCTATGTTATTGCTGACAACTTAGCCGGACCCTTTGTATGTGAAACTACTGTCCACAAGGTGTAAACATATCTAATTGCAAGTAACTTGTGTTTTTTTGTACCGTTTCAAGGAAAAAAAAAAAAAAAGACTGTCCAGACTAAACTATCCAACATGGAGCTTTTGAGGAACGAATGTGGAGTTGGAGTAATAGTCCATTATAGCTGCCAGTGTAAGACACTCCTCTCTCCTGCGTGCAAGAGGCACAGGAGGAATGTGGCTGTGATTCAGCTTGGTGTGATGCATGGCTGGCTCCAAGCAATGAAGCTGCTGTTTTGTTCTGAGCTGAGCCAGTCCCCCTTCATCCTTAAACACATGTGGCAGACTTGTATATACAATATTTTTTTTGTACATTGAGCCAATGGAGTTCACAGGCTAAAGGCCTTACACACATGCACTTTAAAAAGCCAGTTGTGCTTTTGTTTAAACTGTAACTTATTTATTTTCTGTACTGTTAACTCCTCACAGGGACTTTGCATTCTTGCTGCCTGGTTAAACATTAAATTTCTGAATTGCACATTTTTCTTTGTGTTCTTTGGGTGAGAGACAATGGGCAATAACTAGTGAAATGGTGAAACAAAGTAATAGTTTCCTCAAGGTAGTTATACCCTTGCTTTATTAGCATAGAACTGGGGGCGGGGGCAGGGCAGGCTTTCACAACTGCTTTACAACTTCCTTTTAAGAAATTCTTTCATGAGAGGAACTGGATAAGCAAAGACCTTTCAAATTAAAATGGGATTCTTCATTTCCCCTTGTCAAAAAACCCTCTAGTGACAAAGGAATGGTGTCAAGTAGGTCAAAATCTGGAAGAACACTGAATCTAAGTGACTGACACCTTCTTAAAGAAAAAAGACAGAGAGAAGCTTTATGTATTGCTATATCATAATGATGCACTTAAATTACAAGTCTTCAACTATTTTGTTAATGCTTAAAGTAACATTACTGGGAGCACTCCTGAGGAGAGTGTTTGTGCTAGGTCACACAGGCTCACCTGGTCAGAACACCATTGTCACACCTGCTGTAGGGAAGAGCCTGACAAGGTCTTGCTGATGATAATCTCATTGACCATAAGTTCTTAGCCAAGTGACTTAGGACAAACAAAACTGAGCTTGACCTTCCAGCTTAATACCAAATTATCAACATAGTAGCACACCCATTGGCTGGGGTGGATCTGTGTTTTCACTTCCTACCTTTTGACCCTACGCATAGCGTCACACACAGAGGGCACAGACGCTCCTTGCTGCAGTCCTGCACTCTGCCCAAGCAAAGTCTCTTCTGTGCTGTCTTTGTGTGGCAGGGGATCTCTCAGTCCCCTAGTCTTTTCCCTCAGCAGAGGCTGGGTGTAGCTACTACACTTATTTCCCGCAGATAAGAGCTGACTATTACACTGGGGCCACTAGAAAGACTCCACTCCAGTCTTGGTCTACAAGAGACTTGTCACTATCTTCTTTCATCTCTTCAGCCACTTGAGTATGAGATGGTGGCTGAGTCATAGTATCCATTGCCACACACTGTGACCCCGTTGGCTGGAAAGATTCCCCCAAAGTGTGTGTGTGTGGGCCCTGGAAAACCAGTCTCTGTCTCAGTTAAGAGTCACTACTTGATCCATAGGAAGTGCAAGTGTCTGCTCAAACTCGGCCTCCTTCTTGCTATCCTGTATGGCCAAGTTAGAGACCTGAGAGCATCTGATGAAAGACAAGTGAGGGAGAGAAGCCATCATCTCAGGAAGGTGACAGCATCTCAGAGGTGTGGGTATCTGAACTCACTGATCACTACGTCCCATGGTCACTGGACGTAGGAGAGACTTTCCGCTACCAGCAGGCTGTGGAAACCCCTCTAGGACACCTCCAAAGACAGAAGATCTAAGTTCTTAGGGGTAAACAACACAAAAGGTGTTGCAGAAATATGCAGTCCTGTCATGTGTAGCCCTGTGTTCTAGGGGGGAAGGAGAAGAGAGATGAGATTTGGCATTGTAAGACCATTGCTTTATTGATTACAGAATTTATAAAACATTCATATACTAAGATTAACAGTACAGAAAGACAAAAAAGAAACCAAGACACTGGCTATTTGCTTTCCAGTTTCTCTGTTCAAACTATTTCTTGAGCTTTTAACATAGCAATCTCACAATATTTATCATTTTTATAGCACAAAGTTCCATTCTATAGACACTTATAAATTTTTCTCCCATAGAAACGACATTGTCCATGCTTCACAATCACTCCTTTGTTTCCTTCCAGCCACTCAAAAGTGAATTTAAATCAAAATGCACCCTTTCCTTTTAAGAGAATTAAACTAGCTAGTGAACAAAGGCTAAAAAGCTACTTCCCACTTATTCTATTCCTTTGGCAAAATAAAGAATGCTATGATAGAGTGAATGTCACTTATAATTTAACATTTTCATCTTAGTGTAAGCTGTAGTCTTAGCATCCCTTGGATGAAGCAAGACGATACAGGTTTATAGCTCTACCACATTATACTGCAATTTGGAAGTCTTGGAGCTATATGCAATCACAATCTACTGCTGCTTTTTTATCACAGATTGTAGCAAAGTTTTATAAAGAAAAATTACATAACTGAATTTGATAGTTCTCCACTCATGCTGTTCAGAAACCCAGATCAAGAAAGAAACTGTTGCTGTGGCCTCTTGAAAATGGGATGCTTTTTTTTTCCTTCTCTCTTTAGCTTTCTTAAGTGCATGTGAGAGGAGGATTCTTCCAGGTTTATCATCAAACCATCACAGCCCATATGTTGTCCTGCATAAACCCACAGAGAAGTGCGCCTTCAGAAACAGTCTTCTCCTGAGACTGGGGGTGGAGAATCTAGAGCAGGAAACAGGAAGCCGAGAGAGAAGCAGCCACGTAACCCAGTCTTTGAGTCTGGCTCTCTGCTTCTCTCCCTCTATCAGTCCTGCCAGGAGAGCATCACTGGACTGGGAGCTGCTCTGCCAGCTAAATCAGGGCTGTGCTCTGTTGCCTCACTGGGGTGAGGGACAAAGTAAGAGCAGAGGTGGTTAATGCTGTGTAAGGCACATGTGTTTTGCAAGGTAACATGACAGAGCAGGTGGATCTTGCCAGCCTTTCACACCCTCTGCAGCATTTCCCACCAGAAGCAACCCCAGTGAAATCATCAAGAATATTCAGAAAAAAGTACTGCTTGGGGAGTGCAAATTCAGCATCACCTGGTCCTAAGCTGCTCCTTTTCTAGGGAGTTATTACAAGTGACCGTCCTTGCCATGCAGAACAGGGATGGGGTGATGCAACACTGTTCAGTGTTGCCATTAAGGAGGGTGGAGATGCTGCTGGACAACTGGACCATTTTGAAAAGCCACCTGTGAGCTGCACATGTTCCCTTGCAGTAAGAGACCCAGCTGCTTCACCCCTTTTCAAATGGAGCCATGGGGACATGTAATTTTTTGTAAGGCTATTGGGAAAAGCAACAGACCAGGGATGTTGCCAGCTGAGGCACTCACTCATCTTCTCCACAGATCCTCCCTCCCCTGTCACATATCGATGTCAGACTGGAGACGCTTTGTGGCAAACAACGACTCAATAGCTCTAAGTGGTGTCAGGAGTGCGTTGGAGAGTACGATCACCTGAAAGAAGGTGGACAAGAAACAAGTGAAAATGAAGACGCCTAAGACTGATGGCAGTACTAACGAGCCATGGATATGAACTGTTTGCTTCACCCAGTACTAGACAGGCTGTGTGTTTCTGGTGTTTACTGACAAGGCAAAACAACTTGCCCAGTGAAACTGTCTGCTGGCTAAGAACTTAAATCACTTTAAGCAGCATTTTGACTGGTAGCATTGTACTCTTAATGAATGTGTGCTTTGACTAATTTCTACACGCATCTTACCTGATGATTTTTTTTGTGACTGCCATTGGGTTTACTGCAAGGCACCAGGTGATGAAGCAGGGGGCTCCTCTCCCCTGGCACAGGACTTCCATCAATGCATAGTTTTGAGTGATGGCTGTTTCTTCTCAGTTTAAGGTAAGGTGAGCACCACAGAAGTGGGGAGCTACAGTTTCTGTTCAGAAACATCTCCTCAGACCAGGTTCCAGAACAGGCTGTTGCTGTTCTGCTCCCTAGGACCAAAACTCAACCCTGAGCACTCAGGATGCTGTCATTTATGTTTGGTCAAGTTTGTAATCCAGGATGGGTCTGATGAATGAAATGTTTACGGCAACCATGATACAGAACAGCACTAGATGCAGGTATCTGCTTTTCTTACACAAAAAAACCTATGGAGATACCTAGTGTGAAGGCTTCTTTGCAGGGTAAAGCTATAAACAAGGGACAGCATGTACGCTTCTGCTGTGTACAGCTAACTCGGGGTCAAAGTCATAGGACACTGCTCTTACAAAGCCCTGAGTTCAGTAGTGTTTGTAGGGTCAGGACTGCAGGCAAGGACATGGGGGCAGATTTATCTTATTAGCCCACTTGAACATGAATTTGCTTCTTCAGTGGAAATCTGAGGAGAGGAAACACAAGTATCAACAATGGAGTATGCCTGGGTGTCTGTTTCCTGCAGCAGTGATCAAACTGCTTGGGTTCTTCATTGCATGCCTTAAATGTGTGGTAGTGCTGCAGTTCAACTTTTTTTTTTTTGTGTTGTTCTTTCTTTCATCTTTTCACTTCAAATAATGAAAGGAATCTGGATTAAGTTACTACAGATCCCTTCTGTACCGATGATCGTCATCCCCTCACTTCTCCCCTTCCCTTGTCCTCCCACACAATCTGTGGAAAACTGTCAGTTATTATCTCTTCTCCCTCCTATGGAAGAAAAACTCTGTAATTTGCAGATGCCAAAGGCTGTCACTGTCTTATTTAAGTTATGTGAGAATCAGACTATAGCACAGTATGTGCTCATCTTATTATCACGCAGCTTAATTCTGAAAAACATGAAAGGACATGTTACCACAATTTTTTTGGTGTACAAGCCAAGCGTCACTAGTAGCCACTGCCAGATAAAAGCAATTTCTTCTCAGAGTCCCACTAGTGAACCCTGAGGGGATTTGTGCAACTAATAGCAAGCACCGAGAGAAAAATGAGAGCTGCAGCTTTAATCTCTGAGAAAGGATACAGCCAAATATACTGGGTCTTCCCTCTTTTGCCCTCCAGTATCTACAAGGGCTCTTGAGAGGAATAAATGTGAATACTTGTTCCTTCATTTTTACAGAGAAGGGCGGAATTGCCCAGATAAATGATTTTCATCTCTTCCTTTTCCAGGCAGGTCTCTTCAGGACAGCGTATCTCTTTTGAGGACCTTTTTGTTCAGTGCCAAGGTGGAGGAACAGGAGTTCACACCCTGAGTGACTGCACTGGGCAGCTCCCCTTCAGCAGAGGGCAAGGAAGTATACAGCTAACAACTGACAGTGCATCTGGTGAGGTTTATCTGTCTGCATGCCTCAGCCACAACAACATAGATGGTTGCGAATATTGGGAGGAGGGAGGATGAAACATCCACTGATGCTCTTTTCCCTTTTTCGCTCTCCTGATTAAAGTGGGAAAAAAAAAAAAGGTGTTTTCTTCCTTTTATAGTAGGATACTTCTCACTAGCTTGGGGGAGCTATTACCGCCATCTAAAACCAAATGACGTGTAGGAAATGTTGTATTCCTTTGTGCTTCCCCATGAAAAATAAATTTGTCATTCACATTCAGATACAGAGCAGTTTTGTGGATGGAAACATTGTCTCCTACTCCATATTAAAATGTCATTTGCCTCAACTCCGAACAACTGCTGAAGTAATCAGTGTGTCCTGTCATTTTTCAGTTACTTTCCTCAATTCTTTATTTTCGCACCCACACGTCTGTCTATTTCTCCAAGAGCCAATAATTAGTATAAATGTCAGTGCTTTGTTTGACTGCAAGGAACTTGGGAGGCCAGCATTCCCCTGATGCCTGAACCTGATTGCCCAAACACCACAAAAAAGCTCTGTTAAATGCTGGCTTGAGTTAGACAAATGCCTGGCTTTTTGAAAAGAGAATAATCCCAAACAGGTGGCACATATTCACAGCTATAGTGCAGAAATCCAGGTAAATCCAGCAAACTCATAAGCTTTTTTTCATATGAGAGGCTTGCACAACTGCTTCTTTTCTTCTTTCTCTTCCTCCTCCTGCCTTTCGTCCCCAAGTCCTTTCACCTCTAATGCAGCACATTTGGACAAAGGGCAAGATGCAGTAAAAGCTTAAAATTCTTCAGGAATCTGCCTCAGAGAGTGACCTGCTGCTGGGGTTAAGCCAAAGCAAAGCAACACCAGATCCCATGTCACCATTGTCAAGCCCCAAGTCCCTCTAGAAAGTCAGTGAAAAGTCTCCCTGCATAGTTCTCAACAAACTCATGTGTTAACCCTCTGCTTATCTTTCACTGTGTATTAATATATTTCAGGTGTGGATTAACTTGTCCATCAGTGTGTCACAACTCAATACCCCTTCAAGATGGGAAAGAATTTTATTCACTGTTCTGAGGAGATTAGCAATAGGCTAACTGGGGAGAAATGTGTTATCAGATAAAAAAACCACATCACTAAAAATGACACTCCATCTTATGAAATACTGCTCGAGGCTGCCTTGCAGAGACAACTAAAATATGGAAAACACACACCAAACTAAGGGGCTGCTCTGCCTTTGGTTGGCTCAGGTTTGCTAACAATTTCTCACTAATCAAAACCACATTCCATAGGAATTGAAAACAAGATGTTTACAAGCCACTCTGGAAACTTATGTTTATGATACACCTGGTTACACAGCACTTTGCAGTTTGTAGATTACTCTGCATATCTGCACTACTCAGCAGATACCTCATTGCTCCTCCATAATAACAATAACATTTCAGATGCTACCACAGCCCATCTATCCTCCTCCTCTCCCTCTGCACTCAATTCAGATGACAGCTGCTGTAGTCAGGTTCTGCTACTAGACTGCAGAAGACCAGCTGCCAGAATGATATTGACACTTTACTGTGGGAGATATCCTCCTTCTAGGAGTCCAACAGCACATCCAAGAGCTGCACAGACTTGGAGCTTTCTCTCCATCACCTGCTTCAGGCTGCTTAAGGCATCTAGTGCTCAGGTATCTATCAGAGATACCTAAGTTGGCCCAGAAACAGTACAGCTGTACAACCTATTTTGCTCTTCAGCAATACTAATTGACTGGTCTGTAGGATCTCCACTGATAAATCACAAGAGGATACCCAGACCCTTGGTAGGTTCTTTCGGAGCATCCCTGCACCATGTTCTGTAGATGAACTGCCAGGGAGCTTGTCGGCTTTTGGACAGCAAGTGTTTCTATTTAGAAAGAATACAAAGAAATCAATCTTTCAAGATATCATGAAAGCTTCTTCAGAATAATGCCAGTACATTCAGAACTCCTGAATTCAGTTTGAACTGTTATTGCTGACTTTAACATGTAAAAATGTGCCTGAACAATTGTTGCCTATGTGTATCTTTCACAGTAAAATCCTAACTTCATTCCTGTCTATGTGGCTGTGCCTTAGGTTTGGCATCAGTGTTACAGTGAATATTACCTGATTGATTTTCTTAGGGTTTTTTCAGATAGGAACTGTATATTTGGAACTGTTTTTACCTGGGTACCAGGTTTGCGTGTTGCTACCAGATCCTTCACCATTTTGACCTCAGAGACTGTCACTCCACCAACCATAAAGATGATCAGAAGAGGATGATCACCAGGGTGAGGACGATTCACCTAGAAAATAAAGGAAAGCATTATTTGTAGTTGTTCAGTTGAGCTCCAAGCCTATGGATTAGAAGTGATTGGTTCCCTGAGCTGCTGGAGAAAGATTAATGAAGAAGCTCAAAAAGTATTTATGGATACTGGTTTCTGTAGCAACTGAGAGGGAAATCAATGGATATGATGCCTAGTAAAAAATAATAAACTACTTCCAGGGAAATGGAGTCTTCATGGCTTCCACTGAAACCTAGAGGGTGTGTCATGAGGTCTGAGGGCTTCTTCCTCCTTTCATTCTTCACTTCTTCCCTCCTTTTTTCAGAATGGGAGGAGAGTACACAATTTGGATACACGTAAGCATGAGGCTTTGAGGAATTAGAGGTAAAAGCTAGAATCCCTTCCTGAAGTCAGCAGTGGAAAGAATCTTAAGTAATGTGTTTTCACCAGTACTGTGAATAATTCCTTACAATTTATCCAATGAAAACAAATCAGGTTCATTGTAGTATAAAATCAGTTTCTAGCTTTTTTTACTTCAGTGTTTTCAATACTTCTGTGACTGGGTTGTATCTAGTATAGCGAAACTTTAACAGAAACAAAATACTGGTTTTATTTTTCCCCAATTATCATTAAAATGGCACAAACATTCCACTTCAGTTAAGGTTTTATAGAACTGCATTTTAATTTCAAATGTGAAGGTGATACTTTACATCAGTTTCGTCTTAACTGTTTCTAGAAGCTTGACTACTTTGCTGCTTCCCAGGTAAACTCCTTCATTCTTGATAGAACACACTGATGTAACAGTGCTTTGCTCCAGTCTTTGGGAGTGATGCCAGTGGAGTCTGTGCAGTGTCTCTTGCCACACCACCTTTGAGTATGAAACACTGCAAATGTTTGGCTCTGAAAAGTGACAATGAGAACAGTTCCATTTCCTCCTTTTTAGGCTCTCTGCCCACACTCCTTCCACAAGCTTAGGTTTTCCACAGCATTCACCTGACAGGATGAAAATGGTCATCAACCCCTGTATGAGTGTGGTTCCTTTGCTTTCACCACCACTAGCTTTGATCCCTGTGTCTCCAGCACCTCAGGGGACAGCTGTTCCTCTCTTACTGATTGTGGTTGCCCTGTATTTAGTCTCTGGGCATTTTTGCATCCTGTGGCTCTGTCAGGCTTTCTGACTGGCAGCCTTCAGAAGAGACTTTCCCCTTTGAAGCAAGCATGAGGTGGGCGGCATGCTCTCTTTCCAGGCTAGCTGGCCTTTGATTACACAGGGATCCCTATTCAATGCTGCTCCACGTGCAGAGAGCTCTTCAACTGCCCATGAGTTTGAAACCAGGTCAAAAAGCCTTAGACAGATGTATCAGTGAGCTGAGTATTTGTGTACTGGGTGTTTATTAATCATCCTCACTCTGTCAGCCACCTTCATGGAACCAATGAGACAGACAGCAGAATTTGGCAGGACATCCTGCGATTCTGATGTGCTATTGAGCAATTTTCCATTTACAGATTGATTAAATGAATATATCAGAGTTTATAAAGACTATGTACTTTCCCACATCACAGTACTACTCACTTCTTACTATCTGCATACAACATAGTGACAAACTCAAACGAAAAGAAGTCCATGTCTATTACAAACACCATGAAGAACTTAAGTGAAATCTAAATATTTCCTTACAAAGCATGTCAGATAGAGCTATTACTTGCTAAAATATTAGAGTATTCAATGCCATAATTGCTGTAAGCAGTGACACAAAATTAAAGAAAAAACTATTCACAAAGACGGTGAAGGTGAAAGTTGACAAAATCCTCTGCTATGGCACTTCAAGGGAATACAAGAATTACTGTTTTATTCCTTTTCATGGATCTTTGCTCTTCTTAACCCTATCTCCAAAGCAAACAGTTTCACTCCACTTCATGAAGCTTGTGAATGACCCAAGGCTTACGCAAAGAGCTTGAATTTCAGAGGTTTGCTATTGAATAAAGCATCTGTTTCTTGGTGTCTTTCCTAGCAACAACAAACTCATCATAAACATGCATGCACAACAGTGGACACACTAAAAGGACACGCAACATAAGGGTATTAATCAGAAAACACAAGCTTTCATGGCAATACTAAAGAGAAGACAAATAATTTCCTTCAGTCAAAATAAACCTAGATCCAAACACATGGTGCCTATATAAAACTTATTATTTTTCAGAAGACTAAAGTTCAAACCACAAATTCCAGAGATGCATATTAAAAATACTATTAGGCATGCAAACTCTAAATTAAATTAAATTTGCAATGAAAAGGGTCTTGGAATCTGTAACTTTGTTATGCTATGCACAAGTGTTTTGAAGGAGGACAATACTTTGGGTACAAAATATTTGGCTGTGTTAAGAATGTAAGCTTCTGCCAAGATTTTTTTGTTTGATAACACAACCACCCAAGGCTCTCTCTTTTGAAGGAACTGGCTGCATGCAGCTAAACACAACTCATTTCTGTGATAGAGAACAAGAACTAAAATGGACTGCAACGAAAGCAACATTCATCTGAAATGCTTCTCGGGTGGGTCATTCTGGGACATTTCTGAGGTCTCTGAGTCTCACTTACTGTGAAATCTGAATTTTTCAAAAATCCCCAAGTGCGATTAACTTTCAATTCAAAATACCATGTGCTAAAAACTATTGGGACAGTTATCTCAGGCAATTAGAAGATTAAATAAGAAAAAAGTAAAAGCATTATATTGAAGTGAAGGATCCCAAAGGAAGAAGGAGGGATGGTTCCTGTGCCAGCAGAGTGTCACAGCTGGAGAACAACCTTCTGTCTAGCTTCATGCTCACCACACTGCATTTCTTCAGGATGGTGTTGGTTAAAAGGCTCTCTGCTGGCACTTGTGTCTGCGTGGAGGAGAGGGAGAGGAGGAGATGGAAAAGTGAGGTGGCAACAGTCAGTGAAACCCTAAAACTGAACCAGAAAGGTGTTGGAGAACAGGTTTCTTCTCATGGCAGATCACAAAACACAGCCTGTTCCTCTGAGGAAAGTCAGCAGAAACAACTTCTACTGCCCCATGAGGGTCATCTCTGCCAACCAGTACCAGCACCAAATGCACCTTGTATTTGTGATTAACCAGCAACCAGATTTAGCTGAATAACTTGAAAAGGGAAGGTGCTGTGCAGAGCACTTGGTATCAATGATACCAAGCTCAGATCATCATAAACCACATGTGGTCAGAGCAGCAGTCAAAAGAGAATCCTTGCAGCAAAGAGGCCTTCCTCCTTCACCTTCCCTAAACTTCTGAACAAACACATCTGCCAGAGAAACAACTTCTAGGCAGGAGGTATCTTTAAAATTCTGTCCCAGATGAACATGTACGTCTGAGTCCATCACTTATCAAAGCATGTTTATGACACCTGGCATTTATATAAATCACTGCATGCATAAGCTTGTTTATGTTGTTTGATGGTGGAACATCTGTTTCTCTACTGGTTTTGGAGTGGCAGCATGATTTTTTTCAGTACTTATACATGAATGGAAAGAACACTTGGTCACTGTTTCTATAGTTATCTTCTTTTGTCTCAGGACTTTATCACAAGCTATGAAGAGCTGAGAGATTCCATCTAGGAATCTATCTAAATACATTTTAAAAATCAATTTAAAATATCCATTTCAGTGGTGGACAAAGATTCCTGAGAATAGTCACTGGATTTTAGGAATATCCAATTTTGTGCTCAAGACTAACTTGCTTTGTTATTCTGATAGTGGGTTGTAGAATGGTAACAGCATAAGAGTTAAAACTGTATTTGTGGCTTGTCCTGAAATGCCTAGCAGGCATTTGCACAAAACAGAAGAAACTTTTTTCATTTGTCATAGAATCACAGAACAATTCAGGTTGCAGGGAACCTTTGTAGCTCACCTCTCTGCCCAAAGCAAGGCCAACTTGAAAGTTATATCAGGTTGTTCAGGGCTTTGTACAGCCACACATTCTCAAAGATGGAGAATCCACAGCCTCTCTGTAGTTAATGACTCTCACTGTAAATGTCTTTGCCTTGCTGCAACTTGTAACTGTTGACTCTCATAGTTTGCTGAAGCTCCTCCTGTGCTGAGGGATGACAATGGTAAAACTGGAAGATTACTAAACACAGCCTTCCCATTGCCTAATTGAGGGAAATAACCCATTCCATTGACCTAATAGATACACTCTTGCTGCTGCAGTCCAGGAGGCAGTCAGACTTCATGGCACAAGGACACACTGCTGGCTCACCAAGATCCCCAGACTGTCCTGCAGACTTGCCTCCTGCCAGATGATCTTCAACCTTTACTGTAGCAGGGGATCTCCATCTGCAGGATTCCCCTGGTAAGCAGTCCCAGGGCTCCCATCCATCCATTCCTTCTGTTTGTTGAGATCCCTTGGCATGGCAGCCCTGGCCTCAATGTACTGGAAACAGCTCCCTCTGCTTTGGTGTTATGAACTAACATATAGTAGCTTAAGAAACTTTACTGTAACCAAAAGACAGTTGCTTTCTATACTATTTTTTTTTAATACGAGTATTTATACTGTACTCACAACCATAGTAGTGATATGATCTAGCATAAATTTGGGGTTGTCTTCAATGGAAAGCTTTGTATATGCAGTAAGACAGACCTGAATATACAACACGTTATCTACTCCACACTTAAACTTGGTAGACATTTAAGGAACACTTAGTGTAGGCTAATTTGTAGAGTAAGGTCTTCTAAAAAGACTCTCTTAAAACATGCTAAGAGCATCCACGAGGCAATTTCTGACTAATTAGCCTTCCTTCCTCCCCACTGCAAGCTGCATGTTATCAGCTTATAGAAAAGGCACTGAACTGGAGCTCCTTTGATGACCTTCCTCCCCGAGAGACCTGGCTGTTTATTCTTACTTCTCTCCTACCTCATAGTTGCTTGGTGTCCTCAGAATCATTTGGTGAGGTTTCTTGCAGAATGCCTTTTGGAACTCCTGTAAGTTATATGAACTAGCACTCATCAATTTGCTTGTTGGGTGTCTCTGAAGAGGTCAGAAAGCCATGTGATATAAGACTTGCCTTCAGCAAAGCCACATTGCTTCCTCTCAGACACATCATCCTTATTTAGGTGTCCAGTGTCACCCTTATTAAGCTGTCCAGCCTGCTCTGTTACTCTTGTTTTGTTCAGCAGGTACTACTCCTCTGTACCACACCTGCAACGTGGTGTCTCAATGTATTCCCAGCGCCCCTGCAAGGATTTAACTCTCTTAACTGCCCCTTAAGTTCTGATGAACAATATTCACTCTAATAGATAAAATCAGCTACTGCCACGTGATGCTATGACATCAGGAAAATCTTACAGATGAGCTTGTGAAGTCTGATTTACCTTCATGAACATGCTGAACCCAGTTTTAAGGAGATCAGTGAGGCCTGATGACACATGCTCAATATCAACAGGATCAGGTCGTTCAGGATTACAGATCTCTTCCACTACCTGTTTCAGAAGTGGTTTGTAAGAAGCCTGCACAAAAAGAACAATGCACTATGAGTAAAGCCGTTTAGACTCAGTCCAAGTGATCTTCTAAACATTTTATTTCCATTAAAAGTAACAAAAATAATTAATTTAGAAATGGAACCATTCAAAGAGTTAAAAAAATTATCAAAGCAGCAGTGGTCTTTGTGATCTTGATGACAAATGGTGTGCACCAGAACAGCATCAAACTGAAAAGATGGGAAGACAGCTACACATTTACTCTGCCCCATGTGTTTATACGAGTAAAGGGAGGCGAGGAAGAAAGGGAGCTTCAAGTTCCTCTGGAATAATTTTGGATGTAGTACAGAAAGGGACAGCAATAAGGATTACACTGTTGCCCATCCTGCACCTAGAAGACCTCATTCCCTTCTTAATGATTTACAAACTCTTAAAACAGGGATTCTTAGGAGGGGTTCTTACTGACTACTACTGCCTTCCCACAGGCATGATGTCAGAATGGAAACCTGGATATCAGCGTGGCTGGGAAGAGCCCATCTGACTGTCCCTCAAGGGAGAGCAGAGCTAAGGCATCCCTGTTAGTCCTTTAGCTTCTATGGCCAGGGCAATCTACGTAACATTCCCACATGTGGAAAATCTTGAGAAAAACAGGCCAGACAACCCCATCAATATCATACATGTTAGAGCTTCAGAGAAGTTAGGGACGAGGAAATGTGTAACACGTAAAGGTACAAAAGAACATCATCAGGAAAGATGCACTTCCAAAGAATCCAACTTGAATCCTCTTTAGGGTCCACAAATCTGTGGTGTATGTGAATTGTAATAGCCTAGAAAATTCCACATTCTCTTACCAAAGTTTAAATCACTCTGCTATTCTAACCAAGTTTTAGGACATCGTGGAAAGATGCTCTTTAATGAAAATTCGACATTACTTGGTATAGAGATGGAGTTCTGTTTTGCTGCTTTCAAATTTGCCCAAACTGCAATGGGAGCACAATCATTTCAGGAAGCGCAACATTCTTAGAAAATCAGCAGCATAGGAATTAGCACATTTGTTTTCATTTGGGATTGGCCCAGGTATACATCATCCCCTAGACTCTTAAGGGAATCAAGTGTAACATCATTCTTTTTGTAAAGATGATATCTATGAAAGACATCATGCAAGATAAACAGAAAAATGGATGGAAAATAAAAAGCAAGATCTTGGCTTGAACATAAGATTTTCTGGAGTAATTAAATAAATGTTTTTCATCCAACACTTTACAGTAAGAAAAAAAAAACCTTTATAGTCTGAATAAAACACTGTCAACAAAGATTTATACAACTCATCTACTTCTTCTCACAGCACATGCATAATTTTTAATTGAACCAACAAAGCAAATTACAGCAGAAATGAACTGCAGGATCTTTTAGGAGAACATGTCAAGATCCGTGCCAAATCTAGTCACGCAATAAACAACTGTTTGAAAATACACATGCAGGCATAAAGTCCTGTGTATAAAAATCTGTTTAGTATCTTCATAAATGAGGAACAGAAAGACATTAGAACTGAAATATTTTTGGAGTAGAGATCAAATCAATTAAACAGAGAGATTTACTGTATGAAATTAAAGGAAAACTACCTGATTTCAGACAAAACTATGGACTCAGAAGATGTTAAGTGTGCTATGATTTTACATGTCTGAATTTTCAGCACCAAAAGTCAAGTGTCCTTCAAAATGATCCAGTTTGATTACACAGATGTGAAAAGGCAGAAACTATGACTGCTTACCTTTTAAAACTATGATAGTTTCAAATATTTTCAAAATATTTTATGATTTGAAATACAACTATTACATTTTTTAGGATTTTTTTTACTTTATTTATTTATTATTTAGATGACCCCCAATAGCTGCATTGATTTCTAACTCCTATTATGAAACTTTTACCAGCTTTAAATTTTGTCAGGGCACAGACCTTCTTGAACAGTTGTTAAAAACCTCAGTGACAACCTCAGACAAGGTTATTAGGAGAAAAGGAGAGAGAAAAAGAGAAAGAAAGAGAACAAGAAAAGGAGAGGGAAAGATGGAAGGAGAGAGAGATAGAGGAATTGAAGGAGGGAGGCATAATTCTTGAGATGAAGGGAAAAGGAAGAGAACAGTTAGTTACAATATTAGGTAAAATAAACACTCTTCTCTTGCATGGTTGCTACATGAACTGGTTTGATAACCTCATGAAAACATTCATCATTTTAGGTAGACACAAACTTCAATGCTACAAAAAGGAGCTATCCAATTCCCACTTACTTACCTATAGAAATGTTTTCTGAGTTGTAACAAAAAATGGAAGCTTCCTATCTCCTAATAAAGCAGAAAAGCACCTATAGGCTAAATCCATTCCTACAGCACTAAGCCAGGCAGGGAAGGCATATAGCCACAGGAAAGACACTACTTCTTCAGAAAATCTAAACTGATTGCACACAACTGATATGTTAATACCTGCCAGCCAAAGAGAGGTCCATTTGTAAAGAGCTGCATGTATGATGGAAAAAACCCCCTGTACTACCTACTTATTTCTGCTACTCTAAACCTCTTGAACTGCCCTCAGCAGAAGGTTGGTCCTAGTCAAGCTATTAAATCCATTATATAGCCAGACTAGGGGGCTGCAAGGTGTTGTTACATCTCTTGCTGCATCCCAGCACTTAGCACTAAGCAAACAACTTGTGTAACATCCAAAGAACACACTCATGCTAATTACACTTCTAGGAAGCCTTGACTGCCCCCCCTCCCCACAAATGAACTGTATTAACTTTTTAATAATTTTCCCCTTTCAGGCACCAGACTTATCCTAAGTGCCAGTGGAGGTCAGCAACAGGTTTTTTCCACCTTAGCTTTCCAGCAACATTTTGCAACACTCCTGATTCTTATTGCTACAAAACACTGCTTAATTTGAACTACATCTCTTTGCTAGTCACAGCATACTTGTGAGTTACAAAGGATTTTTTTTCTGGATCAAGGCTGTAATTAAGTTTTACAGTTTCCCTCTAAATCAGTGTATGTGCTTTTGCATTGTAAAACCCTATTTTTGACTGAAAAAATCTCAATTCCTCCAAACCCCACCTTTGAGGAGATGGAGAGAGGGGAGAAAAACACTGTATATTAGTCCTGATAGCCTATAGTAATATCATAGTTCATGTGTTCATATTAAAGAAACAAAAGTTGCGTTTTGAGCCAGCATCTCACATAGAATCATAGAATCATCAGGTTGGAAAAGACCCATTGGATCATCAAGTCCAAGCATTCCTATCAAATACTAAATACACTTACAGAGAGAAAATACACAGAAATACAGTTGCTGTACTGATGCAGGCATCCTTGTTTTGCTGTGCCATGAGAGGTCTTAGATCATCATCATCTTGATCCAGCTCTGCCTTCTACGGGCAGTTAGGTCATATCATAGAGAAATTTCTTCCTCTGATAGTTCTTTGTTAACATGAATATTGATATGCCTGAGTTTGGATGAAGGACTTGAGGAAGCTCTTCATGATTAGGTAAATTATAAAATCTATAGTTAAGTATCTTCTACATATAGAAAGAACACACATAGGATTAGGGCTGTAATTTTGACAGCAGGCTAGAGAAATAACATACAGAGGGAAAAGAAAGATCCACTTGCCTGGTGGGTGTTGCTGCCTGCATTATGTATGGAATTAAACTGTTTCATGTGCATTCGAGCTCTTGCAATATCCCTGAGAGATCGAAAGATATTGTCCACTGCATCTGTGGCTTTCTGAGATGTCAGGTTTAGTGATGAGTCACAGCCTGAAGAAATAAAGGAACACGGAGCTGAGTTAGTGAAAGAATTTTAAATGTTTTGATAATTAGCTGTAGGAAAAGGATAACTGGGAGGAAATTTTATATTAGTTTCATTATGTTGTGTTCTAGAAACTCAGGGGCTGCTAGACAGTGTGCCCTCAGCATGGTGTGAGTCTCCATAGCTAAGCAAGAAGGCATGAATCCTTGGTAGGTATGTTTTGCTCTCCACAGCTAACAGAAGATCCCATGCTAGCAGGCCCTGAAGAAGAGTCCCATGTGGAAAGGAGCCAGCTGGCTTGCTCGTCTCTCCAGGGAGACACAGCCATGAAGAGGAGAACTGCTCCTTAGGCATTGTACCCAGGACCCAGCTGGCTCACTCCAAATGCATTTCCTACCTTTGCAATAAGAAAAATGGGAAGAGCCTCAGCTAAATACAGAGAAAATGATAGCTACACATTGGAAAGAGCTGTACTACCATGAAAAACCCTTAACCCTCAAAGTGGCAGTTATTTTAATGTATTTTTCCAAAGAACTTCTGTCAAGATGTAACGCTTATCTTTCACTAAGACCAAGCTCCATTTAGAGTCAGAAGTCCCTCCAGGTGGCCAGGAATTGCCTTGGCAAAGAGAATTTCTTAGCCTTGACTCCATCCTCCTCATCATCACAGGACTTATACAGCACAGAAGAGCTGAAAAAATGCTTTCTCACCTGCTGATGAGAATTGGCCAAGTGAGAGATAACTAGGTCACCTGGTATTTGTATAGTCCTGTCAGCACATTTCTACACCTTCTGATACCTCTGCCCACCTCTCTTTTTGCTTGACTCCTACCTCCATGGTAGAAGATCCCTTGTAAAATAACTCTTCTTTCCACATGCATAGACATGAACACACTCACTCCTGCTTATACCCAGTGTCTTCTCTGGGGGATGCTGCTGTAGTGGCTTGCATGTTCATTCCCAAGTCCTGCAATCAGTCCTGCACTGGCAAACCCCCCCTGTGCAGAATCCTGCAGGTCCTTGCATCTGACATGATAGTAACTGGATTTTTGGTGGGGACAAACTTTCCTTGACAACTGGCAGAAAACAGAGTTCTCATGCATTACAGGAACAACAAAAAAGGCAGTACAAATTTTCAAAATTCACAAGGAAGTCATAATAATTAGCTCATCTGGATCACTCACATTTTTTTGCTCAGGGACATGGTTTAGTGACTGATGGGAATGGTTGGACTTGATGATCCAGTGGGTCCTTTCCAACCTAGTAATTCTATGATTCTATGATCCTTGCATTCCAAACAGCAGAATATATACATATGAAATGTATACACATCCTTACAGAGGTCTGAAAGTATTCCTGCAAGATGGTGATTAGACACTGAGCTTTCACTTGGGTGAGTATTATTGGTTGAAAGGTTCCAAGTCAGTTCCCCAGCTGGTGCAGCAGAACAGATAAAATGACTGTACTTCTGCAAGGATACATTGAACCAAGCTACTGAGGATTTCTGCCATCATATCCCATAAAGCAATGAAGCCAACACGAACCAGGCCTCAGTAACTCCATGTTGCAATACTAAGGCAGACACACATTTTTTGGGCAGAACTCTTGCAATAATTACTTTTTAAAAGATGAGTTCATAATAACTTACAGAAATATTTTTGTTGCTATGCATGTGCAAGATCTCCATGCTCTGATTGACCAAAGCTTTGTTTTTCATTTAGCAGAGGAGTCTGTGTGTTGTCAGTGAATACCCTGAACACAAGTCCCACTCTGCAACTCATTACTCCACTCCACTGGTGCTCTTGAAATCAGAGACATGGTTCCTGCAAGTGATCTTATGCTTCTTTATGTACAAAGCAAGTGTCCAACAGCTGAAAAAATGAAACTGAACACCTCCTGGATAGATGAGGTTGATGAATAAAGTCTGAGGTATCAAATCCTGGTTTACATTTATCACTAGCACAGGCAAAATATTTAGAGAACATCTTCTATCGTCAATGTGCTTTTTACCTTGCCAACAGGAAAACAGGAATGAGAAACAGAGCAGTCACTGTTAGCTCCCAGCTCAGAGGCTGTGCATATTTAATAGTTAACATTTATTAAGCATTTTGCAAAGGAAAACTAAAATGAAGAGCCATTTGTCATTATTGTATCACTAGATTTTTCTTTTCTCTACGAGACAAGCTTTCTGTTTCAGCCACATTAGAGATAAGCAGCTTCAAAGTAATGCAAGTAGTTATATTTCTTCGCTCTCTCTGTAATCCTTTATCAGCAAAAGCTATTGCTTTTGGTAATCCATCTCTGCAATGTTTCCTTTCACTAGTGAAAGCAAGTCCCCTGCATTGAATAAGTTCAAACAAGGTAAAAATCAAATCAAATGTGTTTTTCTTTGGACGCTCTTCTTTTTTTTCCTAATCATTTATTTTCTTGGACCATTTAAAAGCCTTTTATTTTGGCCCTACAGTTATTTTTCTCATAAAAAAAATTTGTTTTCTTCGCCTGTTGGCATCACTTCTTTCTCTCTCCCCTCTCTTTATTTTAACAAGAGCTTTTTGACCAAAATTTTCAAACCAGCTTCTCACTTCCCACTTCTGGAACTACAGGGCAGTTTCCAGTAGGCACCATCTGGTTTTGTGGCTGGAACACCCTGAGATGCTCCTCACCTTGTCTGGCCTGGTGCATCCTGCTTTGGTTTTTGTTACACTGTCAGCCTGCTCTCGAGTAATTGCTCGATGAAGCACAGCCTCTTGTAACATCATTCACCAGTCAAACCTCACTGCCAGGGAAATACTGTCTTGAGCTCAGGCTTTGCTTTACAGCTCTTGCTGACTGACTCAGAGGCTGAGGGAGGCCATGAAATCATTCACCCCCACCATTTTTTTAACAGGCCACTTCACTTCATTGTCATCATTTGAACCAAACCATGACTTAGGGTGCCAGCAGCTCCTCGCCCTCTGTGTTCAACCCTGCCTTCCAGCAGACTGGAGCATATCTCAAGGAGCGCTGCAGCAGAGGCTCAATGTGTGCTTCCAGACTCCACAGCAGAGCATGGTGCTGGACTCAGTTTGGAGCAGGGAGGCATTGGGAGTCAAAGCTTTATTCTGGCACCAGGTTAAGGCTGACCAGATGGAATGAAAGAGTCATGCTTTCAAAGTTTTGTCTAAAATGTGGCTTCCTTGGGACTTCTGATCAAGAAAACCCATTTATCTGGGGAAGTCATGGCATCAGTTTTCCAGAGACTCATCTAGTCTTCTTTTTTAAAAATGTAAATAGAAAAAAGAGTTTTCTTTGCAAACTGTTATTATTCAACCTAAACCCAAAATCTCAGATTCTCCAGAGGCTGCTGCCTTCCTGTTGCACTGCAGTAGGTTTGAAGTGGGGAGCTGGGTTTCTTTCCAGCCTGGAGAACAACAGAAGCTTGTGTTCTACAAACGGCAGGCAGCTACAAATCACCTCCCGTTCACACCTTCGTGGTGAATGGGGCTGTGTGCGCATATGGAGAGGAGAACACAATCCCTCTTCTCTGCCTACTTCATGCTACCAAGAAATCTGCTCCTTTTACAACAATGAAGAGGTGGAATATATTAGCTGTTGCACAGCTCATGTGCTAATTAAACCAACTTTTCCTGTTACTGTTTTTTTTTCACAAGAAGTTAAACAGCATTAGGAGAGCATGCTGAATGAACTTCTTTGAATCCCAAATCCTATTATTTATAGGGAAAAAACATTTAAATGAAATCTGAGGGTTTCCTGTCAGAGTTGAAGACCAGTTGTGGGAAAAAGAAAATCATTATTAACCAGCACAGGACTCAAGATTTTAAAGGATGTATCCAAGATCTTGATGATATCTGAAGCAGAACACAACCTAGTTCTGCAGTAAGTGGTGTCCAACCTCACTGATACTGTTTCTGTTCTGCTTCCATCCAGTTCTGCTGAATTTGAGGAGGGTAAGACCATCAGGAGCTGCATCCAGTGCCTAACAGGATAAGCTTACTGTACCTACTTATGAACATTTTCATCTGAGAGAGCAGATCTCTTAAGCTACCTATCTGCATAACTATTAGTACCAGAACTAATCCATTTTCACAAGGAGTTTGAAAAGAGGAGAATGGAGATGCTCTTATTAACAGTCTGGGTGACCCAGAAAACAAATTGGACCAGTTTTTCTATCAGTTTCTGAAATTGAGAGGAAGGTACCCACAAGTTCTATACTTGTACAGTAGCATGTAGAATAATAGAATCACAGAATCACTAAATTGGAAAGGACCCACTGGATCATCGAGTCCAACCGTTCCCATCAATCACTAAACCATGCCCCTCAGCACCTCGTCCACCTGTCTTTTAAACACCTCCAGGGAAGATGACTCAACCACCTCCTTGGGGAGCCTGTTCCAGTGCCCAATGACACTTTCCTTGAAATATTTTTTCCTGACATCTAACCTGAATCTGCCCTGGCAGAGCTTGAGGCCACTCCCCCTTGTCCTGTCCCCTGTCACTTGGCAGAAGAGGCCAGCTCCCTCCTCTCTACAACCTCCTTTCAGGTAGTTGTGGAGAGCAATGAGGTCTCCCCTCAACCTCCTCTTCTCCAGGCTAAACAACTCAAGCTCTCTTAGCTGCTCTTCCTAAGACTTGTTTTCCAGCCCCCTTCACCAGCTTCATTGCTCTAACAATATCCAACAAACCCTCCTCAGCAGGTCCCTGTGGTCCCTCAGAAACAGGAGGGTTTGGCCAGACAGCATCACTGCTCAGCAGCCACGGTGACAAACAGTGTAAATACTGAGTGACAGAGGGATCCATCGATCAATCAGTCTCTGTCTGCCACAGAAGGGTTCCCATCCAACATCTCCTTGCTGCTGCTCAAAGGAATGTCCATTCACACACCAAGACCCCACTCAGCTGATGCTGGTGTCGGCCCGAGGAGGAATTTCCCACGTATCTGATGCCCTGCACAGAGGGGCGAAACCAGGGCATCAACAGCTGCCATGTCCAGTCCGGTTTGGGATTTTGGCGAGTGCTGGTGCTGCCCTTGGGACATGTCAAGGCAGAATGGGGTGCCCCCAGCTCCCTCATCATCCTACTCCCAATGTGATTTATTATTCCCTCCTTGAATGAGAATTTCAAATCTGTTCATCAGAAAACCTTTCAACAATCCTTGCCTCTTTTGGTTATGCGGTCCAAGTGTTACAAACAAACTTGTTCTGTCTCTAGAACAGTAATATAATTACTAACAGTTTATGAAGGTATTTGTATTTTCAAGACATCACTGAAAGGTTATGGTGCTTACAAAGTAAAAAACTTAGAAAAGCTGAACTTTCACTACTTAAGAGCAGAGATATTAGATGATCTCAGAGCTTCTCTACCTTAGGTGCTCTCTACAGACTATTTACAGAGATAAACCAGTATAAACTCTGCAAACCCTGGAATGGATCTGACATAGTAGCCAAATCATTTTAGAAGCACACAATGAATCACTGCCAAAATCAGAAAAGTGGTACTTTGAAGAAAGGAAAATCCAGCACAAGGATTGCCTTATGTGAGCTGTTTTCAAGATATTGAGAGTTACTTTGCTTGTCAGTGAAGACAGAAAGAGCAGAGATATTAGATGCCTTGATGGTCAGAACTCAAAATACAACACTATGATATTAAATTACTTATTTAATATTTTAGATGATGATAGCACAGCGGCGGGGGAGGGTTCTTCTTCTACTAGATAAAATGAGAAGTATGCATATGGATACCCACAGTCATATGTTTTACAATATTTTTTACATATTAACATATCAAGACTACTATGGAAAAGTAGGCATGAATGCATATGGTTATATGACCTCAACTGTTTTTTTTAAAGGGGGAAAAAAATGTGAAAACCAAAACTAGGATGAAATTTGTCTGATTCTCTTCTCACCTTTCTTCCCAATGCATTTTGCCATGCGTTTGAATCCTTATTCTTAAATCTGATTCACATTAAATCATACTCTTTGCTGCATACTCTCGCTGCTAAGCGAGTGTGACACTGTGAGAAAGAGAAGGATGGGCCAGGCTACAAGGCATTTCATATTCCCCAACAGTAACATCAGAAGAAGGTGAAAAGTCAGAACTGACTCCATTATAGTGTGGGGGATTACAGAAGAGTGTTCACCAGCCTGCAAGAAGAGAGTATCCAGAACGTGCATGGCTCTGTCTGGGGCAGCCAGGGCTGTGCTGCTGGCAGCCCCCTGTGAGAAAAAAAGCCTCTGGGAAACCTTGAAGTGCTGAAGACCAAGTCAACACTACAGTGGGCTGAGTTCAAAACACGGCTGGCTTTCTGGCATTAGCAAGTGATTTGGGTGCTACTAATTGGATTAGAGGAAAAGAGGGTAAAAAGAAACAGAGAAGAAGCTTGAAGATTTTTTTCAAAATGGTATTTGGAATTCAAAGTTGAATTAAAATCCCAAGAAAACAGGCACTTGGTAAAAATTAGACGAAAGTTATAAAAAAACCCAACAGATCCATTTTCCTTAAGCCCTGGCAAAGTGTGTGTTGGTAATGCTGGCCCAGAGGGGCAGGAACTCATCAGCTGGGGAAGGGGCAGGCACAGAGGTGCAGATATAACCTATGCCTACCCACAGCCTCAGGATGCTCTTGCCCCATCCTCTACCAAAAACCACAGCAGATTTTTAAGCCACTGTCCAAATTCAATCCCTTTTCTCACCCTCCCTCTTCCTCCCACCCCCTCCTTGTGAGGTCCCCTTGCCCCAGCCATGCCTCAGCCCTTCAGCCTGGGAGGCTGAACTCAGCTTGGACCACACTGCTGTGAAATTACTCCATCCCCACTCTCCCTGGGGAGAGGCAAGTTATTTGTGCACCAGAGGCAAAGAAGCTGAAACTCCTCTGTGGTATACAAGAGGTTAGCATCACAGCCAGAGCAGGAACTCAGGATTTTCCAGCCCTGGCCTTGACCAGCCCATCTGCCAGTCCACACAGCACTGAGTAACAAACTGCAAACCCTAGCAGGCAGAAGGATAAACAAAGGGGAGGAGGAAAGCAAAGAACAGCAGTATATGGTAAACACACTATAAAAGGGAAAGAACATATATATATGTTATTAAAGATCAAAACAGACTGTTTTTTTCCCTCAAGTATTAGCAACATCTGATTTGAACCTATTTGAAACCCAAGGATTGCATGGTGGGTCACTGTGGGGCTCTAGCTGGTCTGAAACATCAGAGTCAAACAAAAGGATCTCTGAAAAGCCACAAAGCAGAGAACGTCAGCTCCACATTTCTACAAATGTCATTTACAGTCTGATTGGCATATCTGGAATGATCATATAGCAACATGTAGGGGTGTTCCAGGGCTGTCACCAGCACCATGCAGTGCATGTGAAAGTATGGATGTGTCTCTGATGGAAAGAGAGCAGCTCTGATCCACCACCAAGGAAATCACAGAAGCCAGTATTGTAACCAGCAAAGGTGTAATTTGTAGTTTATTTTCATCAAGACAAAAATCTCTGTTTTCAGAGAAAAAAACAAGGATTTTTTTTTAAAGAGTAACTGAATCTCCACTTCAGCTTTTAAGTAAGCGTCCAAACTTTAGCAGTGCTGAGCATCCAGCGATTGCACATGTATGCCTCCTGAGGCAGTTCAGCACAGATCTTACGTTTATTATATAGGGACACATCCTGTGAGCTCTGGAGTTCACTGGGGATGGATAGTAACACCCAGCAGTGTGCCTGGAAAGCTTGTTGTTGGCCACAAGCCTTTGAACCTCTTCTGGAAGCTGTTCTTGGGTTTGCAAGGGATGCATAGCCTGCATGGCTAAGTAATGGATCTCAAGTTCTTAAGCTACACACATAAAAATCTGTCTACTTAATTATGCAATTCAGTTTGGATTTCAGTCTTACCTTTGGAGAACTGTTTTTTTGAAAAAAAATTTGGCCTCAATATCTGTCACTTGGACATTTCTGGGAATATTTTATTGCCTCCTTCTTGCCAAAATTCAGCGGCATAACATGTAATAACGACTTTTATGAAGCACAGCTAACTCAGTACTGGAGGTTCTCAAGTTACATGTAATTCAACCTGTTAATTCAGTGAACAATTACAGAGCAAAGCTACATCACTTACTAGAATTAATTACATAAATTAATTGCAGGAGGAATGTAAGTGAGGTTCAGATGTGCTTTCTGAAGGAAATTAATGTAACAAATTCATTAGGGAACCATTCAGTTGCTCCCTCAAGTAGTTCATATATTAATTAAAACCTCACACATGTTAATAAAGCTATGGTAAATGTCCTGTAAGTCTAATAATGCCTCCCTATAATGTTCTTGCAAGAATGTAGTAAAACTGCAGGTTTTACTAAATGATACAGAGCTTTATGAGAAAAACACCCTAGGACCTATAGGACTGAATGTCCACAGTCTTTTTTGCAAGTTATTTTAAGCTGTCCTCCTTTTGTTTTCAAACTGGTGGCTGCACTTTGTCAAGTCCATTAAGGACTTGCTATACAAGCACTGGCCAGCAGATTTCAGTGGTGCTGTGAAGGTTCACACTCAGATTTGCTGCCTTTCACCTACTCTGCACAGCACTCCAAAAGTACATGAAGGACAAACAATGACTGAGGAAGACAGATAAGGTTCATGTCCAGGTAGCAGCAGGCAAGGCAGCAGGTACTGCCATGTACAGCAAAGCCTCTTTGGCCAGTGTGCACCGGTACAGAGACACTGTATATGTGAAATGGTTTGGCTGCTCTCCTTCGGAACAGCTGGCATGGTGGCACATGAACGGGACCCTGCCACTGCCCTTTCTAAGATACCTACTCAGGACTTGATAGTTCTGTTCCATCCTTTCTTCCTCCAGGCATGTGCAAGCCACTGTTGCACGAGAGACCACCTAGAGTTGGACAAGCCTTTGCTTGGCCTGTGGCTTTGCTTGCTCTGAGTGCTGTAAAGTGCAGCATTTCACACTATCCGGGCTGAGGAAAATTGTGAGCAAAAAAGATTATTCCTAAGCAAATATGTCTAAAGCCATTCCTAGACAAACACCCTGAAGGTCTGTTTTGTCTCTGCACTATAAAGCAGCAGAGGAGGGTGGAAGCTTATGTAGGAGTCCACAGCAGTCTAGATGGTTTATCCACTCAGTCTGAGAAAGAAATCTCAGATAAACACAGCAAGATCTATAAATATCCTTTCTTCCCCAAAAATTTCCTATTTATGTTGATTGCAAGGAATAGCCTTTCAAAACAACAACAAAATGGAACAAATATTTCTATACTTCTGTTTAATTTTTCCTTTTTTTTAAAGCTTGGACAATAGAAATGAATGTGAGCAATGTATTTCACATTCATAGTCCAATTTGGTTGTAAAGTCCGCATACTGCCAAGTCAGGCTTGTATACAGGAAAACTGCTTCCTTCTGAAAACAATTGTCCTATCTAGAATTTTTAAAAATGGCTGAAACTGTTTTAACTGACAGACCGAACAATGATGGTAATCAATGTCCAAAGATATTTTCTTTCCCAGTTTAGGTTCTGAGCCAAACCAGAACTTGTGATGACCTTAAACTGGTGAAGGCAGCTTTATACAATAATATAAATGTATAAAAACATAAGATCACAACTAAACCTAGTACTTGTAAGCTATTTATCAGCTACTGAAGCAAACGAGTATTTTTAACAGAAAGACAAAAATAATGACATTTTAATGCTATGTATCCTTATCTATTCAAAAAGGTCTCTTCACTTAGTATGCTATACAACAGGTGAAAAGCCATCTGAAAATCAACAAGGATTACAGGCACTTAGGCTGCATTCAATGGGCCCTGCTATGTAACATAACAATTTCTATTTTATTTTTCTCTCTTATACAAATTAACAGTATTAAGGTACATCCATTAAGTATCTTGTGCTTTAATTTCATATCTACTCTCAGAACAGTTCCCTTGTTTCTCTTAGAGAAATGTTAAAATTAAACTATAAAAGGATTTTTAGCCAAACCACTAGAAGGTTGTTTTCCAGGAGAGTTAGCATGAAAAAGCTAAAAGCTAAACGCTAATCCTGTATTGGTTATAGCTTAACTACAGTTTTAGAAGAAAAATATATTGTTTGCACTATGCTTGGTTCTGAAATCTTGATTACAGGAAGCATGCAGGTATGCTTAACCATATGTGAAGTCTCACTGAAATCCAGTCAGAATATCTTCAACCTTAGGTTAGCATCCCAACGCTCCAGGAAGGCGGAATCCTACTACTTGACTTTTACTACAGACAAATCATTCATTTTCATAAAATATGCAAAATGACTGTAATCAAGAGTAAGGCCCAGCATAACTGGACATTCCACGGAAATTTGTCCTATGATTTTAATTCACATTTCAATAGAATGTCCTACAGGGCTGCCTTTTTTGAAATGCATTTTGCTGACATTGGCCATGATATATACATTCACAGTATACGTTAATGACATTAAAGGAGAATATTCCTATCTTGTGGCTAAATAAGATTTGGAAAGTTTATGGCCACAAAGGGGTAGACAGCTGATCTTGTAAATCCCCACACTGCAGCTTGGGCATGAGCTCAGCTTTAAATTTAGGAAGCTGGGTCCTTCACAGCAGCACCAAGCTTTTGGATGGGTATATCACCATTGTGCTGGGTCGCAGTCAGTTCAGTGCAGCCTGTAAATGGCAGCAGTTGCCTGTGTGCATCTAACTGCCAGCCAACTGTAACACTTATGCTTCTGTTTATACTAGAAATAGTAATATCTGCTTTCACCTACTTGGTCATCTCTTGCAAGTCTCTTCATTCCCTGAAAATGAACTTTGACACTGGATGCTGAGGTGGAATATAGGAATAAAACAGGGAAAGGACAGAACTGCTGTTCTTCTATCCTGCAAGTGGGGATAAGTGAAATATAACCATTTCCAGGGAAAAAGAACAGAAACACTTATGGTAAAGGCCTTCACTGCATAACATAAAGAAAAACTTCTAAACACATAGTATTGAAAGCAACAGCCTCACTTCTCCACACTGAAATTGGTAACTGTACTTAACAGCAGCCTACTACATTGCATTGTATGTGACCAAAGGCTAAGGTCTAGAAAGCAGAATGCTGAAAATTTCTGCCTTTACACTGTAACAACTCTTGGTCCTCAAGAGAGCTGTTTCATCCTGCTACTGTCACTGGCACCATGCATGTAAACAAAGATTACATTGCCCTCGTATCCTGGCCTCACCAGGGGACCCTCTAGCAACAGGCTGGCTGGGGCTGCATGAAACCTCCTGTACACTTGCACTGTACCAGACTAAAAGGCTCAGCATCCCGTTGCACACCAGGGAGGGAAACGGGTAATAGGCAGTGCATGGGCGGTAAAGAAGCCGTGCATGCATCACTCAGCTTGTCATGTGTGCTATCTAGGCAGGAATTGTATGTAGGGCACAGATGCTTATATTCTGCAGGCAGACCAGAGATTACAAAGCACAGTCCTCTCAAGCCCTTCCATCACAAACAATGGTGATAATGGCAAAGAGCACATGTGGTTTAATTCATATACAGCACCCCGTTTGTGTTCTCTGCTTAATTGTATTGCATGTTGTGCACAGGAGACAAAACCTTGTCTCTGGTGAGTCATTGTAATGATCTACTGAACAAATGATCTGATGTACTGTTACTGTGTTTCAGACCTTCCTCTGAAGAGTAAATAGAGAAAACCTGCCACCATTAGTACAACTAATTGTGCATCTGTAAAGCACAACATCGCATACAAGGGTTTGGAATGCCTGAGTCAATTTTTGAAGCTATGAATTGTGAACAACTTAGTTCTGGTATAAAATCAAGCTGTATTGTCTGTCACCTCACCAGAGTTTGACATTATAATGATTTGTACCTAGATAAAAAGGTAGATTATAGCTTAACACACAGCTTGGTTGTTTATGTTATTTGGATACATATTATGTCTCTGGTAAGATTAGGAAAACTATATTTTGCAGAGGCATTTGGTCTTTGTGAATCTCAAGGAAATATCTATGCAAAACCAGGCTTACAATTGGAGCCAGAAATAAAACAGAAGTCTTGGCAAATTTCTCTCTTCAGCTTTAGTTTAAGTGGTTGTTTTGTATTTCTCAGCACCTGCCGTAAAACCACGTCATTCAAAGTCATTGTTGGAGTATTGTTTCAAAAGATAACTCCTTGTTTTGGGAATATTTCACAACTCTCTGAGAATAACATCCTACAAAAAGTACTTCCAGAGAAGATTTCTTCTCTTTATGAAAGCAGATAACACTGACTCATGTGACTGATTTAAGTCTTCCTACGTTCATCTGCTCTTATAATCCCTTGAAACTGTGCACTGCACTTTGCAGAGATCATAAGAATGCAGCTCAGTCAAAACACCTAACAATATGTGTATAAACAAGAAAAGGCAACTAAGTATAAAGCATGGGAAGAAAGAACAGTAATAAAGCAATAAACAATGCAAGTTAGAAAGCACCACATGAATTATCACACTTTATGTTAATTTTTAAATTGAAATTACTCTTATACAAGAGATGACACAGAATGTGTAAAGCGTACTTTGGATGAAAAGCAAAATAAAATATGTGAGTCTATGGAAAGTATCTCAAAGAGGAGAGAAGGAACCCTATTGCAGGAAGACAGACAAATGTGGCACTATTTGTTTCCAAAGGATGAACAAAGACACCATGTACCAAGCTGCCCCTTCCTCCAAGTACACAGGTGCTGCAGCTGGCCACCAACAAGATGCAGCAAATCCCTGACTATGACTATTATACAATTAATGCTCTTTTTAATTCTTTTTCTTGTTTATTAACTAGAAAGCACACTGTAGTACAGATGGCAAGTATCAGCCAGCAAAGCAAATGATCAGCAGTATGAGCTGCAAGCACATCTATAAATGGAGAAAATATCCTCAAGTATTAGGTGTAATAAACTCGTGTTCATTAAACAGATAATAATTCGTAATATGTGCAATAGATAAAAACAGATGCTGGCAGAAGCCTCACTTAGCACATGTAAACACACATTCAGCTTAAAAGGTGTGATGGGATGAAGTTAGGCCAGTGCTTATGTGCTTTGTTGAATTAGTGTTAAACTCTGCAGTTTAAATTCAGAAATAATTGTGCTATTTTAATTAACAAAAAATTGAATGGCTTGTGGTCTAGAATGTTTCTTAAGCACTTAAGAATCAACATTTTTTGTCTTTAAAACAAATTGAAAACATTGTATGCATTGGTGAAAACACAGCTTTTAACATAGGCTTGAAGAAACAACAACTGGTAGAAAAAGTCTGGGATCTGCAGTCATTTCTATTTAGTATTAATTGTTAATGTTTCCAGGAAAAAAGAAATAATTAAAAACACTCATAATCTTGTACTTCAAGTTTCAACACCAGCTTATGCATTGTGGTCAACATGATTTTACGCTTCAAACATATGGCAGAAACAAAAGGATTTTTAAAATTAAATTGTGCCCACCTAAGAATGAAACAGGATATGTAATTTCAAAATTAACTGAGCTTTGTGTATGTGTGTGTTTAGGAAACAGACATTAGCAAATGCAAGCAGCCAGTCAAGCCTGAAGGACTGACAGCAGCAATTTCACCACTGCTGATCTAAGGCAGCTCAACGCTGTTTGCTACATGGGGACTGGGTAAGTGCAGCTCAGAGTCAAGGTAGCACCAGATGACTAAAGTCTGTCATTTGCAGGGTCTCATACAATAGCAATTGTTTAACTGCAACAGAAATATTTATATTAATATATCTACTTTAGTAGCTTGTCAAATGATCCATAGACATAGATGCACTTCTATGGATACGTACCACATGCAGTGAAGTCTTTGGAGAAGCGGAAGAGACTCCTGAGACTTCTATTATAACCATGTTTCATTTCTGAAGGGGAAAATACTGACTAATTTTGGTCCAGAAGTCCTTATACCGTCTTGCAACTGCTAACCTCAATGACTAATTCCTGAACAGGGAAGAATTATACAAGGATGTAGTTGTGAATGTAAACACTGTGAAAAATCATATCTATAGGCTTATTTTCCCCACATTCAAATTCAACATCCAACCTGATTGAACCTTTCACAGTGTTATGTTCCCTCATTCACTACTGAGTAGAATTAATATGGACTACATTTATAATGTTTCTGGCTCTTTCTTGTACAAAATCACTCAGAGAAGGAAAGATGCCTCACAATTCCATGCAGATTTTGAAACCAGAAGAATGGTCTCATTATCCATGCTTTTAATTTTTGGCCAAAAGACTGGTGAAACTGGTGAAAGAAAAGTTTAGGAACAAGCACAGAAGTTGTAAAAAAAACCCCAAACCCATCATGTCAGAGAAACTGTGAGTTATCTGCTTCCTTGATGCACTGGCTACTGACCAACTTGGTCCTTGTCTTTCCTTGATAAGCTGGTGGCACATTTGAAGACATAAATACTGCCCTCTGTAGTGAACTTCTGATTGCTAATTCACCTCCCTTTTGCTTCACCTAATTTTTATGCTGCAGAAATGGAGACTTTCGAAAACAAACCTGCACTAACAGCTCCTCTTCTCCCATTGAATATAAACCTACTTTCTTCAAAGATTTGTCTCTGTGCAACAAGGATGTGTAAAAGAAAAGCCAGCTTGTCTGCCTTCTTTTTGCAAACTTCTGGCAGTTTTGGGTACAAAGGACTCTGTTATTTTTTTTATTTTCTGCTGACTGTCACTGAAAAACTGTACCATATTTTCAAAAGATGAAGAGAAATAAGGCAAACCCCTCACTTTAGTTTACTTTATGCTGTTGTATAACATGAAAATGTTAATTTACATGTGTCGTGGTTCCGCCCCAGCTAGCAGAATTATGACTGCCTCCATTATCTGGGATTCAGTGATGTCTTCTTTCCCTCTTGTTTGGGATCTTTTTTTTTTTTTAAAGATGCATTTTTATTTTTATGCAAAAGGATCTGAAATATTCTATTATGTTATTTTATATAGCATCTGGAAAATGCTCTGTTTTCTTGCACAGGTATTCCTTCTCTCCACTGTGAACAGAAGAGCCCCACTAACTGAATAAAATCTGAGGGGAAAAGCTGGGAAATCAGTTAATGATGATCTTTAAGCAACAGGAAGATCGCTGAAAGTAGTACTGTGCTCAACGCCCTGGATGGAGCCCAGACTGCTGCAGTGCAAGCACCATGCCATTCAGCTCTCCAAAAAAGCACTGTCTCACAAGGATGATGCTTCACCCATACTGGCCATGTCCAGCTGTTCTGCTTCTGGATCCAGAGCTAATGGGACATATCCAGCTGTTCCCAAGCATACCACACAGCGAGGAATGATTCACCTGCACTAGGTACAATACCATGTTTAAGCTTCTATGATCCCTGGTCTTGAATCATCCTGTCACAGCTTACTATAACTCTCTGCATTCCCCAAGTTTTATTAGACCTTTTGTTGCTCCTGCAGAACTGTACTTGTTTTATGCTGATTACTGGCCATTTAAAAATATCCTGAAATGGGATTAATCTACCATATTGTTAGCCATCTGAGAACCAGAAATCTAGTCCACATTCATTACCTCATCCCAGGGAATATCTTGGAAAGGCCATTCTGTCTGCACTGACTACAAGTAGACTAGAAACGTTCACCTGCTAAAATCCTATAATAAAGCCCACTTCCAACTAAAGGCCCAAGACATTAACATGGAAAAATTTAAAATAATATGAATCTGAGAAAACAAAAAGGTTTAACTTGTAGACCAGAAGAACTATGACAAGCATAACATGGCATGTGCTGTTCTTCTAAAATCCAACTATGAATAGATACCACCATCAGCTCTAACACATTCAAAGTCAAAACCACTTATTCTGCAGATATAAATAAACTGTCCTACTTCCTGCTTCTGCCAACACTACAGAAGGGAAAAGAAACAGAGATATCAACTAGATTATACCTTATCTTGAGAATGATAAATGAAGTGAGATTCATTTGTGAGGAGTCATTAATATGTATAATACTTTATTTATTTTTATATAGTCTTTTTTCCAAGCTTCTCCAGAGTGCTTCCCCGAAGTAAAAATTCAGGGTGTTGCTCCTGCAAAGATTGCCTTGATCAGCTCTTGTAGAGAAAGGGAGCCAAATGAAGGCAGAACGAAGATGTGTCTAATCAAAATCCTGACTGAGCAGAAAAGCAGCAGAATCAGAAGCTCCAGTATGTGAAGCAAAATGGACACTGGTAGGCTTTCAAATCTGGGAGTGTTTTTGCAGAGCTGGCAGCTATAAAAACATATTTGCAGCTGTAAGTCGAGCAAATCTGATGAGTCACAGTGGCTGTAAACACACGACCCCCACAGACTTGTTTGCAAGTGGTTTCTCTGCTTATACCCATTTGTGTTCAATGGAAAACTGAATAACTGAGTAACTGCAGAACACCAAATACAGTATATAAATGTAACAGAAGAGGAAAAATGACACATGCAACTACAGACTAGTCATTTTCCTTTCAAACAGGCATAAAGTTGAAGCAGATTTTGAAAGGAAAAAACCAAATGTTAAAAATGAATGAGGAAGGTAGACAAAAACTGACAAATGCAGGTGATAACCTGGCTTGCCATACAACTTTCTGGGTGAGATAAATGACTGTTCAGTTGATGTAAGTCTGGTAGATGAGTCTATTCAGATTTCAGCAAAACATTTGATACAATGCCACCTCGAGAATGAGTTTGAAGTCAGGAGATAGGACTTTGCAAAAAAGTTGTAAGAAAAGGGCTGCAAGAAAAATGACAATGGCTTAGACTACACAAGGAGTCTTATGAATGTTCCTTGAGGATTGGTCTTAGTATTTTTCTTTATGACTTCTGCACGAAAAATAGGAGTGCTGATGACAAAATTATGAGATATTGTCACAGATAGAAGGTGCCTGACATATTATACAAGATAAAAGTTTTGATGCATCAGAATTGAGATGAAGAAGACTGGTACAGCAATACAAAGTGAGATAAAGCAAGGTTATCAACTTAGTGGGTGATAGTAAGAAAACTCTCTGTCACCTGGGATCCTGCAATGGAAAACAACGAGAAGAGATGGATCTGGGCGGTATTAGTTGATCTGAGGATTACCTTGAGCTAACAGCACTGCATGAGGCATGCAAAACTCATCAGATAAGATACTTCCTGGAGATACACAGACGTGTTCCATCCTAAAAGCAGTAACACTGCAACAGAAACAATTTTAGTTGATAGTGCTTGACATTCAAACCAGAACAAGCTTAAAGAAGATCTGAGAGCATGATTACAGAAATAAGAAACCATTTTTACCTGAAAAATAATGGGGCTTGCTCAGCTCAGCAACAGGAAAATTGAACATGCTAAGATGGAAAGCAGAATAAAGTATCCAATCATCAAAGGAATAGGGTTCTGAAAGAGCCTTTATGTGAGAGAAGTAGGATGCAGCCAGAAATAGGAGCAGTTTCAGGACAGATTTTGATAAGTTTATAAATGAGATTATATGATATACTTGACTTGAAGGGAGCAAGGGGCCTAGTGCAGTGGTGAGGGAAGGATCTGCCTGCTTCTGTCTTTCCACACAGACCCTTGATCATTTCAAACAGTTTTTATATATCAGAGATTTAATATGACATCTAGAAGAAAAATCATACAATTTCTCAAATTCTCTATAAAGGTTCTCATAAATACTAATGTAGGAGGTGGACTATTAAAAGCATACAAGTGTCTGGCAGCCTTTTTAAAAGCCTGGTTCAGTTGAGCTGCAGGCTGTCGGTGACCAATTTCACTTTGCACATTTTTCTGCCCTGACAAATGGCTCAGTGGATAGCTACAGGACAGCCTGTCTGAGAGTTTTACAACCTGCTCCCGACAAAGTGCTCACAACTGTGAATCAGTCTCTAATAGAAATGAAAATATTTTTCCTCCCAGAAAGTTATTACAATTCTCCTTCCTTCTCTCAAAAGCTAAATGTTGACTAAGTTGCCCAGCCTTCAGAAAAGACTGGTAGGAATAGTAAAGCCATCAGAGACCACAGATGTGCAGCTCTTTCACTCCCCTAATAAGCCAAATTGCTTTGGCACAGACGAAGTGTGGTAAGGTCGTCAGAGAGGCAAAGCAATGAAAAAATTGAGGCTTAATGGGAAGCAGAAGGCTTGAAACTAGTTGCAAGTGTTCTGTTTCTAGGTGGCAGGGGAAGCAAGAGGGTCTTTGGCATTCATAGGCCAGCAAGTGGGACTCTGTAGGGTCCACAATTCACTGTCACAGGGAAGGACTTGTACTATGTACTTCTGGGTGACATGGAAATACAAATGCACTGCCTCATTGTTTAGAAAACTTAGGTGAATGGAGATAAGGATGAGGCAGAGGATATATAGGTTAAAAAATATATTCCTAACACCTCCTGCTGCCCGTACTCTGGAGAACAAGGAGGTGGAATATAGCAACAGCCTGATCCTACAGCAAGAGACATGCATTTCCCTGCTCTTCTGAAAGTCTGCTCCAGTCTGGATAAGCTGTAAATCCCTGAAAGATCTTCACTCACACATGCTCAGTTAAGCTTTGCTGGATTTTCACCATTAAGACATCTAAGGAAGCTCTTGCCAAACACACTTCAGTCTTTCACAGGACATAGTGCTAACAGAGCAGTTCATCCATCATTCCTGAAGAGCAGCAAGCTGTGATCTGTAATTTCCCAGCTCTTAACTGTGATTGGACAGCAAAAAATGTGCCAATTTTACAAAAAGCTTGTCCCATTTTCTTGGCTTTACCCAGGCCAGGGCTGCTCCAGCACTGCACTTGTGTCATGGGATTAAACTTGCAGCTGAGGCAAGGAACAGGCTACTAATGGCACTCAGGCAATGATGGGGAGGGCCTGTCAAAAGATGAAGTCCATATTGAAAATGAGTTGTAGAATGCTCATTTCTACCATTTTTGGTTTTTGTTGTTGGTTTTTTCTCTTTTTTTTAAATAGTAAGCTGCTAAACTACAGAGAAATTTAACAAGAAACAACTGTACTTATCAATACATTTGTAACACTAACATCTATTTATTTTATTAAAACTGTTCCTTGCCAGGTTAGATCCACAAAATTCAGCATCCTGTTTTTATAGAAGACTCATGAAAAAGACATTCATACTTGGGATGCCAAAAGAGCTCCAATCAAGCTCTTCGTATTTACTAAGAATGTAAACAAAATGACATGACCTCAGTAGGAATAATTTACTCCATACTTACAAAGGCCAATAAACATATGGAAGGAATAATGGAAGGAGAGTTAGTAAAGAAGCCTAGTTCATCAGAGAAATGGTTTGTATGAAAAACAATTACATAAAAAGGGAGAAAAAATAGGTAACCATAGAAAAATGGGTCAAGTGTGAGAAAGAGTACTCTTTTCTTTGGGCAAATGTTTCTTACATTCTAAGTTTTACAAGTGGCTGCTGCAAGAATGTAATATCAGATGTCAGGAAGCAACAGCCTGTGTGTCATAGGCAAGGAGAGGAATTTTATCAGGTTCCATTTTTAGGGAGCCTTATAACTCTTGTCACTGCGAAAAAGAAATCACAAAAAGCCTTTAAAAAATCACAGACTATGATAGACCTATAAAACATAGAAATTATATGAATATGGTCTAATATGGCCAAAGGTTTATTATGAAGCATAGCAGAAGAATCAGAGGCAGCATACTTAGGTGTACCTGCCAGTAAGTGCTGGGAAGAAGATCAGGATGTGACTGGACATGTTTTGGTGCCTGGATATCCTGCTCAACATGAAAAGTCCCCTGGCGATAGTATCTGCTCTCCTGTCCTTAGGACGAAGGATGCAGGAACGATCAGAGTCAAAAGTACTGTGTAAGCCACAAACAATATAAAGAGGCTGAAAGGCCCAAATCCATGTGGCTCCATGTGCCTTTCAGTTCCTCTGACTTTAGAGGAAACTCAGTGACTTCTAGCCAGACTTCCATCTCAATGGGAATACACTTAGGAAGGACACATTGAATGCTACCAAATGAAGCTTTGTAAGACTGAACAATGTGGGGCATCATGAACTCAGTTTCTTGCTGGAGGATATTAAATTGGTTTAGGAGACAATTTTTTTACTAGCTTGTAAGTTAAACTGAGAGTGCTATTTTTACATTTTTACGAGAAAAAAGCCCCACGCAAAGTTACTGAAAAAGCAGTATTTGGAAGTGACATCATCGGAGCTATGTTACAAAGAGATTAGCAATAAACCTGGGCAAAAGTTTTAAGAACCAGAGGCTCCAGGAGTATTAGAGTAAAAATTTAAACACAAGTTAATTGGGCTCAAAATACTGCACTAATCTGTTCTGCAAATATGGGCTTAAAAACTGCTTTGGAAAGGCTCCCTTGGCTAATGGAGAGGTAGGAGACTTCTAGAGAGACATACCTCTGTAGAGCTAATGTGTGGCACAACTGCCTTTCTACAGGCAATCATTGATCTTAACACACGCCTGCTTGCAGAAGAACCATGATTAAGGTGACATGAGTTAATAGACCCTTTTTTGCTTTTATGGATACCTGAAAAATAGACCACCAAAGCTGGCTTGGTCAGAATAAAAGCCAAGGACTGATCTGCCATAGAGAATAGCCTGGATCTTGCAGGGATGCTGGGCAGCATAACAAAGCTTGTACTGCTGCTGTATTAGGTTCCCCTGCTTTGTGCTAAAAATGGCAGTCACTGTTTCCCTGTCTGTCCACGTACAGATTCTACAAATGCCACATTTACTTCACAAATTGGGAAGACCATCTGCTACAATAGGATTTTTACCCCTGAAAACTCTAGGAATTATTGAAAATATTTTAAGAAGTGAAGCTGTACTCTACTTGTACTGAAAACGCGTTTTTATCCCTTGCTTCACAGGAAGCAACAATGAAGCAACACTGAGCACCACTGGAAATCCCATTATAGCTACGTTTATACAAATCAAAGTTGTTGGAAGTGCATTTCATACCCAGCATGTTCTCAAGTAGCAATCAAAAATGTTATGTTAGATGGCAGCAAGATAGGTGTCTAAACTGATTGAATCTTTCCATCCCTAGCTACTAAATTTAACTTATTTTTCTTATAAGAACAATTAGCCTGCCAACCTGCTGAATGAGTGGAGAACCTGAATGTACTGAACATGCCAGATCCAATTACTTGGCACTGCTCTATGAATAACTGATTAAGCCTCTTAGCAGCAATGGCTACAGGTTGGCTTACTTATACAGATAGGTTTAATTAACCAATGAACCACAGACTATATTAGATCAGAACAACAGACACACACTAAAATAGGCAGTGGGTCTAATTCTTCTGAAGAGTACACCAGCATCCCTTTAAATCATTCAGGAATGATATAGCAAGGTGCAATACAGAAAGGCTATTGTTATAATGAACTTATTTGAGGAGGGTTTTGGGGCTTTAAAGGTAAGATTTCTTCCATTCACTTTGAAGTCCCTCCATTTTAAAATGATGGGTGAATTATTTCTGCTTTGGTTAGTCTACTGTAATATAACCAAGATAGAAGAAAGGCAGACTATTGAATTGCAGTGGTACTTCTACACTGTATCAAGATATGAAAAATCACTGTTGTAAGGCATGATTTAATTTCTAAGTTATGCATATAAGGTAGTCTATATAATTCTGAAACAGCCTAATGTCTAAATTGCCATCAAACTCCCAAGCTCAACAGGGAGGCTCATACTTTCCTCACTGCTGGAAACACTTCTTAACAGTGATGGCCTTTATATCTCCACCTCTAGACTGGGTCTTAACCCTCCAGTGACTGCAACAACTGCTCAGCTATTACATGACTTAAGAAAACACAGAACACACTTCAATCAACTTTTCAGGGAAGTTAGCAGCTACAAGTAAGAAAGGGGTACTTGTGCGGTGTGATCAGACAGCTCTTGGCAAAGTACAAGCAAAGACTGTTTGGTCATCATTTCGGTACTGGTAGCCCATGTCCTCTTCTCTCCTTTCTTTAGAGTAATCTCTTTGGTAATTCAATACCGCAATATCTTTCAAGTCAAAGGATTTAAGCCAATTGCTCTGACAGACATCTAGGAAATTCCCCACCTTAAGGACAAAAGCATGAATTTTAGCACAAGTCAGTGTGAAAAAGCTATTTCAAAGAAATACCGATACAACCCACAATTCTATAAACTACTTGAAATGATCGCTCTACACATTCATTAGACTGAAAAGGGGCATGCTATTGTATACAACCACTCTTGCCCTTAATGCTGCTTTTTGGCCTCTGATGTTCAAAACATGGCCTTAGGGAAAACAGGAAAATTTAGTAAGGAGTGGCAGGCTTTTAGAAAAAGGTAGTTGTCTACCCAGACATCCTCCTCTGGGTGATACTGTAAGTCTCATCAACTTCTGTTTGTTACTTAAAAAGAGATTTTGCAACTGGGAGGCTAACAGCGAAATAATTAAAGAAAGTCAAGAACTGTGTGCTTAGTAATGTAAAAAAAATGTGCTAGGAGAGATACCTTGCAGAAAGCTGGTGAACATGCTAAATGCAGGCAATTACCTGTTAGCAGGTAACATTTCAGCATATACTCATTTGTACTTTCAACAAATCAAAGGGCTTTCTCAAATAAAGAACTTAATTTGGCAAACTGTTGCATCATTGCAAGAGACAGCCTTTCCATCACTTGAGATCAAGTTTACTGATCCAGTATATCTAGCAGTAAATCTACGTAGGCTGAAAAGAAGTCAACACTATGCAAGCAGATTTTTTAATGCTTATAAATACAGCTGGGAAGTGAATTTGGGATCCGACTGTTGATTCTCACTGCACGAGCCTTAAAGTTTTATAAATCAAATAAGGACATGGTTTTTGGTGTGTTTCCATACACACGCACACACAAACACACAGAATATTTATTGGATATACCGATGCTTTATCATCTTAGAAAGGAAATACTTTATGCAAGACAAATTCTATACCAAAAAAACTTACAAGGCTACTCAAACTCCAAGCCTCAGGACATCTAACAGATCTGAAGACTGTTAAAAAAAAATCACAAAACCAATCAGCTGAGCTAGAACACACATTTGATGGTGGTCACATTTGGTGGTGGTATCACTCCAGCTACCCATGTACAGCAATGCTAAAAGCTAATTACTCTATGTGTGCTGTTCAAAAATGTCTGTAGAGAAGCCATAAAGTAATTCTGACTCAATTTCAAATGTACCTTTATGATGTAGGCTTTTAAGTTCCATTAGTTTAATCTATGTTAGGTACTAGTTTGGATTAGGAGTTTTGATGAAAATCTTCTAGTTCCCACTTGCTGAGCTTCCACTTGCTTTACAGAGTAACCTTGCAGTGTACAACTTGAATTCCTTCCCACTGAAACTAAACCAAAAATGTCCTTCAATGACTAATCCACATCACAGGAGCAGATGAGAACGGATCTCCAGCTCACCAATTGTGGACCCTGGATCCCCAGCATCAGCAGTGACCATGTGTATGGAGAATAACCAGAAAGGAAACATAAAGTTATTTCATTCAGACAGAAAATGCTATGATATATACACAGAGCTATGCGATTTTAAAAAATTCAAGTAACATTAGCAGGCAGCAAAGATATGCAGAATTTCCATGAAAACTTCTGCTGTTTGAAAAGCTCTAAAAATAATAAATGACAGTGCTGCTAAGTACGATAAAAGATAATGGGATGGAAGCAAACATTTCAGAATTGCTAGGACAAGAAAGGGAGGAGATACTAAGATGGCTCTGAAAATGGAAATGAAAGAAAATATCTGTGAGTCTGTGTCATCCTTCTTCCATAAGGATGCACAAAAGAAAGTAGATTTGTGCTCAAGGAATCAGTAATGCCATGAAGTAATCAGTAATCAGTAATGCCATATGGATACACAGATCATATTGTTTTGTTTTTTTCTTTTTGAGTTCCCCTCTACAACTTCCCTTAAAAACATAAAAAAAGGACAAATACTTTTGCCTGCTGTTTATGTAGCTGGTGTACTACAGTTGACATATATTAATTCAGTATAGTCCTTGTCTACACTACATCTGTGGATTTGGGGGTTAAAAATACACAGGGGTATGACTGGGTTGAGGTGTATAAAGCTATGATGAACACTCATGCAGCCTTCTACACCAGTGCTTGTCACACAGATGTTCAGAAGGATTGAAGGAACACAAGTTTGTCTCCTGCTTATATTGACAACTGCTTGGACAGCCTTGGGTGGCAAAGTGGTCCCTAAGATGTCGCCCCTAGATGATGATCAGGTGTTTTTTTGCAGGTTGTTCAAACTAGGTCAGGAAGGAGATAACTGCATTTTTATACATTGTGCAAATGTAGTGCTTCCATAGTCCATGAAAAAAGGGATTTTGAGGAAGACTGTATCACCTAGGTCAATCTCCAAAGACTAACCAAAGGCCATAGTATGGGTGTTTTAGCTAAGTGACCAATTTGCCTTACTGCAGTCCAGCATGTCTTCTATGCCGAAGAAACAGATTGTGAAATTCCCACTCCCACTGCTGAAGTGGTCTTGTGCTTTTAAGTTATGTTTCCATGTTTTTGTAGACAGGAAGAAGGGATGATCACCACCTTTTTCCTGTCTGCAAACATCTGAGTCACCCTGCAAGAGCCTGTTTCTGTGTGGAGGCACAGAAAGGCAAAGCTTGGCGGGGGAACCCCCTTCCAGGAGACGGGGGTATTTAGCATGGTAGCATGTGCAACAACACTGGATATTCATTCATGTGATTGTTGAGCTATGCATGATTATAAAGCCATAATGGCACCACTGGTCTGTGAAAGAATGGCATAAAAAGGCTCAATTGCTGCCCAGTGTCAGAGGGCAAAATTGGCTCTACTTGCTTCACGGTAGGCTTCTCTGAATGCCTATGGATTAAGCAATGCTCTGATGCATTCCCCCTGCTCAGCCACACCACAAATCCCAACATATGCAGCTGGATGCAGGGATACAATCCTATGGAGGACTGATTGTATTGTATGTCAGGAAAGATACTCAAATATATGTATCTAATACCTCAGATTATCCTTAGCTGAAACAAAAGTTGTTGCCTTGCTTTTTTTCAGTCCTTACAAGAAGTGGTCCTCTCTTTATCACAATAAATAAAACCAACATGTCAACATAAATAATAGCATTGTCTAGTTTCAGCCACGGAACAATTAGGAATTTCATTTATAGCATGCCTATGAAACAAAAACATGTATTTGGAAAAAGCAAATGGAGTTTTAAGAGTTTCTGTCCTGTTGCTGGTAGAAACAAAACACAATTCCTAAATGCCTATATCCTTGATCATCCTATTTGCTCCAACAGTTTGAGTGCTCAAATACTCCTGTACTGCCCTCTCCTGTTCCATCCACAATCTGCTGGTTTGGGATAGAAAATGAGCAGCCAGACAACCAAGCAAGCGACAGCTTGGGTTTTTTTCCTGTAAGTAAGATTTGATGTCACTTGTCAGAATGAACCTAATAACAATAACAATGAACTTTAGCAATGATAAGGAAGGATAGAAACTCAAAATGTGCATGGCAGGTAATACAGCACTGATCATACTGAAGACTAAACAGACTGGGAAAAATACTTATTGCAATTTCTATTTGTTCTCCAGTCCTCCCTCCTTTCTCCCGTGTTATGTTGCTCTTGACCCTACACAGGGTCATCTGAAAGACACTGTGTGAGGGCTACATGGGCACTAGCACAGCTTCCCTGACATCTCAGCGTATGCCATATTTGCCATCCTCAAAATCACAGCTCTAGTGAGAAACAAGCACAATAATAAACCCTCTTGCGTTGATAATGAAAACTGCAATCAAAAAGCTTTTGGTATTCTAGGAAGAAGACCGAAACTTGCCCGAACAGGGTCTGTCATTGCACACTCTCCTGCCTTCCAAACCATAGAAATTAATTTCCGGGGTGTCCAACCCCAATTCCTTTTTAATAGCTTCTTCAGGTTAATAGCAGTGAGGATTCAGAGGATTCATCTTAAAGGTACATCTGCATTTATTACTGGCCAAAAGATGCTGTGTTTGGGGGTTCCTTAGAGGTTGGCCGTTTTCTTTTTATATTTTTCACTAGAGGAAAACTAATCCAAATTAGCAGTTCCTTTCTGAAGGAAGAAAGACACTGATTTTAACACCTGAGGACCAAAAGCTCCTGAGTGCCTCCTGAATTCTCCATTTCTTTCCTAATGAGCACAGTGACCTCTGCTGTCCTGGGAAAGGTCGCCTGTTTAGTAACACCGCAAGAACTCCCCAGCTTTCCCCCACTTCATACATTCCCCTCTTACTCTGTGAAAAAAAGGATTATATATTTACCTTATTGTTCTTTATTTTTAAAGAAAAAGTAAAAATCCTCCCACATATAAGCCTGCTCCAGTTGCAGAAAATCAATCAGAAATTCTGTTCTGTTGCGGTATTGCCAGCACGTCCCAGAGGTGCTTATGTTGTCCTGAACACTTTTGTTTAAAGGGTGAGGTGTTGATCTAAAGGCTCCCTTAATAAAGCAATGATTCGCTTACTCTCTTCTAAGATACAGTGATTTTTTAAAAATCATCTGCAACCTTGACAACAGCTTCTCGCAGCGGAGGAAGAACTGGTATCCATTTAAACCCATTCTGGGAATCATAAACAGCTTGTTGACAGAGGTCACATCCACAGGGGAGCTCACAGTTGATTAGTTCTCCTTCACAGAGCTTTTTCAGGCTGTATGACTTGTGCTCCAGGAGGGGATTTAAGACAGAGATGTGCTGAAATAACCAGAAACAATTTGAGAAGATTGTGTTCTGTCTGCCAAGATGCCTAAATAAATGGGAAATGAAAATAGCCATTAATTTTGAACCAAGCTTTGCTACTTTTGCTATGTGCTATATTTCTGTATTTTTGATGCATCAGCTATTGTTCCCTATGCTGTGCTAAACTGAATTCACAGCTTCTACCTCAATAAAAATACCTCTTAGATAATCTTATGAGAATGCTTCCCATCACATTACTAGATTTGAATGCCAAAGTACTGGAAGAGAGAGAAGATTTTTAGTACACTTGAGATGTAAATCTATGGGAAACAAAAATTCAGCAATTCTGCTGTACGTATTCCATTCCGCCATCCAATTTCTTGCCTATGCTCCTTCTTATTTTCCTTAAGTTATTTCAGTTTTACAGTATTTTCTTAATTTCTAGTTACTTACTTAGTATTGGCTTTTTATCATTAAATTTGCAAAACTCAATAAAGAAACTGAATGTTAACATGCAAGACATTCCAAATAAATAGAAACCTTAACATCATCTACAATGTGAATGCTGCATTGCATTAAAATTCCTATGTAAAAAAATTCCAAATTCACTGTTTTCCCAGACTGTTTACAGGTAGCTGGCATTTATTACTGCTACAAGAAAATGTCCCTAGCATTTATGTTTTACAACTTCACCTATACAATTCTGAATTACTGCCATTTCTCTGTTAAATCCCAATTCTCTAACCTCCACTTTGGGGTCTGAACCCCTAAATATACTTCAGAGTTTATCCCATTGCTGAACTTCGACACAGTAGACAGTCTTTGCTTGGCACATAATATTTAGGGCTCTCCAGCTGCCAGTCTAAAGCACTTCACTAGGTGGAAACAATTATCAGAACTCTGAATAAAGGATATTTTCCAGATCTCTGGCAATATATTTTCAAGAGATGTTAACATCCCGCCCCACTCCCCCCAACATGCTTGCCTAGTATGTTTTATGTATGTATATACAAACACATACCAAATAGGTTTCATAGCTTTACTTCCAAACTTTAATTTCTTACTATTGTAATGTCTGCAAGTGCATCTATACAGACAAATAATACTGAGAAACTGAATTATTACTGAACAAAGAGGTTTCACTCAATGTTACAAAAGTTGGAATTTCTTAATATTAATATATATCAGTGGATTAAGATTTTAAGGGCTGTGCTATTAATGGCAGCAAAGAAGAAATCTTGCCATTTTGTGGACTTTCCCCATAATGTAACAGCAGTGAAATATCTTACTTAAAGAGAATTTCCTTTAATGCTTCAACAACTATACATTTTTACTACAAAGAAAATAAGATGCCAGCCCACAAAGCAGAAAGGAGGAGGAAAGGCACACCTCAATCCTACTGCCTTTAGTAAGACTCTATGTGGGTACTTGAGCTACCCTTTAACCACATTTCCCATATCAGGCCCTAGTGCAAGTCAGCGCATTGTGCTCTTACCAACATGAGGGTCTGGACGGTAAAAAGTTTTACCATGTAATGAACCTTTACTTGCATGTAATGTAGCATTTCATTATGGCTGGAGCTGCCAGTGACACGTAGTTGAAGGCTGTTGTTTAAATACAGAAGTCTTTCTTCAGTTTCTCATAATTCTGTCAAAACAGGATCTTCCTTATCCAATTCCTCCTCAAAATGTGGATGTGCTTAGAAGGAAGGAGTAAAAATAGTTCATCTGCTTCTGGGAACAAAGCAAAGAGAAATTCCTTGCCATTTAAAAAATATTCAGCAGCTCCCTTGCTTATTTGCTCTAAAACCTGGAAATAGTTGAGAAGCTTAAATCTGGGTTTGAGATTAGCTAGGTGTGTATTTGACTGTGTCTGGTCAAGGTCCATTTTGATATGGCCAAGTCTTGAGGATTTTTAAAACATACAGTTGTAGCTTGTGATAAATGGCACTTGAAACATTTAGAGCAGCTCAGAGGTCCCAGAACTGTGTGAAGCCTCAGCAACTGCATCTAGTTCCTACTTGGGGTTATTTCTAGTTTTTGCATATAGTCTGGGTAAACCAAACAGGCAGCAACGCTGTGACCTACCCCAGACCTCACAGAAAGTCCACAGCAGCCCCTTTAGAAGATGCAGCTCTCATGCCCATGCTGCAGCCTTGCTGCAGGCTGATGCCTCTATTTCCCAGCCCCAACCACGAATGAGAACCAAGCAATTCCTGCAGATCTTGTAAAGAATGGAAGACAGCATCTTAAATGTCATTGAGGGAAGTGCTGTTTCTGCCCGTACCAACCAAAGGTCTAGAGGAGATGAATGGCTTCTTCTGCCAAGCTGCATTTCCATGTGCTGAAAGCAGAGACAATGTGCTGCCTCTGACCTTCCCAGCAATGTTGCTAGGTGTAGGGCCACAACACGCTCCAAGATGCTCAGGGAAGGCTCTTCCCTCCTAAAAGGCAACTGGAAAAGTGGGAAAAAAAGATGACTGACAAATTGAGCCCAGCTCAGCAGAGAGATTTGTGAATTATTACATTTCTGACCTCTACAGCAATGCAAATCCTAGGATGTGCCAAGAACAAATTAAGCTGCCTGCAGCCTTGGGACTTCTCCCCAGAAAAAACCCCTTTTTTCCTAGACATAAGAAACAAGCAGCTTTGCCAGTGCTGAAGAACACACTCATAAAGATTCCCTCCTGAAAGTCTCCTTTGCAAAACTCAAGGCTTTATCATAATGAAGATATAACTTTTTTCTTGTTTGTTTTTGTTAAAGTAACTACATAACAAAAATATACATTTGAACTTTCACTGAGTTCATGGTTTTACATTTCCATTGCTGTGTATCAAAACTCATGCTCTTGAAGGCCCATAATGCCTTAAAATGAGAGGAACCTCTATCTCTGCTGCACCCAGGTGCTGGTGGGCTTTTGCTGAAGAAAGTAATTTTAATGTTGCTCTTCAGTACCCTGCTAATTTCCAGTCTCATTTTGCTTGCCAGACCAAACTTTCCTTTCTCTTTCCAGGGGAACATGAAATACATGTTAACAGAGAATGTGGGATTTGAGAATCAGAGGCAAAATGCTAAGTCCTAGAAGCCATTTCTCCCAGAGCCGCTTGGACATCCTTCAGAAGGGGGATGAAGCAAGTTTTTCAAGAATATACTCTTCTGTAAAGTGCTAATCAAGACCCTTGTCTTCAGTGTAGAGTTAATCTGAGCCAAAACTAAAATGTCAGCCCTAACTAGACTTTCAATCATAGAGAAAAACTTTAGTTCAAATGAGATGGTGCTTTTAACTTATGTGATTTGCCTCAAGTTATAATGAAGAGGCAAAATATTTAGTTTGCTCAACTTAAACTCTCTGTGCTGCTCTACAGTTATATTGCTGATCCTCTAACTCATTCGTGCAGTTCTAGTATAATTTTGCAGGATCGCTGTTCTCGGGTAAACTGTGCTGTGCTGGGGGAAGTTCAGTTGAGCACAGATAACTCAAGTTAATTCAGCTGTCAAAATACAACCAAAGAAATCTGAGACCAGTGGTGCAATTTCCTAATATTATCTTCCTCACTCATGTTTCATTCACCTCTGGCACAGTAATTGAGTAGCTACTCAGTGTAAACCCTTTGCTCTACAGTCCAAAAGGGAGAGAAGTGGTAGAGGCAATCAGTGTCATCACACTTCAGCATGTCTAGAGAAACTGAGGCAGACTCACATTGAATGTCTGAAGCTATTTTTGGTACCTTGCTAGTGGAGGGTTTTTTTGTTTCTTAATTTGTAACCAGTTAGTAATCTATAAGTGAATTTTCCATGACCATGACCATTTAGATTATGTAAAAGCATTGGATGAAGGTTGTTGATGAAATGCAAGTATATTATTTGGAAGGTCTCAAACATAAATCGCTGAGCGCTTCTGCATCAGAGTTAGTTCTGCAAACAGCACATCGACTTTTCTCTCCAGCGTGACTGATGCAGTCACTGGTCCATCAGTTCCCTTGACTGCTACAGAGCACTACACCTCCAAAGCAAAGCATCGCTGACAGAAACTGCTCAGGTCTAAATACAATAAAATTTTCTCTGATTTTTATTTATGTTTTAATGCTCAATGAAGAAAAATTTTGAAGAGATTTTGCTTATGGATTAGCTATTTATAAAAAAACAGCAGCAGTGTGCTTGTGTGAAATGCTCAGTTAAAGAGCAATTTTGTAAAAAAAATGGAATAAGAAAAAATATTTTACTAAATCTGACAGTTCTGATTAATCTCAGGAACACAAAAGTGATTGGATTATTTAGAACAGTGAGAAATAAGGAACTTCTACCTGAGATACAAAGGGTATCACTTTTTTAAGCCTTCCATTTTAGCCCTGAAAAAGGCAGTCATTGACTGGAGCTAAATGGTAGGTACCCTTCACTTAACTATGCATTCCACTAAATTCTCTTTAATTAAAAAAAATAACATTAGGGCTTCATTTTTCTTAATGCTGGTATGGAGAATTGCCTGTACAATTTTATTCATCTGAATTACTTAGTCACTATATAGCAACTCATTTTTCTTCCAAATGAGATTCTCAGGTAATAGTCCAAACCTAGCAGCTGAAATTGAAATAGAAAACCTAAAACCTGCCAGACTTGGAAATGAGGCGAGTGGAAAAGCAATGAATGATGGAAGAATTCCCTGACCCTGTACCAGCACTGAGTGGGCACCACATTCGTTTCTCCCAACGACGAGGACCTGAGGAAGGCCGACAGAAAAACAAAGTCTTATTTTCATGCCTAGGATCTTCCTTAAAAAAATTAATTCTTCCCACACACCCTGTTTAGTTCTTCTTGTTTCTGACCCTGTTTTGTAAAAGGCATGGAGTGGATGTCAGAGCACCAGGACTGTCCCAGGTCCCAGCAGCTGAATGTTATTTGTGTCCACACATGCCCTTCATTCACACTTGCACTGAAGCAAAACCACCTTGCAGTTCCTGCTGTGCAGTGTGCAAGGTTTCACAGGTCACGGCCAAAGTGTCCTTCTCATACATTTAAGGGAAAAAACCTGCAAGGCTTTTACAGTAAGTAAGATGATCTCCTTCCTCTGAGAGTGGCAACTCTGCAGCTATTCTATTCCACCCAATAAATGGGAACCATATGACCATAAGGCAGGGGAAAGTGCAGATAGTTTACACTGCAGCTTTTCCATCAAACACCTCTCCAGTCTTTGCATGGGGAAAGCTTCTTCTGTAAATGTCAGACCTGTTCACAGCTTGGGGTAGTGCCAGAATAGATGTGGCTCCTTTTGTAGGTCCCAGTACAGTTGTCAAGTCTCTCTTGTATTCTGTCCTTTTTTCCTCCCTGGTTTCTGTATCTTGCACACATGCTTTTCTTCTCAGCCTTTATTTAATCTCTGTGGATTTTGCCAGTTCTCCCAGTGCTGGTTCTTAATCAAGATTAAGGTACCTGAACATCAAGCAGTTGCTGTCATTGCTCGTTAGGGAAACTGCACCTTTCAGAGGGTCAAAACCCACCAGAAGCTACAGTCCAGCACTACCTTTGTGATGCCTGAGCTGAAAACATCCTAAGAACTAGCCACTATCACCAAGAGATGTGACTCTGTTCACATGACAGCAAGAAAGAGGCAGACAGCACCTTTTTCAAGGAGATACCCTACAGTACATCTACTCAAGTATGTTTACTAACTTGTAGACCTGCTGACATACATTTCACGGGAGATGCCATGCCTGGAGCTCAGGCTTCAACTCTTTGCACCCAGGTTCACCAACACTCTCTAAACACAATGTTCTGAAATGTAGATACTACCCAAACAGCAACAAATTATTGACTTAGGGAAGATGGGATTGTGTATCAAGGGATGTACTGTGCTTTATATGTCCTATTCTGCTATTCTTTAATCCTCTACAGTAAACAGATTGCCAGGCTGGCTAGGTCTTTGTTCCTACCCAGTACAACTGTGCTTATGTTGACAGTTAATTTTCGGTTGCCCTTACTACTACAGTTGGCAAGATCCTAAGCTGTGCTCTGGAAATGGCTGTTACCTGTACAGCGAGATCCTGCCTCCACCTAAAGGTGCTGCTGACTGAGCTGGGCACTGCCCAGGAACTGAAGAAGAAATGTGTCTCTCCTGTCAAGCTCACTTACCCAGGCAGAGACATCCTTTAAATAAGGGATCTGTAGGCAGTTGTCTTTCCCAATTCACATGGTTGTCATCTTTCCTATTGTGTTTTCATATGCTTGTCCTCACCAGACAAAAGGTCTGCTTTCACTTCTCCTGAAGTCAGTGGGAACTCTGCGATCAATTCCAGCAGTGGTTGGATTGGGGCCAAAATGTTAGCCACTCCACTTTCCCTTAAGTCATTCCCAAACAATACTTCTTTGATTACATATCAAGCCTGAGGGGTCTTAGTTATCTTCTAGCCCTCTCCTTTATATCTTCCGTATCTATGGATTCCATGGTGTAGGCAGGAACTGTTTGAACAGAAGGGCCTTAATCATCAAAAGTACTTTTCTTCCCCAGCCATGTTTTTTCTCAAAGGGAGTTTGTTGCTAATTCCTTTGGGAGTGAGATGGAGAAAAATGAAAAAGAAATGTCATAGGTTTGAAGAGAAGCTAAAACAAAAAACCCCAACCCCACAGAAAGATAGTTTCTGACATCTGAGAACTAACACACCAATAATAAAATTCACCAGGAGAAAAAAAATCCTGCTCATGCTGAAATCTAAAACTCTTAAAAGTGATGTTGGATGCAAATATGACATAAGCCACAAGGATAAACTTTGCAAGATTTTTAAAGGGGTTCGCAACAGAGGGCAGTAAATAATAAGAAAGGGAAACCCTATTTATTTAGGTAACAGCGCAATCTAACAAGTCCAAAATAACTTCAACTGATGCTGAGTATCTCCTAGACTTCCAAATGGTAATTGCATTCCCCTCTAATTAGAGACTCTGATAGTTATACTCTTCCATAAAGAGAAGCTGTACTTAGATGTTTAGTTTTCAGCCACAGAGGGCAACACCACACCACTGTGTGGTTATGTCTTACAGATGCCACTTGGTAAAGGATGAAATAGCTAAAGCAGACAATCAGTCTGACTCAGAAGACCAAAACAGGACTTTAAACAAATTGTGTCCTGCAAATAACATCCTTATGACTGAGGAACTTCGGCACTGAAGGTAGTATTATTTATAAAACCAGAGGGAATAACAGCTCAGCTGTACAATTGAAGAGTTTTACTATAAATCGGACATACAACAGATTTCCATGTACTTAAGGTGAAATATAATCCCTGTGCACATAGGACAGATGAGAATTTCTTTTGGTTTTGCAAAGTGTGCATGCAAAGGAGATGATGTGACAGCCATACTACACAACTCACAACTCCCCAGAAGGCTGAGCATTCCAAAAGAGGAAAATGTGCCATAGGAAGGTGGGACTATATTTTACTCTTCCACCAAACGTGAATAAATTAACAAATACATTCAATATAAAACAAATGAACAAAATCAAAATAAAACATGCACATAATATTACCAAGTTGACTGTTTGAATTAGAAAGTGGCTCTAGGCTAGGTACTGCAACACACCATATTTTATGTCTTCTCTGATTAGATACTTTTAGTATGACTTCTAAGACTATGCTGAATTAGGGCCACTAATATTTTGTTGAAGAATTTTGCACATGACATAATATTTGGGCTACTAGATAATGAGTGAACAATGTTAAATTGCTTTCTAATTAACAGTGAAAAGCATGGAGGTCTTATTAAACATATGCCATGCTGTTAGAACGGTGGCACTGGATAACATTTTACAACATACTTCAATGAAAAAGGAGGTTAAGTATGCCAGCTGGCAAAGTATAAGAAGTTAAAAATAAAGAGGGACCAGCAGGTTATATTTCTATATGGCAAACAAAGTTTGGCATTTAATTTTCACATCGTAAGGATGTTACTGGAAAGTGACCAGCATGTCAAGCCTGAGTCTATTATAATGAGTTCACTGTATGCAGGATTGGAAGATGAGGATGTAAAGAAAATCCAAGCAATTCAGGCTCTAACAGTGACTATGAGAGAAAATAACTGTCTACACAGAGATGGCTGAGGCTAAAGAACAACATTCAGGAGCTGGATTTGAAATATTTTTTTCCTTCAACCTTCACTTTACTACCCTATAAAAGTAACTGATTTTTTAAGTAACTCTTCAGTGAGGTTATGGGAGCTTTCTTTTCCTGATTGCCATTCACTTCAACAGTGTCTTTGAAGAGAGTTTTAGATCATTGGTCTCCCTAACAATTGTCTCAAAGATGAGGAGTGGTAAACATGAACGCACGAAAATTCACTTTTTGATGTATTTAGAAAAGACCAAGAATATCCAAAGTGCAGCAGCAAATCTTGTCATCTGGTGACACTGCAACACATCTCAGATGAGGTTTTTGCTTTGGACTAAAATATGCAGCACTGCAGGAACTGCTCCAAGATGGAATATGTGAAGATGGCTTCACCTTGCAAGCTCAGATAGGTAGTGTACTAACCCTGCAGAGATGGCTGTGGAACAGGTCTTGCAACCATGAACAGCCAGGAAGGGTGGATTTACTCCTTGACCCCTTTGTGCATAGGAAGAGCAATACAGGTTTGTGCTTCCATGCTTTCCATGCAAAGGGAATCATGAGAGACACTGGATTAGCTACAGGGTTGCATGAAGCCCACTCCTGAGCTCTAATCCCAGTTCCAGATTTCCAAATGTGAGAGAAAAGAGGCTGCTTTGCAGAAGAACTCTGTGCAACACACAACCCGTGCTTTTACAGCACATTTTAAAGTACCGTGCATCTGATTTGCCTTCTGCCAGATCTCTTTTGTACAAGTTTAAGCAAAAAAAAGGTCAAAAGTATAACCTGTGCTCCTAGTGTAGAAGGACTTTAATGGGAACAAAAAATGAGAGTCACATTCAAGGTATGATCCCTTGAAGCACATTTACCAACCATATCACCACCTTTTACTGCTTGTTATCAAGGTTTAGGAATAATTAGTTGGGTTTGTTACTAGAAAGCACCTTTCCACAGCAGTTTTAAAATGGATTTTTATCTGGATTAGAAGGTATGTAAATTTGGCTCATTTCACAGCCGTGAAAGCTGAGCTATGAATAACCCTGAAGGAAACCAGGAGGGTTACAGGCTGTAGCCATCAGGACTTCCAAAACAGCTATGGCAAGAAGCATCAGCCCTGTGGAAACCCTTCTATTTATGCTGACTAACTATTCACTGACTGAAAAGACTGCAACAATAAAGCTTATTTCTCTGCTTGCTCATTCAGTGTTTGCAATTAAAGGTGAAAAGAAGAATTCAAACGACAGAGCCCTTCTCCAAACAACCTTTCCATATTCTATGTTCTATGCTCCATATTCTATATGCTTTTATTATAGCTAGTTGTACATCACCATGAATATGAGACATTACTAAAGCAAAAGATGCTGTTGCAGTAAATAGAAAGATTGCTTTCTGATGACAAAATATGATGGGGCCATCTTTTATTCTAAGAGGAATTATTTTTTTGCCACATCTATATTTCATTTTGATTCATAATTGCTCTATGTGCTAGTGTAAGCCACATGTCAATAAGCACACTATCTTTCAAATTCCTCTACTTTCCCCCTTTTCAAACTGGATATACGAGTGTGTCAGATTTACTGTTAGCAAAATCCCAGCATGACTATGTTTTTCTTTAATTAATCAAGGCCTAACAATGATTAAGGCATCTGGGAATAAGATCACAATCCATCCTGCAAGAAATCCACACATATAAGATGGATGATTTGCATGTGTCAAAAATTAATTTCCTCTGCAGTTGTTCACTTTAATCTTGGGGAAGCACTTAGGGTACTTTTAAGAAAATATTCTAATGGAGAATTAGCATCTACCTCTAGACCTCTCTGTGATAAACAGTATACAAATTAACTCAAGTATTTACATTGCACTTCTGGAGAAGTTAACATTTCTGTCCTTAGGCTCCATTTATACTGGCAGCAGTTCACAAGTCAAAGCCCCCAAGCCACCATTATGAAAACAAAATTATGGTAAAAATCACCAGGATATTTTTAGTAGGAAAAGCCATGCTTTCTTTCAACAGGAAAGCATTCTATTGAATCCCCCAAATTCTTGATTGGTATTTTATGTTTAGAAATAATATATGATTATTTGGATATACCTAAGTTGGACAAGGGAAGAGGTGGGAAATGGGCTATAATTTTACATGTTACCTCTTCTGATGATAAGAACAACTCAGTTTCTAGTACCACAGCACTATTGTTCCAGGCCACACTTGCAGTATAACTTTCATAATACACCTTTGTGTATCTTAAGAATTTCACTGTGACTTCACATTAAAAAAAAAATCTCATATTCCTTTAATAATAATATCAAATAGTTCCAGCTTTCCACAGCTGCAGAAGTTTGCTGTCCCTAGAGATCTGCCATGGTACAACTCTCACTTCCAATCAAAACAGTGACATAGTGGCCATGATTTACAGCTTGCAGGGGCTTGATTAGGGAATAGCACACTACTGAGCAAATATTAAACAACCCTACAGAATTTTTAATGTGCAGAGCTTTCTTATTTTCACCCCCCAGAATAAAAAAAATAATCAAAACCCAATTTCCTGCCCAAAAGCTATGAGAAATCGGAGTTGGTATTTAAGATTTCTCTTCCTCTGTTCCTGAGGTTTCAAACAGCAATGTTCACCCATAAGTGTGCTGGTTCTTTAAGTGACTTTACCCTTACAGTTTTAAATAAAAATGTCTGCAGTGTTAAAGTAACTTCCACAGTAATAAGGAGTAATAATTATAAGGTTTAGCATCAGACTAAAAATGACTCTTAGGTAAAAATGGTACAGTTTGCCTTTCAGAATTACTAGGAAATAAATACTGAGAAGATACATTAACAAGACGATAATTTATTTTAAAACCAGTGATTCGATACACAAAAGGAATATTTATGTTTTTGTGTTCAAGAAAAAAGTCTTGGTAGACTACATGTTTTAAGAATAACAGTTATTGCATGATGCCTTGTTGTCATTCAGTTGAATTTGCCTAAACAGAATTAAATCGGGAACTATGTACAAAAATATTCAGAATTTTTATTTTCTGTGAAAAACAAGGCTTAAAACAGTCTACAAGACAATATCAAATTATACATAGCAGGCTGGTCATGTTTTGAAATGTAATTAGTTGCCAAGCCACAGTTTTTGGCAGGGAGTTTTTGCTTAAGTCTAACAACTTCATTTTGAGAAACTTTAAACTATCTGCAAGATTTGTAGATAGTACTTTTCTTCTAGAAGAAACTGCTAGAATAGATTTCTTCAGTAAAATATTAAATTACAGGAGCGCAAAGAGTAAATACTCTAAGCACTGATTTCTATAGTTTTCTATAACTTTATGATATGTTTTTACTGGCAGAGTGGAAAGAAACATGAGCAGTTTTAAGGCTTGCGTTACTGCAAATGCCTGACTTTGTGGTGATATTTAGGTTTCTGTTAAAAATGCTGGTAGCTATGAAAAAAGAAAACCGCAGTGATGCTGTAGGGATTCACCACTTCAGAGTTCTCAAGCCACAGAGACAAACGGCACATCAAAATTTTATGAGTTACAGGGTCTATCAGCGACATATTGGCAAATGTTCCTATTCCTTTTTCAGTAACTGTAGGGACATACCTGCTAAAGGACAGCCCCCATCCCTCCCACGTTCAGACTTCTCACTGTAATGCTAATTCTAAATATATGGCTTTAAACTATTAAATATATGGCTTAAAACTATTATTATCACATATGATACGTATTAAGTAGAAAGCCTAAGGCTATTTGTCTATCTCCATTTAATCTGATCTATTTTTCCTCCTAAGAATCTAGTTTGTGAAGAGCCAGATTTTCCACCTACTTTTGTTCTCTGATATCAGAATCCAGGTCTGTGGAATTGATTCATTTTTTGCAGTTTGCAGTCTTCAGCAAAGAAGCTGTTTATTTCCAACACAGTTACACAGTGAAAACTCATCTGCATTTATGGAGTTAATAGTCTTCTCATTAATTTTGCTCTGCCTCTTTTTTTTTTTCTTTTTTTGGGTAGAAACCTAATGAAAACCATGTTTATGTGCTCAAAGGCACAGAGGAAATTCATTACTCTGAGGAATAACACACTCCACAAGTGAAATGAAAGTAATCTTATTTATGACAGGAAGAGGCCTTCACTAGACTCAACTCCACCACACTTGGACTGATACTGGCTGCATGAAAGAAGCTGCAAATTCAAGAATGGGTTTCAATGTAAAGCCTCATCTCACTAATAAACACGTTTGCAGTTTAGTCTTGCAAACATTCAATATCTGCTGAAGAGGAAGTATCCAGCTATTGCATTTACTATAAACATGTTACAAAAAGAACATAGCAGTTTAATGAAAAGTAGATATATAGCCTCTCATTCAGGGTTCCTTCCTTCCAGTTAGAAATGAGACCCCTCCCCATTTTTTGGTCATCACCCACGGCACTGTGCACCTACAGCTAGAGCCAGCCTGCTTGCTTATCAGATCTGGCACGTTGCATTTGGTTTAATAGCATTATTGCAGTAATGGAAATACACAAATTTAGTCACATTTGGCTGCAGGGAGAAATGATCCCGGCTTGGAGAATCCTCGGGGATGAGGAGTGGTGCTGGAAGCAGAGGGTTGGGACTTGCAGGGAAGGACAGGCACTTTAGGGCTGGGATCTCTTGCTAAATGTCACGATGCTTAGAGATGTGTGCAGTACCAAGCACAGCCGAGTAATTCCCTAAGCAGAAAAAGGAAATCAGAAATGACAAAAGATGATTTATTGTCCCATCCACCCAGACCTCTATGTGTATGTGCCTGAGTATCTGGCATCTGTGTGCATGTATGCACGTGTGTCTGAATTTGAAAGGAAAAAGAAAAACCTTACAAAAACAGGGAGCGATAAGAAAATGCCTGACAAGTTATTGCTACATCCATTTCTGTGTCAGATTGCATCTTTTTCTTGAAGAAAACTAAATAAAAGAGGAAAAATGTTTCTTAGTGCTCTGAAAGTCAAATCCCATATTCATCTTTTCTCTACAGAGTTCAAAAGAGAGCTTTCATTAATGGAAAGTTGTGATGTGCTGCAAACTGGATGCCTTCACATGTATTTACAATTTCTATACCTAAACCCACATGTTTTACATTCCTTGGGTTTCTTTCCCGAGTTGCCTCGAGTTAAAAAAGGGAAGGGGAAGCAGCAGCAGTGCCAAGGCTTCCATCCAGCAATGGGTCTTTTTGCCCACAAGAAGGCACTGTATGATAACAAATGGGAGCATGATGATCTTGCAAGGATTTGTCGGGTTTTTTTTTCGTTCTTGCTGGCTTTTACTAAAGGCCCAGCACGAGATGTGTGGGTTTCTCCAGCGTCATGACAGACAGTTGCCTTTGTCTGCCTGCAGATGTTTGGCCAGCTGAAGTTTGGATGCTTGAGCAGTGACAGAGATAAGCTCTTCAGCCTTGCACAAAGAATTAACTGATATTCTTGTACATCTTCCTCCAGAAAATGACTTTTAACATTGAAACAAGCTTAACAAATTTGAAGATTTAGTTGAAGAAACCACACTTTGCTCTTCCTTTTCTATATTCCTTTTGACATTACAGTATGTTTGCATTTGTATAGGCACTTTACTTTTTCCTTACATGAGCTAAATTCTTCTTCTGCTTCATCCGGCAGTAAAACAATCCTGTGTTTGCAACATTACAGTCAGTTGTCATGGAAATTAATGTGACTTCACAAGTTTATAAGAATGAACATTTTTGGATCACATATGAAGAGAATTGGGTGACACAGATGTAGCGTGTCTTTTAGAAATAATTTGGTATATATTGAGTGCATCAGAAAACAATTTGGAAGAATGTTAACCTTTTAAAACTCTGAAGCCTTGCCTCATTCTCAAATGCTAGAACATTCCTCCCAGTAGGCAAATCATTCTTTCAATCATACACAGCCTTTAATTTGCACAGAAGATTGTTCCTTTTTTTTTGTCTAGATTTGAACTTGTCAGTTAGGAGAGCAGAATTGAGACTCTCTGCTTCTCTTGACAAATGATGTATTTGCTGATGGAGATAAGTAAATGAGTGGACAATCTCAACAGTGCTTTTCTACAGCCATATTTTATTCCCCTTAAGCATAAACATAGAAAAGCAGGAGCAGCTGCACTGAAGAAGTAAGTGATGCTCTTCTCTATGATATCTATAGATCTCAAATTATTGGTAAGAGCCTGCCATGGGCCAAAATTCTCTATGACAGCTGAAGGTCAGCATGGAGCCACAGTACAATCAGGGTCATTGCAGAGTGGCAAGATCTGCTTTGAGGTAGAGTATATACTGAGTCTCCTACACGATTCTGGATAAAACACTGTCTGAGCCTCATGAGCAAGATGATGGATAGTGCCAGACACCCATTTGGGTTGGGGGAGCTGCCAGACTCATTCCATACGGCTGAAAGATGTTGGACAGAGAGATCTGTTGACATTATGAGAATTGAATTAAGTTGAACTGGCAATAACAGCCAAGATAGTATATGGGACCACTTGCTTTCTAGCTTCTGCCTCCTCTCCCAAATTAAATTAGCCGCTCCCTTGCCCCAGTAGAAAGCCGCCTGCCCTTGGCTTTTGGGCATGGAAGGGACCGGATTTCTCCCACATTTTTCACACCCACCTGAGCAGGCTTGTATCACAAAGTACAAACAATGCCAGTGCTCTCTGCTCAGAAAAGATATCATGGAGATGCAGTTCATAATGAGTATATTCACACCCTTTTAAGGACTTTTCAAACAAAGCTTGCCAACATTTGCAACACATAAGTTCTCTCCTCTTACAAGCACAACACATTGATGGTGAAGTACCTCAAAATGTTAAAAGCAAAAAAAAGAGTTTGGAAGAAAATATCAGCCTTAGGCTCCACTCAATCACACAACAAACCCACAACCTACTCAATATACAGAGAGGACAATGGAGCAAGTGTTCCCATGCAACACAGAAAGCCAATCTCAGTGATAACCACCACCTGATCCTTTTCTCTCAAGTAAAAGAAGTCTAGATTTATTAAAAAATATTCCCCAGATATTCTAGAACACATCCAATTAATTTTTTTCATTAGTATTTCAGGTTATATTAGAAAGCTTGTGTAGCACAGGTATCCGAGAGCCAGTATTCCCCTGAAACATTCAAGCACTCAAGGACAAACACTTGCAAGAAGAAGAACTGGCTCGGCAAAGAAATTTAATTTTACTACTTGGGCACCCAGCTTGCATCTGAACTCAACACTGGAACAAGGCCACAGCTTGTAAAATCTGTGAAGCTTTAAATCACCAAGCTACTACTCCTAGGCAGTTTCATTTATATTCACTTTGATGAGTTTCTGTGTTAGCTCATCAAAATAACTGCCAGGGCACCTGGACTCTGCTATAACACGGATGCTAAATAAACCTATCAAATTTTAAGCCCATAATGAGACACCTAGACTGAATGAACTGTGTGAACACTAAACGGTATTTAGGCATGCCATGCTATAATAATGTAGTAACACAATAAACCACGTACAATGAAGAAAGTCTGAAACTACACAAAGAGAAATGTGCGGCTGGATTCTTTCACCCAGCAAAATTATGCTTGCATCCGGTAAGATCACCCTACAGTAATCAGAGGAAAACACCCTAAAACAATAGAAGAAATATAACTGAAGAGCTTCATTTCACCCTGCTCAGATACTGTGGCACAATGAGAGATGATCCACATAGCAGGATTTTGGAAAGGTGGGTGCTGTGAAAAAGCCTTTTCTCAAGCTGTAGCCAGTTGTGCTGAAATAAAAATGCATAGACAATGTTCCTTGAAGTACTCCCCTTGCAACAGCACAGCTGAATACAGCTTGCAATTGCTTTAAGGTTCATGAGTTTCCTTCTTTGTGCCTTTCCCAAACGTACATATCCCTGAGGGTGATGCCAGCCACAAGTAACGGGCACCCTTTCAGATACAACTCAACCCTTCCATTAACTGAAAAACAGTCAACTTTGTAGCTAACAATTTGCATCCTACTATTTTCTTTGTGGTTCAATAGGCGTTTCCTGAAAGCATATCTCTGTGATATCTGTCCTGAAGATCATATGCAAACTCTTGAAGAATATTCAGGAAATGTAACTCCTCATGCCAGTCTGACCTTCCTCATTAATAAGCATGTAAAGCATATGTTCATAAATAACTCTGGGATTGTATTTGTACAGTCAAATTAACCTTTGGAGTCTTCAGTTTTGGCCATAATTTACTGCATCTAGTTTTCAACAGCATATACAGTGCTGCTAATAGTACAGAAATACTATACCATAAAATTATAAGGACTGATAACAAAGCCAATAGTGTAACAGAAAGTTTCATTTCCACTACAGAAATATAATTGTCATTGTATACCCATAATCAATTGTGTTTGCATCAGAAAAAAATGCTCTTATTTGCAGGCTTTGCTGAATTGCAGCCTAGAAATATTTGAACAGGGATGGAATGGAAGAAGCAGCAAAGACAGAGGAGGAAGAGACATGTCAATAACCTTCCCCAGACACTGATTTAATTTAAAAGGGTAGTAGCTTCTTTTTAGTAGCTGGGCCACAGCATTGTTTCTGCGTTCCCCGTGTTAGTTCCACCCCATTCCTAATTACTGCTTGAATGCAACGTGCTGTGCAGAGGCTACAGAGGTCAGTCTCAGAGACTTCCACTGACTGACACTATCTTGCTGAGCAAGTGCCACAGCCACTCTTCCCACATCTCCAGCGAGGGATGATGGAACACACTTGTCAGGCCGGGCAGGAACGACCCCCTCCATCCAACCCACATCCACCATGACAGGACTTGACAAGAGCCTCCCAACTGTATGTGGGCACTGACGACACATCTAATATGAGGAGACACCAGCAGTTGTTTCCAGCTTGCCTGTTTGCTTTGAGCAGCCGTCTCTGCTGACAGTGCCTACAAGTTAAACCAACAAGCAGGATCTGTGCTGACCTCAGGTTTCCACAAATCCACAGGGCAACAGACATTGAATAGACTTTGAGCAGGCACGGTAGATGGGTGGGACAAAACTTGCATGGCACTGTTTCCATTTTCTGGTGAATTCTCGTGAGGCGTAAATAACCACTAATCTCCATATGAATTCCCATTCTCCTCTGTGACCAGTGACTCTCATTTCCAGTCTCAAATAAAGCAAAATGCCTTTTTGTTGATGAAGAAATTATAGAAGTAATGGAACAACCACTGTGAATACTGTTTCTTCTCAGCTTTCACAAATGCCGAGATGGTCTTCCTTTGGCACATATTGTATTGGCTGCCAGGGGAAAGAAAAACCTTCCAATTTAAAAAATAAAACTCATTATTTTATTACAGTTAATTCTACATTTAAGAATACCCTGTTAGAAGACATAACAGTTGGATGTAATTAACTTAGAAATCACCTTAGTACAAATACTGTGATATTGTCAAAATAAAACAGATTCAAGTTTGGCATTTAACTTTAAAATATCAGTGCAAGGAGAGAGCAAAATTAAAAAAAAAAGAAAAAAAAATCCAAAACTATTTCTATTTCAAATAATATTTTTTACCTTTTTTACATGTGTTGGGCAATAGCATAGGTTTTTTTTTCCCCCAAAGCAATGCATTACTGCATGAATGTTGGGATAAAGTGGTTGTTTTAATCACTTGCTAATATGTTCGGAACATATTGCAAACTGAGGTGTGCACACACATACAATATTTTCAGCAAAAAACTGTGAGGGTGCATCTACAATGACTTGTTCTGAGATGGACAGCTGTGCTCTGGAGCTCTCAGGAAAGCAAAACTGGGCTTCTAGTTCAATTTGTGCTCAGCCCATCTGAAAAAAAATGCTGCTTAATTTGTTTCTCATTTCTTACAGGAAAACAATAAAAGAATGATCATTGCATAATATTTTGCTCCTTCTGCAGATGAAACCTCACACAATAGAGCTTGGTTCCTTCAAAACTGCAGTTTCTTTCCATTCATGTAAGTAATCACCATCTTTTTTTGCCAGAAGAACGAACTCATTGCCAAGAGACGCAATGGATAACCTGCTCTCCTGCAATGGGACTTGGCACTAGAAAGTCCTAGATAGGAAACAAGCGACACCTCTGGAACAACGGTGCCAAGGCAGCAGCTGGAACCCATTATAGAGTGGAACATCCCTGTCCAAACAACCAAATGGCAGGATCTCAGGGTACAAAATAAAGAAGGCTCACATGATATTGCCTTATAAAAACATGCATCTTCATGTGAGTTTGGATTTTTTTTTAAAAGAAGTTTTGCTGGCTATTGGAAGCATTCCTATAATTTCATTCTTTTGATATTAATGTGAAAGGTGATATTCCCCTGGTAACTTGGCTCTGGACTTGAATGATTTCTCAGGAGGAAAGAAAAAAGTAGACTGAAAGTGCTTCACAGTAAAATAAGCAAAAAAGATAATATTTAAGCCATAATAATCCAAGGAGATTTCATAGATTTCAGTGGGAAGTGAGGATGTTTTTTCACTCAGAAGAACCTGATGGCTTTTCTCAATTTGTTTCTCTAACTGCTGAGTAGATCCAGGTTTCAGATAACTGTTTCCTCCTCTTTTTATCTGTTAGTGCAACAGAAAGTTACAATGGATAAATTCTGTAGGTTGCGTGCCCTGTATTTGAATGCCATTCCCTTTTTCTGAATCCAAACAGGTCTAGTGGAGATGCACCAATCTATTCTATGGGTTACGAAGTATGGAGATTAAAATAACAAAGTGAGTGAAAGCCATTTTTATTCCAAAGCTAATAAAAATCTCCTAACCCCAAGGCAGAACTGTTGTGCATCTCTGTTGTGACAAGACAAGTTTGCAATTGTTTTCAATAACTATAACCTAGATTACAGTGAAACTAAAGATAAGTAATTCTGCGCTGAGGAACTTTTTGAAGATAATCACTTCATGGCAATGTGTCACTCCAAATACTTAAGAAAGCTGGAAAACAAGAAATGTGTAGATAGCCAGCTGTGGACAGTTTGGAATAGACAGACTTCTGTTAGGAAGTGGGAGTGAACAGGGTCTTTGAAATAAGGAAAGAGCACCAATTGGCTCAAAATGCAGCAGTCTGCCTACTCCTTACACAGGTCCAAGATGCTGGGGTTTTTTTTCTGCAAAGTACTTCGTTGTGGTAGTCACAAAAAGCAGCTAAGAAATCACTTTATTAACCCTCTTTAGGTGCAGTGAGAGCCTGTGAGGAGGATGAACAGCTGCCTGAAGCTGTGAAATGCCATGTGAAAGGGACCGGTGGGAAAGCTGGAGAGCTACCAGTACCTCCTCACCAGCAGGATGGAATTTAAACCCCTTATTTCCACCCTAGGTATTCCCTATTACGGAAGACTGAGACTACAAACCAACCCTGATTGCCAAAACACCAGCACCTCAAGTATGTTTAGCTCCTTATTTACGCTATCTGTATTTCTGTAAGGCACTTGGATACAACAGCCTAGGAATATACTGCTATTTAGTAAGAGCAGGTAGTATAGAATAAACAACTACAGACAGAAACCTGCTTTTGTCAGTGTCCGCCAGAAACTAGCAAATCCCAATGGCAATTCCTCAAATCCCTCTCTGATTCTATTATATTTCTCCTCTTACTTTTGATAAACTTTGAATCAAATAGCAGGATTACCTTCCCCAACAGCCACATATTTACCAAAGGCAGTGCAAGAGGAAGACCTAGACTATGTTAGTCATTAAACAACTGCCAAAGCAGTGATCAGTGAAGCCAAAACTCACAAATGGCTGCATCTGAACTATACAGCAAAGTATGCTCTGCAGGCAACCACCAGCTTAAATGCGTATGAGTTGTTAAAGACTGCAAAAGAAAGCAGCAGAGAAGGAAAGATGAGAGTGCTGAAGTACAGAAGGAAGGACATGAGGAACAAAACAGCATGAGAAACAAATCTACCACAGCAAATATTCTCACAGCAGGCTTTCTAGACATAGTTTCTAGCAGCAATGAGATTATTTTGAGCATTTTCTTACTCTTTTGAACTACTTAAGTAGTAGATGGAGAGAGAGAAGGATTCATGGCACCTCCTAGGATTAAAAGCCCAGCCTGTCCATGGTGGGGAGCAGGGGATGCTGAAGCCTTGGCTGTGCCTTTGGGCTGGCTGCGGAGCCTAGGTCCTGCCACTCTGGGTCTACAAACAGACTTCTCCTCCCTGAAGGGATGACAACAGGACAACTCTCTAGTTTAAGCCTGAATTCAAGTGGTGGGAGAAGAGACAGATTAAAATCATCACAGAAGAGCTTCTTAATGACCTTCTATGTGGCAGACAAATCTTGCATGGCACAAGGGAGTCTGCCTGGGCAGATGTGCTGAAAATAGCTTTAAGTGCCTGAGCCTGCTGCCCCAGTGGCCAGAAAAGATCGAGAAATTAGAAAAGGAAAATGATTCAGGGGCATAGAAAAGAGCCAAAAATGACATTTGCCCACCCTTAGGAAGCTGCCAGAATCTCAAGTTTCTGGGAATGAAAACCAGTACAAGCCCATGAGAAAATAAGCTTAGACTTTCATGAGCCTGTGCACAAAACAAGTCTGAGCATCACACTTCAGGACACATAGGCATTGGGTAGTCGAATCTAAAACTGAAGATGAGAAACAGGCAAAGGAGGAAAATAGCAGTATTAACAATCTCTGGATTTAATTGTTGCCTCAGGGCCAAGTCTGGAGCAGCTAAGACACGTGATGACTACTTGGATTCTCCTTAGGGACAAACTTGGCTTTCAGAAAAGTAAGGGGAAGACTACCCATCACATGGGACAGGATGGGAGCAGGAGGAGGTCCCAACTATCATATTCCACTAGCAATTTATAGTGCCTGACATGGATGTACAATAGTTTTCACAGTTCAGATGCTGCCATTTCCTTTTTCTTCAGGGAACATTTTTGTATGCTCTTGTGCCCAATCAGCTTGAAGAATGCATTTTGTAAGACTACAATTTCCAAAAATCTTGACTTTATTTTAAGATCTACACTACACACATACATACTTTCACTTTGGTGTGACTGACAATAAGTTACCAACTATTGGCTTTGTCTATTATAAATTTGAGGTGGCAAGGATAAAGGCAGTCAAAGAGTTTGCATGGTCCATGCCTTCATTGGTTCTGCAGTCATGCTGTTTTACTTTGTATGTTTGCTGGGAGTTACATACTCTAGTGGAGTTGGTGCTTCAGCCATAGACCAAAATTGAATTAAAGCAAGAAGAACTGTTTGCTTGTGTCTGGGTCAAGCACTGCTGCAATCAGACCTCGTATTTCACAACCATGATCACAACCAGATCAGTTTACACAGGGGATGTCAAATACACCCAGTAAAAGAGTTTGGGGTTTGGTTTCTTTTTCTTTTTCTCAAACAAAAATATTTTATTTGATTGCAGTGAACAGTTTTTGCAGAGTTTTCATGGAAGAGATTTTCTAGTAATTCAATCTCTTTTGTAAAATAAACCTGCAGGCTAAGTCTGAGAATACTCTTCTCCTTTCTGAAAGCCTTGTATGCAAGCTACATTGAACAAATTCCACTCTGTTCATGCATATTTCCTATACATACTCTTCAAACATTAAAAAAGTGCATGAAATTTAAAAGTAACAAACTGGAAAAACAAGGAATACTGGGACAGCTTTGGGGTATCCTACATGCTTTTCCTCGATTTGATTATGAAAGCTGGTTCACAAATGGTTGCCTTGAGATGCAAAGAAATGACAGAAACTTCTGAGAGCTCAATTCTTTCTGCAAATTTGGCCACACAGCTGTAATATTTGCCTTATAAATTACAAAAAGACACTGGGATGGCTTTATGGCTTCCCTTCCAGCCTTCACTTTGTACTAAAGCTCCACCCTCCCTGTCTGAGATCACATACTATTTGTTAATAGACATTTTACAAACTTAGCAAAAGAAAACAGATCAGAAGTAGAACCAAATGAGAGTTATATTTAAGGTTATAAATATATATAGGCTATAGTATATGGTTATACTTAGAAGAAATTGAGGCACAACAGATAACACTTGCACAGTTAATCATATGTACAACTGCAACTCAGTCCTACTCTTAGTACACTTTTGATTGCACTTAAAATATTTGCAATTCTAGGTTAATTTAAACCTATTTTTAAGGACTTTTCCCTATCATGCTCATTTCAGGTCATAACCAAAGTCAGTTAATACTGTTTCTGTTTAAATGTTCAGATTACTTTCACAGGTGAATACAAATGCGAATTTAAGGTTTACTATAGTTTATGGTCCTTGATTTGAGGATAACTGCATCATCCCTGCCATTTTTTTATCCTTAAGTCTTTCTTCTTTTAATATGCTGTAAACATTCCTAATCTTATACATGATTAAAAATGTCATACATGGTGTTTCCATGGTTTGAAGATATGCAGTAATGACTTTATGCCTGTATTTTTATGTGCATGTTCAGTGCTGTATCAAAGTGGAAGGTGTGTGTGTCCCAACTAAGAAAAGCTTAGAGTTGGCAAACCATCAGGGGACCTCTGGAGCAGTGTAAACATTCTGAGATCAATGAAAAGTTACGGGAAGTCGATTGCAATAGCTGTGCAAGACTGGCATTTACTGAGAGGGAAGACAGAGTCCCCTTCTCCCAGTGTTTTGGGGCTTTCAGAGTCTGCGACTGCCTGAGCTTCCCTAGAAATGCTGCATGAATGAGCACTGAGCCAAAAATGCTGTGGGGAGCCTTTCAAACACTAATGGGTAAGCTGGTGTGCAACACATCAGAACAACAGTGATCAGGCCACTTAATTTGTGAATGACAACTGATGTGAATTATTTCAAATTATTCCTGTTTCCTCCAACAGCATTTCTGCAAGATGCGGCTTATGAATAATTACAAGAAATTGAAACACACATTTTAATTTATGAGCTAATTGCAGAATTTAACCAGTATTATCAGAATAGTAGTTCAAATGAGCAGAATCATAGTGTGGGCACAATATTCACCACACTTGCAAAATGAAAAGGCTCATCTTAATGCAGAACTTGACTTACTTTCATAATTACTCCCTCTTAATGCATTTTTTTTCTCTCTTAAGGACATCAGGAAGTTTGAGGGCTCTGAAGGTCATGTAAATAGAAGACAGAGACTTGTAGCAGAGCCTGGAGTGCTTAATTTAACATTACCAACCAGTTCTGCATTTGAAGAAATGTGCTCTTTTCTGGAAAAGATCTCTCAGAGGTCTTTCAGTATGTCACAGGTCTTATTTCTGAGATATCAAAACTGGCTAATCTGTCATGAAAATAACTAATGAACAGCTTCAGAAGCAGGGCAAATCTCATCTCAAACATTCTGAAACACGCACAGAAATGTGTGCATTTTATTCAGTGATAGCTGCATAGGCCAATGTCACAACCTCACACCTTCAGGCAAAAATTAGCTGCAGGCAGTTACGGTAAAGGTAATGGGTGCACTGTTGGGAAATGCCCAGGCAGTTACGCCTGTACCACTTAAGCTTGTGTCAAGAATCTTTGCTAATAACTGTTAACGTCTTCAGTTCTACATTTTTTATAAAACCTTTTAGGATTGCAGCCTTCATGACCTACCATAAGACTGCTTCTGTATCTACTAGGTACCAATGCTTTTGCTATGAATACTTTTCCAACTTGCAGCAGTTGGTCAAGGCTGATGATGAGCAGCGTATCTTGCAGGCCAGGAATAAAGACATAACATTTTGGTTCTGAGAAATTTGCCATCAGCTTCAGTGGATTTTGGATTTCAACTACTGCTTTCAGGCTTCCAGAAAAACAGAACAAATGAAAGCAAACGCCACAACATATGGTCTCATTGTTCTAAACTTTACAATGGTACAAATTCTATTCTAGTAAATACCAAACCTTTTTTGAAATTACTTAACGCCTTTCACTAAAAGATAAAATACAGGCTAATATATTATGAAAAATCAGATAAGATAATAATTCTTCATTTCTGAAGGATAAAAGATACTAAGACTTGCTAAGTAAGTATATAATGTGTACAGTGCATTTTGTAGTGTTTCATAAGACATTTAACACGCGATCTCAAAGAAACACATGTACACCAGCTGTGCAGAAACAAAAATAAACTTCAGAGCTCTAAGGACTCATTTCAAAGTATCTTTTAGGTCAATCCTCTGCAAACTGGGAGACTGAATCTGTGTGACTTAGTAAACTAAAATCTCCATGATTTCAGCCGATAATCTTAGGGCATGGTTTAGAGATTGGGAATGGTTGGACTTGATGATCTGGTGGGTCTCTTCCAACCTGTTGTTTCTATGATTCTATGATAAATAACATATCCTTAAAAGTCTCTAATGAAAAGAAACTTGAGTATCTGAGTTGAAGGCAGCAGGGTACTGTGCAGACAGCTGGGCATTTTTACTTCAATAAAGCAAAAAGAAACCCTCCCCCCTCCTGGAATAAAGAGGTATCAGATGATACTTCATTGCCCTGTGCAATCCTCTCTTCCTACTGGTCTCACTGAAATTATACTTGGCACAGCCTTAGTGATGAATCAGGGTGAACTTCTTGATCCCCACCATCACTGCTCTCCATGCCTGCCTGGCCAGTTATTGCAGTTTCACAGTATGATCAAAATGACACAATTCGCTTTGACTAAAGCCGGCTACAGGCAGCAGCAGCTCTTAAACTTACTTTCTAGCATTGAAACATCACTTTTTAAAAATAGTGCTCCACAAGAAATATGGATAAAGTCAATGAAACTCAGCATTTCCATTTCAGGTAAATGCACTAACTTTTTAGCATCCATCCAGCACAGCACTATAAGGAAGATTACAGCAACTTCACACAATGAACAGCGTTGCCAATTTGCTGCTGAATATAGAATCACTTCAAGCTGGGGCTGCAAAATGAAGGGAAGGCCTGCCAGCCACAGGAAATCTAAGAAAGTGGGAAATGCGTTTTTTTTTATTGTTTAGGAGTAAGGACAAGCCAACACAATGCTGAATTGCTTTGAGAGCAGGGCAGAGTCATGAGACAAGTTAGGGGTGCAATAAGGAAGGCATCATCACAGCCCTGTGGGAATCTGCAGATGGATGAGTTCTTATTATTCAAAATCACTGAAGCTCAAATTAGGTTAATTATTAGTTAAGGACAAGACTAGACTTAAACAACAGTCTTGGAAGACACCTAACCATATCAACAGCTCTCATGCCAATCTGAAAAAGTTTTATATAATTAAAAATGTATAAGAAGCATAAGTTTAAACATCATTAATAGCTAGGTGTGGTGCTGTCTTCACAAACTTCTAAATTAGGTGATCTTTTCCAAATGTGTCATGTCTCAACAGAAGCTGTGTGTCTTCATACCTCTGCAAAGAATATCTGGAGACAGAGATGTCCCTTTCAACCAGCTGCGCCCTTGAACATCATTCATACTACTGCAGTATGCCTCTCTACAGCTGAGGACATCCCACTGGGACATATCAGAGCAGTACCAAGGAAGAATAATGCAAAAGATGTCAAAATTCATCTTTAAAAGGTCTTCTGTATGAATGCAATCACAAATTGTAAAGGACCCTTTCATAGGCATCTGGTCTTTCATAATGTAAAGACTTTTCAGAAGCATTTTGCCTTCATAATTCTCCTCTCAAAACTCCCATTGATACATTTTTAGTACAAACAAACATATGTCCCCCCAGTCAACAAAACAGTTAATCTCAAGAGCTATTCTTTAATGCTGTGAAAGCCAAAATCACTCAATCTTCCATTGAGTTTCAATTTATCTGTGAGCATGTCTGACAGATTTGGTTTACATGCGTAAGCCTGGCAGGACTGTAGATTCTGCACTTCTTACTATAGCTTTAGCAAAATTCTTCTCACCCTGTCATCTGAAAGGTCTGCTTTGTTTCTTTCCATGAGTGTGTGAAATGACATCAGTTTTATGATCTTTGCAGGACAAAAAGGATGACAAGTGGATTTCAGAAGTGCCTTCTTCCATTTTCATAGCAGTTTTGTTTGCAAAAGGTCTGGGTTTGTTTTTTTTTACTGCTAAAGCATATTGAAACATTTCTCGTATTCTAGAAATGATTTTGCACAGTGTATACCTTCCTTATATCATTATGAAAATTTTTATATACTCTGATGCTCAGCAGGTAAAAGGACTTAAGATTTAGTGCTCAAGCTACAATAAAGCAGAGAAAACCAAAGTTTCCCACAAACCACATAATGCAAACAAATGGCAATTAAAAGGCTTAATTATTCTCTTGCTGACTATTCTTCAGAAAGCCTTTGTGATTACATATTATCAATACCACCAGGCATGTATTGCTGCTTAAGTAATTACAAGAATACAAAGTTGCAGAAAGTTATTTCCTCCAGCAATTGATTTTTATAAATCATCCTTTTCATTAAATATCTGTTAGAATCATAGAATAGATTCATAGAATTATTTGGGCTGGAAGGGATCATTACAGGCCACCTAGTCCAAAACCCTGTGGTAAGCAGGGACATCTTCAACTTGATCAGGTTTCTCAGGGCCCCATCCAGTCTGACCTTGAATGTTTCCAGGGGTGGGGTTTCCACCACCTCTCTGGGAAACTTGTTCCAGTGTTTCACCACCCTCACTGTATATTTTATTTCCTTATATCTGTTCTGACTCTATCCTCTTTCTGTTTAAAAACATTACTCCTTGCCCTATCACAGCAGTTTGTCCCCATGTTTCTTATAAGCCCAGTTGAAATACTGAAAGGTGCAGTAAGGTCTCCCCAGAGCCTTTTCTTCTCCAGGTGGAACAACCCCAAATCTCTCAGCCTTTCTTCACTGGAGAGGTGTTCCACTCCTTTCATCATATTTGTGGCCTTCTGTGGTCCTGCTCCAACAGGTCCATGTCTTTCCTATGCTGAGGTCTCTAGATTTGGATGTAGTACTCCAAGTGGGGTCTCACCAGATTGGAGTAGAGGGGCAGAATCACCTCCCTTGACCTGCTGGCCATGCTCCATTTGATGCAGCCCAGATATGGTTGGTCTTATATAGATATATCTGTAATATAAATGCACACATATATAGAGAGAGAATATACACACATCAATAAATATATAATACTTCTGAGCACACAATGAAACTTCATCTACTTGATACGCCTGTATTGCACCATTCCTCCTGACACATGCCTTCTAGCATTAAGATACAACCAAACAGAACAGAAATGACCATGGGCAAAGATAAGACTTTGAAAGCACATTTTTGGTTGACATGGGATCTGGACGAAGGCACATCACAGTAAGAGCTGAATAGGTACCAGAAAAGGAGAAACTGGCAATGAGGACAGGAGGTGCTAGGAAATGTCATCAACCAAAGCAAGTACACATAATCAAAGATCCAATGTGAAAGGCCAGGAGTTCAGAGTAAATCACATATAAATGTATCCTGTTCAGGCACATCTCAAAGGGCTGTTTAATGTTATTGTTCCCTGAATTTCTGCATGTTCTACAAATAAATCATCCCGCATTTAGGAAATGTGTCTAGCCTACCCACTTCCCTAGCTCCAAAACAATTCTATTGCCAGTGCTACCATATGATCACAAAAAGCACCACCTGTCTCTTCCAGATGTGGTCTTAGTCATTTACCACTTCCACCCTACAGTCTGCATAAGCTGCTTGTCACATATTTGCTGCTTTTGCCACAACTTCTCTTCAAAGCACAAAAAATATCATTAAAAAGGCCACCATAACGAAGTAACACATGGTAATCATGATGTGATTTTTTTTCAGGTTAGAATAGAGTGATTAACTTTCCATTTTTCCAACTTGCAAAGCATCATTGCTTCAGATACACATGCAAAAACTTCTCCCTCATATTGCAAGTTTTCACTAACTCATTCAGGAATTTTCAGAACAGGAAGAAATACTTCCGCTGAACTCAGAAGAGCATTTCCAGCATTATCATGCAACATTGACTCTCAGCTGCAGTTTCTTCTGGTACTCAGATGTTCAAAACTTTTACAAATGCAACTGCCAGAAGTGCTATTCTTTCTAAAATTGGGTAGATAACAGAATATAACTTTTTGTGGTCAGAAAATTGCTGCTGTGTCTGGAGAACGCAGAGAAGAAAAAAACCTACAGTTCTTTCTCATCTTTGGAAGTCGTATGTCAGAACAATCTGATGAACCTCCCTCTTGATTTTTACTTTGTAGTAAAGAAAAGATGTGCTTGTCCCAAGCAGTAAGAATCCCAATGCATAGATGGCAAAGACGTAACTGGGGAATTATTATTTTCTTTTCTCTTAGTTCAGAGAAGAATTTCACTATGTAGGGATGAAATTTAAACAAAAATTACATAATTTTTCTTTATGGATTGAGAAGGAATAGTCTCATTATTGAATCTGAACAACACAGTTCCATGTATTGAAGACTTAATACCAAACCATCCACAGAATGCAGACCTCTGAAGAGTTAGTGATTTCAAGAGCATAAGGTGAAAAAGCACAAACAGGACAAGACCTGTGATGTAACACAAAAGCAGAGTGACAGACCTTTGAGCTGTCAAAATTGAAAGAAGACTGGACATCAAGGATGGCTGTTGAACAAGCAGGTACTGAGGTGGATACGTCCATGCTGGCAAGGTGAGCTCTTGATGGGAATACACCCACACATAACATGCTCCCTACGTGCACTGTCTGCAACTCTGCTGCTGTCTCCAGGACCCCTCTGAGCTCAGCCCTGTGGTCACATAGGGAATGTCATTCTCAAGGCACCTCCAGTCTTGTGGCTGTATTTCCACTGTTTTCTAGAAAACTAAATCAGGGCAATTTAAGCTTGTCCATAAGATGCTACTACACTGCACCAAAGGCAACAGTGGCAAGAAAACACTAAAAGAAGGGAAAAGAGAAAGGGGAAAGGAAGGAATCACTGGGAGCTAACAACAAACATTAAAGATACTGTTTATTACATGCAAGGAAAATTACGTGCAAGGTAAAATACATGCACAGTTATTACTGGGAAGGTTAATGGGTTTGATGTCTTTTTTCTGCAGCCTTTGTTAGGAAAGGTAACATGATCAGATGGTTAAAATGATCACAAATAGACTAGAGGAAAACCAGACTAGATAAGTTTAGATATCTTCATGTCATCTGGGCCAGATGAATTGCACCTGAGAGAATTTAGAGAAGCCAGTGAAATATTCTCAGACCCATAACAGGCTTTCTTTGAGGAGGCACAAGCAACGGCTGAAATCCTAAAAGGCCAGAAGGAAGCAAGCATCTTTAGGAAGGAAGGTGAGTACAGGAATATGCCAGACTTAAAACAGTGTCGTATTACCACAGGAGAAGCAAGTTCCACACTGGGAATTACTTACAGAAGCATCACATGGAAGAAACATAATCCAGTCCTCTGCTCAGCAGTGATGACTCCAGTGCAACACTGATCCTTGTTGTGACCACTGTGTTTGAGGAAGCATTTGGAAACCTGGGAGAGAGTCTGGACCAAGCACCCAAGATCATCACAGCAGTATTAAAAACAGGAATAAGGGTCCTTGGATTGTTTAGTCTGGGTCAGGAACAGAGGAGCATTTTTCAAATACTCTTCTTGCTTATGCTTTACCTAACAGACTTTTCTAAGGCTGAGGTTAAGTTGCAAGGAGACTTAAGACACTGGATGTCAGGAGATGCGGTAAGGGGAGTTAAGTACTTGATTCTCTAGGAGAATTTTAGAAGTTCTAGGTGAGTTCATGGATAGTTTCTAAGAGCTGAGCACACAAACACCTGGTAGAAAGGTCTTAAGGTTTTACTTAAGACCTTGCCCGGTCTTGGGGATGTTTCAGGGTCCTGTCAGAGTCCTCTTCCTGTAGCACACGAGACTTGGAACTTGGAGGCATGATTCCCTCTCCCTCTGGACACATACATACATATAAATACCTTACTCAATAAACTCTCTAACAGATGTACCAGTATGCAAACATAGCTCTCTCCTATGCCTCCTTAAGTCAATTTATAGACCTTAACTATGTCAAACAAAGAACAAGGAAAACTCAGGCCATTCTTTCATGTTATTAGTGGGAAAGGACCTCAGACTGCAGCTAGGATTTCTCCCAACAATGACCAACTTGCCCTAAATTGAAAAAGAACATGATATGCCAGACGCGGCGATGTCTAATAGTTCCAGATGTGCTCCCAGTGAACTTGGCAGTAAAAATCTGGTAAAAATTTGTTGATGCTGTAATCTAGCTAGGGGATTTGTCATAATGAGGAATAACTTTTACAGAATGTTCTTGGTCCAACCTGACAAGTTGATAAGCACAGGGTACAGAAAGAACACTGGTCTTGCCTATGTCAAGATTGTCGGCTCACAATGAGGACCCACCTGAGCCTGGAAAATAATTGAAAGGACTCAAACTCTTGCTTCATATATTAAGAGAATGCGATAGGAGATATGATCCTGTAAGAATGTTCTAATAATGGAAGAAAACAATCATTGCTCACAAAATTAGACATGGAGTCAGGAAACTGTTTCTAACCCTGGCTTTTGTGACCATTCCCTTTGTCATCCAGAATGTGTCAGTTTGTCTTTACATCCACAGGTATGTAATGGGGATGAAAGCATCTGTCAATCTTTGTACAGCATTTTGAGATGCAAGAGATGCAAGGTTGGAAAACAATCAAAGTTCTGCATCTGGAAATCATGAATGCATTCATCCAGAGGTATTACTGATTATCTGAGTAGGCTCAGCATCTTAAATAAAGGTATGAAGCAGATGTTGAGATCTTCCCCTTCACACTGGCATCATGCAAAGGGCTAGTGTGGCACAAAGGAATCTGACAATTCCTCACCTTTTCAAGGAAGAGTTGCTGGTACAAAACTGTGGCAGATTACCATAAAACAGCCCTCCAAAAAAACTCTTCAGTTTTTTGCATATTGGAAATGGTAGCAGCAGAAAAGGCTGAGATAGAAATGCTAAACAACTTTATACCCCCTTCTGCAGCATCTGGGTGCTGCATTAAATTAGGTATGTCCAAGCTTGTTTCTCTTATGCCAGAAGACTCTCCCATCTCCACAGCAGTCCATCAACTAGATAGGTGAAAGATGATGCAAAAGTCACTTAAATTCATCTGAGTCATTCCTCATCAAGTTTTGCCTTTGTCACTACTTAAGAGCTCCAGATCAGAATTGCATCCAGTATATTTCTGTTCATCATTTTGGGAATTTTGTGATAAGGAGAGCCTTTTTTTTTTTTTTTTAAATATGAAGAGCTGTGGTCAGGAGAAGAAATAAACCTAGACAAACACTGATTTTCATACACATATATGTATGTAAGATAGAAGTACAAAATTATGGACATGAAGGATGGAAATTTCCTACAAGTCTAGTCTTCCTTTTTGCCAGTAAACATTACATCAGTAAGCAGGATAAAAAAAAAGGATATGTCTGACACAGGTGGGATATCTGATACTCTTACATTTCAAATAAGAAGTAGCCATCTCCTGCTACAGAAACTCTTATGGTAGGGGAGGGGAAAGATTTTTGGTTTTCTCACTAGGGTGGTGAGATGTTTCTCAGGAGAATCCTCAATCTCAGTAATTCTTTAAAAACCAGCAAAATTTATACTGAGACAAGAAGGAGCTGAAAGTGTTTTTTTAGTTCATGGTAGATGGCATCATTCTTTAAGGGTGGTGACTATACACAGACCCCCAGAGGTAACCAAAACTATGGGACAGTTCTCAAGTGCATTAAAACAGCATAGATACTTGATAGCTATACCAGGTTAGTCCTGTTAAGAAATTGTCAGTTATTCCAGATTGATGTATCCTTCCATCTGAGAAGTTAACAGCATCAAGACATTCAGATACTGTGGTGACAGTTCAAAGACAAATGAACATGGTGCTCTTTACTTGAAAGCTCATCATCATTACTTACACCTTACACAGCATCAATAGCAAGTACTTTAGGACTTTAAAAAACTGTCTAGAATTCAAACCTCGAGATCAGAAACTACCTACTGTTGTTGTCATTCTCCTAGATGAGCAAAGCTGTAGCCTCTCTCTTCTCAGTTTAACTATATCTCTAAACAGAGAGAGTAGTATAAGACCATTTCTAATGGTAGGCTTTGTGTCCCAACTTTCCATGTAATGAAGTCAAAACACAGAAATGCTTTTCGAAATGTAAGTATCCTGAAGGGAAAACAAACATTTTCATTATCTATAAAAATTAAAATGGCACCAGGCTGGAAGTTTGAGAAAGCACACAAGAGACAAATGAAGCTGTCTGTGTGGAGCACAGCTGCCAACCCTATTGTAAGGAAGATTTTTCAGGTGATACAAATCGCCAGTGCCATCATGGAGGCATAAAACAAGGTACAAAAGATCTAACAGAAAAAGCTGAAGCCAATAGGATATTCAAACTACAAAGCACACAGCTCCTTTGAACTGTTTTGTCCTGGCTTAAATGACCTTGAAGAGCAGAGGATTTGAAATCGCAAAAGTGGGAGATAGAAAGGAATGGATTCCCAGTTTACTCTGGACCAACTACAAAAGCACTTTTTCTTCCTACAACCTCATTCTTTTAGCTATTTTCAGAACAAATTGCCTTTTTCATATCCTTGTCAAAAAAAAAAAAAGAATAATATGCATCCCAAAGCCAACACAAACAAATAATTAGTGCATACAAGCAAAATCACAAAAATAAGATGCGTCCTTTTTATTGAGAGGGCCTGACTGAACAGGTGTAGTTTCCCATGTAGTTAATTAGACACAGAAAAAAGCACTAGCATTCACTGTATCAGTAGATTTTAGTACTTCAGTGCTCAAACAAACACAGTGGCTTTGCTATACCTAATTTTGCATGTTACAAACTACACAAGACCTTCCATACCACTAAACCTCTCCAGGGGAGAATGGCTGTAACCTGACATCTGACACCAAACAAAAAAATGTGTTCTGCCATAACTATCAGTTGCTGGTATTGCCTTTTTTTAACACTTCAAACTGAAATATCTGCATGTTTTAACACACTTTTTTTTTTTAACACAACATAGTTTCTGATGGGTGATACTGTTTTTAGTCTCAAATTTTTTAATATATGCTTGAAAGGCAGGAGGAATAACTAACTTGAATTTTGTAGGTTTTTGGTGCCCAGCATGCATATCTGTATGTCTACCACTTTAGACAAATAAATATTTTTGAAGATGTTGGATTTTCAGTTTGCGAACTTTACTAGCTCAATATGCAGAAGCCGCAGGCTCTTTGCATTCTCTACAGATTATCAAAACAGTACTTGTGATATCATATCATTGTTCCCATGCCTGCAAGAAAATGGACATGGGCATTTGGTGGGAAAGAGCTGTATAGCTTTCAATAAAGAAGATTTAAATAAGTTCCATGATGAGCTGCATTTTGGTACAGGAATGAATTAATTTATTAACACTTTCAGAAACTTACAGGTAAGGTAGATGAGTGGGAATAAAGGTCATTAAGGCTGCCAGAATAAAGATGACATAACAGGTACAGAATTAATGTCCATTTGCAGTAGTTCTTAAGAAGGGGAAATATAAATGTGAGAACATTAGATGACTTAATGACATCCAGCTCTGGTAATGCTGGTAATACTAGACTTGTACAGAATAAAATTTTGAAGGGGTGCTGAATGTAGAGGATGAGAAAGCTGTAGAAACAAAACATACGAGCTCTTGGTCTGAGGGAGTGAGAGACAGCAAAAGAATTTTCTAATGATATCACTGATACAAAAAATAGACCATACGAGCATAAGAAGTAATTTTCAATTTGATGAAATATGAAGAAAAGCATTCTTAGCACTTTAGATGAAGTCACTTCTCTTTATTATCTGAACAACATAGTTTTAAAATCCTATGTTATAGTAACATTTTCTTTAAGACACAATACCTACTCATGTCCTGTAAAAAATCTGTGCCTCCACCTATTTCAAATATCCTTTAGCCTTGCCAATTATAAATCACAGAATATCTATCTCCATTACACTGCCATTGTCATTAGAAGACCCACCACTAGTTCAGCAAATCTTTTACAGCTCTGATTGCTGAGGACAGGATGGCATGGCTTACCAGGCAAGGACAACTCTGACAACAGCAGGTCTTTCATTTCCTTGTGCTGGCTGCTACCAGACACAGGCACCAGGCTAAGCCACACTTTAGTCCAGTACACTCATCTTATTTCCTTGGAGTTCTGAATAATTTCCATTAAAAAGAGGAAAAAAAAAACAACCAAACACTTTTTTATTCCTGTTCAGCTTTGGCATTTCCAAAGGACAAGCTCATTCTCAACCCTTCTTACAGCATTCTCTTTATGTATAGATTTTACAATAATAATTTTAAACTGCAGAAAATTCTCCAAATATGTAAAAGTGCTGAGTTCAGATGTTCATAAAACCTGACTCACTAAATTCCTGAGTAAGAACAACAGATGTTTTCCATTTGCTTCTCTGCTACTGTATTTATTTAGCTACCCTTCCTTGTAAGAGCAACATTCAAAAGAAAATGGGCATGCATGGTAAAACCAGTCAGGAAATCATGAGAACTGGATTTTTATCAGAAAAAGTCTCCTTTACTTGAGAAGCTTTAATACCACTGTTTCTTTATGAAAGAAAACTCCAAACACATCGAAGTACTGAAAGTAACTGACCTTTTTGAAGTTCTGTAAGCACAAACATTAAAATAATGGAGTAAAACCAATTCTTTTCTTTCATAAAGAAAAAAAAAAGACTATGATTTGGGCTTGACAAATGTGTGTTTTTAGCTTACAGCAAGGACAACACCAAGTGAAATGAAATGAATCCTGGGTGGCGGGGGTGGAAATCATATAAAGAAATTTGGCCTAGCTATCTGTGGCTAAAGCAATTTAATTACTTAAGGGTGTTGCACAGTCATTCAGTCTCTACAGCACGGACTAGCAATCAATTATTTCCCTTTGTGGCATTTTATCATGAATTTTTGTATTTTTGATACTAAAAGAAAACATAGTTTATTCACTAACATTCTTGAAGTGATATACTAAACATTTTTTAAATGCTCAGAGAAGCATAAACACAAATATATTTGCTGTAGCTGTAAATTTAATGAAAAAGTAAGTGAATTTTGATTGCATGATGGAACTTGGGTTATATAAATAAGTTTGTTTTAATGATGCAATTTGATCAATTTCAAATATGCCCCATTTAAAGATCTAGGCTCATATGCAAAATATTCATAAATGCTTCTGCCATAAACACACTTCCTAAGGTCTAGAAATAAAGCCAATACCAAGTTCTGCCTCTCTCACCACACCCTCTCATCCATTTCACACTCTGTCATTGCCAAGAAAGCATGGGAAATGGGACGCTTTGTGTGGAACAGAGGTCATCCAGCATGAAATTGCTCCCAAGTGGTGTGCTCTGCTCTCAGGCTCCTTGTCTTCAGACAGGGGGGTGGTCGCCTTGAGCACCCCATCCCACTCGAGCTGATGAGAAAGGCTGCCAATACCCTCATCAGTGTGAGTCAACTATTAAAAAATAATAGCTTAAACTGTAGCAAACCACAATCAGTAGAAATGAAAGCTGTAAAAAAACACAGGGAATATCTCTTAGCAAAGACACATTTTACAACAATTACAATTAGTGAATTATTTGAAGATGCATAAGACCAGTATGTATCATCAACCACCTCCTTTCACACTGACCATCTTTTTCACAGTATCATCTTTTTACAAGTCAAGTCTGTTGTCATTATGATTCATTTTTCTCTCAGGTGAAGTAACACCTGGTACAACCATTAACATAATTTTAATGAAGATGCACATCTGCTTTGGATGTGCTAAAATGAGAAGTATTAACTTGCTGAGTGGGTGCTGAGTTTTTTGATGATGTTTCCATTTTACAACACAGTTATCTCAAGTGTCATGGGATTCATGGTACCTGACAATGAATAAGAGAAGCATCAACATCATAAAAAGTAAACTCTCATTCTACTGAAGGAAACATTTAAGATTAACTTTACTTGTGTGTATAGGTTTATGAAGAGTCAAACTGCCAGAATTACCTAAAGCTTTGTCTTAGAATATCATGCATGTTTTACTTTAAACCTAAAGTCTTTAAAATGACAAAAGAGAAGTCACTTATTCATCCCCAATGGCAACATTAAATAGAATGAAAGAACAGGAGATAGTAATATTTTTAAAACTCCTAAAATATCCAATGAGGATGAAAATTTGAGCTGAAACCTGACCTTATGTATCAGTACATAAAGCATAATGCTGAAATCTGCCACTAGAGGTATTCTTGTTATTGACATTAATGACAGATAAACAGCACTAGCTGTCAGAAACCAGATGTGTTTGAGTCAAATTTTATATCACTTCCATCTCCTTTTCATGGCATGGGAGCATCTCAGGGCTAAACACTGAACTTTTATTTTCATCTTTATACAAGATACTATCGTTGGCAAAGCTGGAGCAAAAAGAAAACTCCTCTTATAACCTCAATTTAACTTCAGACGGATGTGCATGGTACAAAGCCAGTAAAGTGATAAATAGTTTTTGGCAGCTCACCCTTACTACCTTGAGTAGTATTACAGTTTATCACTGGGACTGGTCTTTCAGCACAGGAAACAGGGGAAGCAGTGTTGTGTTGTCTCAGGCTATATTCACAGATACTTCATAGAAATCCTTGGCAAATAGTCAGCAAGTACTAAAAAGCATAAAAAGTGGCTTTATTTTGCGAACAGATATATCTCAAAAAGGATCCGCTAGGAAACCCAGGAGAGGGGAAGCCTAGGCTGAGGTTAAAAGAGCTGGCTTATTCACTTCTTCACAGAGCACAATAGCTTTACTGATTCATTACACAAGTCACTTGCTAATTTTGCACCTTGGAAATGAGTATGGACACACATACAAATTAACATTCGCAGTAAAGACATGTGAAATAGCTATTTCTCAAAGAAAATGACAACATTTAAATTATCTTATTACTATTTGTAACAGCTTCTTTGACAATATTGTAACGTAGTAGCCCAATTCTACAATCATTACTGTCAATAACTCACAGCAACAAGTTACTTCGGTTGACAATTTGTGAGAATGATTGAACTATAGTTGCAGTAGAATATCTTCAATAATCTCACTCCTGCCACTTTCCCAAACAGCAAAAGAATAGGGATTAATAAAAATACTTTCTCTTCTCTCCAATGCTAGCACTTAACTAAATAGCAGCTTTCAGAAAACAGCTTAGCAAATGACTTGCCAAATGGAAGTATGGCTAACGAGGCTTTTCCCAGATCTCTAGCTGTTCTTCTTTTTACCAGATTTTTAGATAGCAACATTAATTTGAGAAGTTAATTTAAAAAAATCATTTGAAATGTCACAGGCTAAATGATCCCTGCTGTAATGCCACTCAAATCAGTTAAATTGCTCGAGGAATTAACTGGTGCCCATGTGTTTAACATTTGTTATTTGAACAAAGAAGAAAAAAGATGCCAAATTTCTTGACACTTTATTTCTAATTAAACCAACCATAGCGTGAGCCTTTACATCTGCAGGATTCCATGTGGAAAGAACAGATCATGTACAGCATGATGAGTATCAAATGCATGAAAAACACACTATAACCTTTTTAGTACATAACTTAGGAATATGCTGCTCATTTGTAAAGTATCTGAGCCTTCTTTCCTTCCCAACCCAAAACTTCTCTTCTGCACTGAAAATTACATGTAAGTGAAGAAAAAGTAAATTAATATACAAAAAAATTTTCCTTTTGTTACTGAGAAAAAATAATTCCTAAAAGTAATGGAGCCAGAAAAATGCAGTTCAATTTGATGACCATAAGCACTGTTCACATACAGTAAAGCAACTGCTACTTGGTTCTGCTGTTTGCAGATGGCTCAGCACCAGATTGCACCTAATGCTTGGATCCCCTAAAGGGATTGTTTTTAAACAGACAGTAAGAAACATTGTGATAGGAAAAGTACAGGGAAGGCACAATCCATCATGGGTCTGTGCCTGTACCTTGACGTCATAGCCCATTATATACTTTCTCCTAGGAGCGTCCACCCATGCTGCCTTCTGAAAAAGACTCACATAGGTTTGTTGCTGTTAGAACTGCTATTACTGTCCGCAGCAAGACTTTGGAAGGTCTCAAAGCCTTGTTACAGTTCCTCCTAAATAGGCTGGGTCATGCATATTAATTAAGCTGCTTCCTCATCATCTACAGTCCCTACTCAAGGTGATAGCCTCAGATCCCAGAGCCTGAAAGATGGCTTCATTCTCTTCCAACCTACCACCTTTGCCAAAGCCCTCTACAGTCTGAAGTGTCTGTGATGGATGCCTTGATTAGGTCAAAAGATATACGGTTGCCCTCCTCCTTGTTGAGGGTTGAAATGCCGGCTCTCCAAAATCACCCACATTAATAATGTCTTGCTTCACAGAACCATAGAATCATTTGGGTTGGAAGGAACCTTCAAAGATCATCTAGTATGAGCCCCCTGCTGTGGGAAGGGTGGTCTTTCAATAGATCAGGTTGCTCAAAGTCCCATCCAAACTTGCCTTGAATGCTCCAAATGATGGGGCATCCACAACTTCATGACTAGTTCTAGACTGAACCTTGCTAATTTTAGACCTCACTGTGAGCACTTTTGGAAGAAATTTTGCCTTTTATAGGAGAGAAAGAAAACAGTTTCGTAGCAGGTTTTCTTGCCTTCCTTTGCAAGGAAACTGCAAAATTGCCCAGTGACAGTAATGTTAGATGTTCTTGGAGAACAGATTAACAGCCAGCATGCAGGTGAGATTGTCACAGGTAAATGAGTGCAAGTCACCATGAGACTCTTAGCTCTCTTGAATATCCAGTGTATGGGACTAGAATAAATACATTATCCTATACAAAGCTACAGAATTACATAACTTGCCCTTACACTACAGAAAATATGATAAATAAAGAAGGACATCATTGTATTCCTTTATTTTTTCATTCAGTAATAGGCGTAATGAGAGGCCATTTGTAGAATGAGTTAACTGCTCTAAGACTGCTCTTGCCATCATAATAGAGTGTATTTTTAAAGTCCACGGAGGAGATCACAATGAAATTCTATGCTTGGTAAATAAAGGGTTTTGCACACAATCTATTTTCCTTTTGAGACTGGAAATGTCAGTATCAGCACAATCTGAAGTATGTGTGTGTCTGTGTGCATAGATGAACACATATGGCCACATTTTAATGCTTAGAATACTGTAACTGATCACTTTCCAGGCAGGAACATGTGGCTCCCTTTCTTGCTGTGTATCACGCAGACAAGCAATGAATCTATACAGGCTTCCTACTAGGAGGTTTGGTTGGTTTTTTTTTTTTTAGAAGTGCCTATGTTTAGAGAATATTTCTGCAATAGGAAAATGCCTATAACTAACTGGAGAAACATGACACTTTTTGAAGATGACATCAAATTACTCATTGCTGTTAAAGTCAGATAGTGCAGCAGTTGTTGACTGTACATAGCACGTATACTTTACAGTTATGGAAAAAACACTTCCTTCTGGTAATCTTCTAACATGCTATAATTCATATCATTGAAAATAATGACAAGATTTGGGATACCCTCAAACAACAGACAAAGAAATGCACCCAACCTGATTTGCCTATGCAATTATCCATACTTTCAGCTGTTTTGCTTTTTTTTTTAAACTTCCAGCTTTCAACAGAAGTTACCATTAAAAAAAAAGCAGAGCATCAATAACTTTTTATTCGAAAAGATAATGTTTGTCCTTGCTGATGCACATTCTTGAGGAGAACAGGGCATGTATTCATTGGCCTGGGGACTGGAACTTTTACTACATGGGTGGACATGGAAACTATTTTACAAGCACATGAGCCATCTAAGCTTCTGAAATGAATGGGTGGAGAAGTCCACCAAAGCACTGCACACAGTGGGTGAAACCCTGGCTCCATATCAGTCAATGGAAGTTTTGCCATTGGCTTCAGGGCCAGGACATTTCACTACTACCTTCCATGCTTTTATTTTGAAAATTAGGTGTTCCGATGCTCTCCAGTCTTTTCTAGCGAAGTTACTCATTATGGTCTTTCGCTGTTTGATGTACATTCCCCTTTTCTCCTACAATTTTAGCAATCTGTTTCAGTAACGCCCCTGCATCTGACATTTATTAGAGCACAAGTCTATGTTAGATACTTGCTAGCTCATCAGGGCCAGCAGCAGACTACTCGAGTCAGCTTGACAAACAGCCAGAGTTCAGAGACTTTCCATAAATAATGACTTTGTCTTGTCAGTTGTTTTGGCCTCTGCTGTACAGCAATGCATTTCCAGAGCAGATGGAGCTGCTCTCGGCTGCCATCCCCTGTCTTCTGAACTTCCTGTTCTGTGCATGGTTCTCATCAGCGTCCATTCTGTGGAGAACACCTACTTCATAAAGCTGAAATACCTCTTTTTGTAAAGCAGTAAGAAAATGGATGAATATTTTCTGTGGTTATTGACTTAAAAAAAACCAAACCTGCATTCAAATGAAAGTTTTAACCACACTGAAAGCTACGCATTGTTTCAGTTCAAAGAAACCCCCTAATCTAAGCTTCAAATGGGCTTAAATTTCATTACAAATTCTTCAGAAAATTTATCTCTTTCATGTAGAAATGTTTTTATGATCTTTAATTCTTCCTTGCATAAATGTTATTGCAGCCACTCTTATTATTAACTTCTGCATTCATACAATTATTTATTAGTTTTTTCTGTCTTATACTTTTGAGGGCTGATTTGCACAGCAGTGTCTAAAATGACCTTGAAAGTTAAAAATGCATCAGTTCTCTTTGCAAAGCCACCTCCCCTGCTGTCACAGTACATTATGTGCATTGTGTGATTCCCATACACAGCTGTTCACAATTCTAACAGCTACATTTCAGATTTTGCTTTGCAAAGTCTCTTTATTTCAGTGCCCTTAGAAGTTAAATATGTGGAGAATCAATTTAAAAATACTGTACATTTGTGGAATTATCCATTAAATGGAAGTTTTAAAGAAGTTTAAATTGACAACAGCTATGCATCCTTACAGAGGTTTAAAGACAGATGTGTAGCCAAGCCTATCTATGCCCCTAAACAAAATTAGTTTGAGGAAAAAAATGCCAAAGACACATACTTCCTAAACCTTTCAGGCTTGGAGTTTCCAGTTCTCATTGCTTTGAAGTGCAGAAGGGAATCACTCCCTTTTCTTACTCTGCCATGTAACAAACCCAATAGGTGTGGCACAGGATTATCAGGCTGGATGGATGTTTCAAGCAAACCTGGCCAGATGATGTTGCACAGTCATGGCATGTAATCCAGGCACGTGCACACTTGGCTCTCATATTTCAGTAAAAGAAATCTCAGCTACTCACCAGTCTATACAGCAACATGTGCTGTGCAGCTCATTCATGGAGAATCCAATGTGCTGGGGTTGTGCCAGGTCTATTCTGTATGCACAACATAAATGCACTGCATAGGTATTGCTGCACAACTACTGCTTCAGCGTAAAAGAAAAGAGGATGGCATCAGGGAAGGCTGGAACGCCTTCCTATTGCTCCAGCTGCTTCTCTCAGTCTACTCCACATTGTACTTGTTAAGTCTTCAATTTGTTAAGTCATTAAAAAGGGAGGTCATAATTACACAGATCTTGGCAGTTAGGCAGGCTGCAAGCATCTGTCCTTAAAGGCTGGCTGAGCCACACCATCCTTGCTGGAGCCAAAACCATGAAGACAAGAGTGGACAGAGCATGCCTGGCAGACTTTGCAGCTATTCTGAAGAGTATTTAATTTGGTTCATCTCACTTTACAACCACTCTGAACAACATCTTTAGGAGTGTATTATAACAAGGGCTTCCAGCTACTGCTGAAGGAATTGGTTGGATGATTGCACTCAAAGAGTTGTCGTCAAAAGCTCAATGTCCTAGAGGAAATGGATGACAAGTGGCATTCTTCAGGGGTTGGTACTGGGTTGTTTAACATCTTTGTTGGAGACATGGACAGCGGGATTGAGTGCACCCTCAGCAAGTTTGCCTGTGACACTAAGCTGTGTAGTGTGGTCAAAAACATGCTGGAGGGAAGGGATGCCATCCTGACAGATGCACTTGTGCAAACCTTATGAAATTCAACAAAGCCAACTGTAGGGTCCTGCACCTGGTTTGGGACAATCCCAAGCACAATGATAGCGTAGATGAGGCATTGAGCAACTTGATCTAGTGGGAGGTGTCCCTGCCCATGGCAGAGGGGTGGGACTGGGTGGTCTTCAAAACTCCCTCTGACTCAAACCATTCTATGATTCTACAATTCTATTAAGTACTACCAATCATTGGTTGAATCCATATATTCCCAACATGTAACACTGTTTTAAAGACTAAAAAGAATTAATTTGCTATTTATCTGAACATAAGACATCAACAGAAGAATTTATATGCACTCATAGGGAATATACCAATATTAAAGTGGATCCTGCTCTGACAGCCTCAAAATGTAAAGTTTTTTATGGTGTTTGTAATGAAGAATTCAAAACTGAAAGAATTTTGTTAGTCATGCAACACAGAAGCTCCTTCTCATCTTGACTCAAAATAGTTTCTCAAAGAGAATCTTTGACAGTGTCTTTAGTAGATGTGAAATAACAGAAGTTTTCAATTGTTTAAATGCATTATTTTAATAAAATTATAAGTAGTTGAGGGGAGAGGAGGGTAGTGGAGCAGAATTTCATATGGTAATTCCTCTCATCGCCTAAGTGTTTCAAGTGAGCTAAGAGTAACTGCCTTTTTCCCATAGGAAAAAGGAGTGTGTGTTCAGAAAAGCCTAAAGAAACTAGAAGAGGGTAGATTCAGACTGGATATAAGGAAGACTTTTTGTTATGATGAGAGTGATTAAATACTGTAACAGGCTGCCTAGAGAAGTTGCGGATGCCGTATCCCTGGAATTATTCAAGGTCAGCCTGAATGGGGCTTTAAGCAACTAAATCTAGCGAAAGATGTCTAGATGATCTTTGAAGGTTCATTCCAGCCCAAACCATTCTATGGTGATTCTATGGATCTGCTCAATTCTTCTCCTACAACAGAAAAGTCACCCAAGCAATTTCACTAAGGCGCTGTACTTGGACAGAAAGACAAACTGAGGAAGGTATACACAGGTTTCCTAGAGGGGCTCAAATGGACAGGTTTCGCTTCAACAATTTGAAAAATGAAGTCATACTCTAGTCACCCCTGCCTTCAGCACACCTACTACAGATCTCATTAAGTTTTTATGACAGTTACATAACTCACACTGTGATGTTTAGAAATACTTTGTTGAGCAAAAACATTCATAAGAATGACCTTGACACGCAAGGTCAGCTGAAGCACAAATGTGTGTCATGCTGCATTTCCCCATGCCATGACTGATGCTAACAGGGTAGGGAAGCAGGAATTCCTCAGAGTCTAAGCCCAGAAGTAATCATAGAATTGTAGAATCATTAAGGTTGGAAAAGACTTCTAAGATCAGCAAGTCCAACTGTCAGCCCAACACCAACATGGCTACTAAATCATGTCCTGAAGTGCCACATCTACACAATTTTTAAATATCTCCAGGGATGGTGACTCCATCACTTCCCTGGACAGCCTATTCCAATGCTTGACCACTCTTTCAGTAAAGAAATTTTTCCTGATATCCAACCTAAGCCTCCCCGGCACAACTTGAGGCCATTTCCTCTCATCCTAATGAGAGGACTCTTAAGAGTCGATCTTCTCTGTACCTCTGGCAGAGGACGTGGAGCCGTCTCTGCATTTCCAGGGAATTTGAATGGGATGTGGGAAGCCCTCTATTACCTGTCTAAAACTGGTTTACACTCTGCTGGTGAGCATGTCAACAACTGTTATTAAAACATTCAGCATAAGTTCAATTATAAGTACCTGGGCAGCAATCTCTTAATGTAAACAAATTTCACAGATGTATTAGACCTGGCCCCATGTCAAAAAATGTATGTAGAAGAGTTCTCCTCTGCTACTTAGGAAAGAGGTAGTTATAACTAAAGAAAAATCTCCCAGGAATATCTATGTGTGTCTGTCGATTTAAATGAAAAGTTTGGACAAGTAAAAATGGGAGGTAAGAGAACAATTTACTTCACTGGGAAAAAAAAAAGTAAATCTACCTCTCTATCTATATTTTAAGTAATATTTTAAACCATTTACCTAAAAGTTCAAAATGGATAAAGTATTTCTATGTATCATAAAGGCATACCCGGATTAGAATATATGCATTTAATTTTTTTCCCAATGTCTTCTGACAAGATATTTGCCAGCCATCACCCAGAACTTTCCATGCTGTGTTCCACGTTTGGGTTTTTTTTTTGCCAGCCTGCTGGGAAAATATAGTCAAGTTCAATTTTTCCATGTTCTTAACAGTTACCCCTTTTTCAACCACATCATCCATATTATACTTTAATCTTAGCTTTCTTCAGCTCTTGTCTGTGAGGGCTTATTTCTGTGCATTCCTTCCATTCTACAAGGATGGATCCATGGTGTGCAGCCACCAGACTGAGACCTCTCTCTCTCTGAGTTGCTTGCCTTTTCAGCAACATTAAAAAATGAGTTTGGTACTATTACAATACATGACAAAGCCTTGCCTGCACATGCATAAATGCACAGAGAGATGATGGCATGAAAAGGAGCCTAAATAATATGCTGCTCAGGTACTCCTAGGCCCATCACTGGAGACGCCAGCCCATCAAGGGCCCACGTGAACAAGCTCAGAGGAGCAGAGGGGCACAATGGCAAATATGGGACCTAAGCTGAGGACTCAGAGGAAGGCACTTATATACACATATACTGTACATGCATGTACATGCTCAGAATGCATCTTCAGCCCTGCCATGGGTTGGACCTGGGGATGTGGATCTGAAGCAGCCTTGCCTCTCTCAGGCTGTGATATTCAATGCAACATATTTTCCCCTACAAGTATGGCAAAATCTTTCTTTTTTCCATTGGTAAATGTAATGTCAGAATATAAAACGAATCAGAAAGTACCTTAAAATACTTGAAACGGTGTGACCAGCAGGTCCAGGGAGGTTATTCTCCCTCTGTACTCGGCACTGGTGAGACCGCTCCTTGAATACTGTGTGCAGTTCTGGGCCCCGCACCACAAGAAGGATGTTGAGGCTCTGGAGCATGTCCAGAGAAGAGCAACAAAGCTGGTGAAGGGGCTGGAGAACAGGCCTTATGAGGAGCAGCTGAGAGAGCTGGGGTTGTTTAGCCTGGAGAAGAGGAGGCTGAGGGGAGACCTCATTGCTCTCTACAAATACCTNTGGCAGGAGAGATACTACAGCTCTTCTAAATCCCTAAACTCTTTGTGTTTAGCTTTCTGATTTCTATTAGCCAATTTATAACTTAGGAACAAAAAAGATTAGAAAAGTCTTTCTTGACAATTATCAGCCTCTTGTTATTAGTTCCTCATTTTTGTAGGTCTCCGTATGTTACAGTTCTACTTATTTACTGAGCTCCATTTGGAAAATAGGCTGAAAAAGACAGATTTCTGCTCCCTCTGACCTTCATACAATTATGTTACTCCACAGTTAGAAACCTGTTACTGGTTTCCTCCATTACTGATGACCAGTTTTATGCTTTTTGTTTTTACACCAATATTATCCTCTGGCAGATGCAGTTAACACCACTGTTTGCCTGGGGTTTGCCTCACAAGCATCTTTACAGAGAGCAGTCAACTTCTCTCTTTGCCTTTGTTTTACTGTGCAATGTAACACAAACTAGGTAGTTCCCCCAGCTAAGACAGTCCTGCTTCACTCCCTATTCTTAAGTATTCCTCTCCATCCTGTAAAAGGCAAACGCCTCTTTAGCAATCCAACAACCTTTCCTTTTAACTTCTTTAAGCTACAGTCAACATTTCATGCATGTGGGCAAACCAAACTGGGGGAAATCTCCTAGCCCAAATTCAGCAGTATTAATGCCATGTCTTCCTGGCTGTAATTTGGTGCCCTGACATGCACTGGTAAGAGGCTGTAGTTCAGGATCACCTGTCTGTGATCCCTCAGTAACACATCCAGTGACTCTTCCCAGCCAAGAAAATCTCATTGTTAGTCTCAACATATATTTTGACCTATGAAATCCTGCCCCATTCCTATTAGGCTTTGATGTTGTCTGGTTTTTTTTTTTCCCTAACACCCTCCCAACTTCCCCTGTACTGACAACTTTGGGTCACCAGCAACCTAAGTGTACCCCTAATATGCTAAAGCCATTTATAGGACCCTAAAACTGTCCTGAGCACCATCCTTGAAAAGCTTTGCTAGTAACCTCCCTGGGTCCCGATCACTTCCCTTTCAGCATGACCCAATATCACCTCCACATCTGTTAGTGCTTCATCAAAAAGCAAAGCCTTAAAAGTAAGATCTGAAATGTGCATGAGTACACAGCTATTCAGAACACAGAGCTCTTGCAAATGATTTTCTGAATCATACCTGTTTCCTGAGACCTTTCTCAGGCCTCTTTCTCAGGCACCAGGAACTGATGTTCTGTTCTTTGACTGCTTTGTTGTGGAACAGAAACTGCACATAAATAAGTCAGTTCTAAACAGACATTGCTTTGAAAAGACTCTTCTCAAAACTGATCTAGCTGGCAGATACTGAAAGAATCACTGCTTTGGCCATAATAAATACTAAATGCACCCAAAAAAACTAAACAGAAATATACACTTCTGGAAAGCAGTATAAACTACCAGATTGTTATCAGGGAGGAAGAAAGTTATCTGGAAGTGTCACTTATACTGACTTGAGAATGGTTATCGGGAATAAACAACACAAGATCTGTTGCAGAACAAGCGTATACTGTTCAGAAAAGCTATATAAGGAGGATTCTGTGCCTCGGCCACAAAGGCTATATTATCAGCTCTTTACAGCACACTTGAAATAGAGCCCTGTGTAGTTCTGGTTTGAGAGCCTCTGAAAACCTATTGAAATGAAGGACAGGGAGAGCTGAAGAGGCATCTTAATTAAACATATTTGAAAAAATATCCTTCCTTCAAATCATTCATGGGTAGAGCAATCAGGCATTCCTACTTTGGCAAGAGTAAAATACTCTGGAATTTTATTTCTGCTATGACCCTAGGAACACGGTCCTTTTACCTTGGTGCTGTAGAAATATTTTTAATATGTTCTCCTTTCTAGTGAAAACAAAACAGGAAGAAAAGCATGAAAAAAAGTCTCTTCAAATGCCTGCCAATGTGCCTAACATCTGGGGTCCACTCTCTTACACAGTGCCACAGGTGCACACTCTGTGAAAAGTGTAAAAGATAGGACCCACCTAGCTGAAGTAACTAGCAACTGCCTGATCAGTACAACATTCCCAAATCCTCATGATCTGAAGGATTCAGGAAGGCCACCACCTAGAGCCAAGGAAGATGCCTGCCTCAGACAGCAGAATCCATCACTGTCCAAGCACCACATGGTAAACACCAGCTTCTCAGAATGAGTTTGATGCCAAAAGTGAGACTTTACATCCAAGCCCAGCCCGCAATCAAAACTGTAGCAGGGGTTACTATCTTCACCTTTTACTCTTCAAGGTGGCAAAGCACTTTGGAGAACACTAAAACTTACATTTAGACATAAGAGGAATAGAGTTCACACCTGTTTCTCAATACGCATCAGTCAATGGTTAAGCCAAGCTTTATGATTCCTGCTTTAGTTCTCAATTTTTCAAGCTCATTTGAAGAAGCACCTGGCTAACTACCAGACATTGTCTATCCTCATCACAAGGCTGTCAAGAGAAAACTTTTCTGCCACTCCAGGCAAGTCTCACACTGGTCTTGAGGAGACATATTCCTAAACATGAGTCTACCCAAAAGTTGATGTAATGTTCTCAGAGAAATATCAGTGCATTTGAACTTTTGATGCCAAAAAAAGTTGTGACACCTTAAACCCTGAACTAGTGCTCCAGCCAGGAGGTTTGTAAATACTGTTTAGGTGACCTGTGACATGAAGCAGATCAGAAAATTACTGGGAGAGGAGTATACTTTGAAGTGTCCAACTGTGAAATACAGCACTTTTATTTCTATTTCTACCACATCGTCACTACTAATAGAATATATTTCATCTATATCTCTGTTACAATTTAATTCTGTTCTTTTAATTTTGTTTGTATTGTTTGTATTTGTGGGTTTTCTTCTGCTGATTATCTTTAAAAAAGTGACACCTGACCATCTGAAATACCACCATGTATTCCTTGCAATGTGACTGTCTGAGATATGATTCTGCAATGTCTGATTGGGTAAGAACACGAGATAGGAGTTTAAGTGTTAGATCCCGCCTTTACAGAATCATCTTTTCCAGCCATGGGCAGGTTTTCCATGGCTTCAGAGAGGCACAAGAAAGTACATATGTGCACTATGCAGCTGTGTGTGTCTCTTGTGTTCATATTAGAAAATGAACACAAAAGCAACACTTGAAATGACACCTCTATTGACAACATTTGAACTGTCTGCCATGTTAATTTCAGTAACTCCATATTACAGGATATGAACAAAATCCTTCATACAAAACCCCATGTTTTAGACTTTCATGGTTTTTCCCATGTCTCTTGAAGCTCTTCCAGACAACCCTGGTTCCTTATATGATCTTCCAGCTATTCACTTCCCATTGTTTCATTTCTCTGCCTTTTCTATTAACTTATGACAAGAGCTACACATAATAAAGAGGAGGATGATTTCATGTGTAAATGTCAATCTCAATTTATGCAAAACAACACCCTCAAGAAGATACTACTATTAAATTCATTTATCTGACAACTGCTGTCCAAACTGAAAACATACAGCTAATCACTTGCCAAAAATCTTACCAGATGTCATTTTCACTGGATACAGGACAAAGAGAGTTATGTACTCTTTCCAATGCTTGCTGCCTTACATTTTTTCACAGTGAAGTCCTGTAACCTGTTTCCTAGCTACATATTTTTTTCCTGGAAACTACCATAATCTTCTTGCATTTTCAAGCAGAATTAAGTGGACTATGTATTGAATAGCTACCTTCTCGTGCCCTCACAATGTAAGAACCCTCACCAGCCCACTGTTGTTGATGCAGGTCTCTGATGGCTATCATCTTTCTGTCAGGAGTTCCTGCAGGGTTCATTGATAACTCCTGCAATACCTAGCCCTGGGCAATGCCCTCCCCTGCATCCCAGAGCTGTCCTGCCTGTGCTTACAGGGCTCAACAGCCATCTCCTACTTCTGCTTTTATACTTCTCTCTTCAGCACCTCACTCATTGTGCAAGCAAGAAAGTAAGGCCATAATTATAATCATTTTCCTAACTTAGGTATGCTATTGGACACTTCTGTTTCTTTGCTGAAGTCATTGTGCAGTGCTGAACTAATACATATGAGCATAACTCATCTGCTTCCTCCTGAAATTCTTTCAGAAACCTTGAACACCCTCCATCCCTAGTGACTTAGTGACATGATGCTTCTGTCCCTGGTTTAGCTTCTTTCCTTTTAAACTAATCTCTCTCTCTGCTGGCAGCTCACCTCCATCACCTGCACTGACAGTCATACAGAAAGCCCATGTTGATTTCAGAGCCAAGAGGATAAACAAAAAGATGAATAAAAACTGCCTTCACCAATAATTTACTTAAGTTGGGATTTTTTTGCTTATTAAGATTGCAAATCGAGATTATGTTTTTGGTTTGTTTTTTTTTTTTTTTTTTTTTAAAAGGCCTTACATAAAACCCCCATTACTGTGCATTTGCTAATGAACTTTCAAAGAACATCAAAGTACTGAACTGGCAGAAATCACTGGCTAAATCCTAGGGATTCAAGTTTTTTTAAGTATTCATCTTTTGGCAGCTGCAGCTTCTTCTGCAGGTGCAGGGAGAACATTTTATTTAAGTCAGTTTATTCATCAGCTCAATTCAAAGTCTGGTTCACTCAAAGCTGAGAAAATCTTCAGTTGTTAGATACAGAGAACCAATTTCCAATTTTCAGACAAAAACTAGATAGCAACAGATGAGGTCTAGTCAAGTGAAGCTTTTGAGACAGTATGATCTTTCAGTTCTATCATTAATTTAAATTTAAATTGCATTTAAATTTATCAAAATGCCTTTGAATTAAGTTTTTAAAAAGCCTTCTGCACATTTAAGGAAGCTTTGTATAACTGATTAAAAATAAAACCTGTTTGCAATTTTAAAATTTAATTTCACACTTTATCCAGACAGAGACTGGTACAATTTATAGGGCAAATATAATCTATCAAAAAATAGTGCATGGGGGCTAAGCTATGCAGTCACTTAAATAAATGTGGCTAGATAAGCCATCACTTTCTGAGGAACAAAACAAGTCTAACTATTGTATTGAAGCAATAGTCTCTTGAGAAGCAGCATAATCATAGCTACTTAAAAAGAATAAAGTATGAAGAAATACAGCAACAACTTAAGCTAGCACATCAATATCACTGTGATACTGCTTTGTAGCAAACTCTAGAAGCAATGCTCCTGATGGGGACATAAAGAAGTCATACTGAGACACTATAAAACTCCAAGACAACTGAAATACCTGCCTTAAGGAACCATTGTTAACTGTTTCTCCTCTTGCTCTATTTATCAGAGGTATGTATTAAAAATGCAGTCCTTTATGTTGAAAGACAAAATGCAGTTTGCAGCTAGACCATCTGCATTCCACAAAGCATAAACCAGAGCCTTCAACAGTACAAGATAGCTTGCCGAGACAACACTCAGGGGACCAATGGAGCTCCCCTCGGCATGACTTCCTGGCAGGAAGAGAGGAAAATGATGTAAGGGAGGTAGATTAGATTAAAATGAATAAAGGAGAGCATATAAAGATATAACCAGTGCCCTTAGAGACAAATGCTGGTGTGTGCTGTGGGATGGGGAGGGAAAATGGGATTTAGCACCCATCCAACAACACAACTGATTGCTCGTAAGAATGCCTTTCTGCTGTTATGAGGAGAAAAAAGCTGCAGGAGCACAACGGCATCAGCCATGTGCTGAAAGGTACTGGAGGAGGACTGACATGACTTCTCCTATCTCCAGGAAGGTTGCCTGCTATTTTATTTCACTGATGGTTTAAAAACCAGACTGAACAGAAAAAGCAGGAGGATGCCCTGGTGAAAGCTATGTAATCTGTGAATTTGGCTGATGAAGCACTAACCATGTGGAACTATAAGTTCATGAAACAAATGGTTGTCCAGGCTGCCCAGCGGCCAGGATGCTGGCAGGATTTCTCACCCCTCCCAGCACCCTCCAGCACTGCAAACTGGCTCCCTTGGCCATGCTGTTAGGAACTCAGAGACAAGCTGCAATGTGAACCAGATCACAGAATCAGTCCAAGCTAAAAACAACAACCTGTAAAATAACGCTCTAGACCACCGTAAGTCTCTGCTGATCTACAGTGACCAGGAACTGTTACAGTTTTTCATTCCTTGTTCTCAGACTAATGGACAGAAAGAACCTCACTTCTGCTGAATTGTCATACATATGGAAATATCTTTTTTTGCAAGCACTAAAGAAAACTGAGCAAGCATTTTACATCTTTACATTAATGCTTATTATATGAAGAAATCATCATGATTATTTCATGGAGACCTTTTGCACTATTTTTCTACACTGACCTTTACATGTGATGGCACTTGCTCATGGTGTAGCATTTGCACGGGTAAACTGAGCAACTTCATCTGAACAAATCATCACTTGTGCACATAAATAGGAACATACATTATAAAACTGCATGCTCAAATATCAGTCAAGAAACTCTGCTTCTCCCATTCTAAATCATATAAAAGTTTGTATTCAAGATCATCTTTAGAAAAAATCTTCTGCTTCTCATGAAGTGTGGAAGATGTCAAAGTCATACAAGAAAATGAGCCATTTACTTCCATTTCCCCTTGGCAGAGAAAAAACAGAAGCGAGACATCGCTTGTAAGGAATGCAAATTGATTGTGCGGAGGAAATTATGAAACGAGTTAGTGGATAAGGCTGGTTTTGGAAGAACGCTTCCTTCTCTCCCTCTATTCCCATGCAAAAATCCAGATAACAATGACTTTCAGGCTAGCAATACTCCCTTCTCACTTCTGTGCTAATAAGTACCTTCCTCTTTGATAAGCAGGGTTGAGGAACAAAATCAATACCCATGGTGTACACCTATCCACTTTGATCATGAGCACTGGCTCTGTTCTCCATCCAACCTGGACACATGGGCGAAAGCGTGCACTGCATAGCTCAGTTTCCTTTCTTACAAAAGCTCGAACTTCAGATGTTCTCAGTGATGCACACTGCTCCCTCAAGGGCCTCATGGCTTTACAATAAGCAGTCAGAAACCTGAGCTGAGATTCCCTCTGGGTGCATCTGCAAAATATCAGAGAAGCAATTTCTACTGAAGCTGGGACTGCAAGGCAGCATTTTTGCTCACAATGACTGAAAATTGTACTGGGGGGCCTTTGATGGTAATCTTTTCAAAGCAGTGAGTGAATCGTGCTCAAAAGCTCTTCAACGAAACCCCTCCACTGGCTGGACCGTAAAGCCAATTAATAAAGTCACAGAGACCTGATTCTTAGGAGTGAGGAGCACCAGCTTAACGAGTCCCCATCTCTGGGCCAGTACTAATGAAGACCTTTTGACAATTTGCCACCATCAAAAGCAAATCTTGGGCACCTAACATGAACAACTAACCACTATTAGCATTTCTGCTAATGGACTGTATAAAGCATAAGGGAAAGGCTTTGCTAACACAGCCCATAAGCAGCCTTTTCCTCAGTTGCTGTTATACTTTCTATACAGTAGTTGATACACATTGGAGAAAACGTACCCAGCAGAGGCAGAAGCACTGACCGCAGGCATAAGCCAGCACAATTACTTTCACCCTAAAACAGTAGCTGTTTTCACTAACCCAGACACAAACACAGAGGCTGATTAATCATAAAATGCTTTAAGTACAAATACTTTCTATCCTGTTTGTCAAGGGAATAATTTAGTACAGAACGAAACTGGAAAGCAGACAACAATTTAGCATAATGATATCAGTTCCCTTTTCGTAATTCAAAAAAAGCTTATATTTTAAAAATAAAACTAAACAGAAGTAAATTTTAAGATGAATGCCAGCATCATATTTGAGTAGCATGTTTTTTTTTCCCTGTTGTAAAGCTAAAATTCAGCATCACATGGACAAAAAGGTTAATTATCATTAAGCTTTCCCACAAGGTTAATATTTCAGACAAACAAAAGCAAGTAACAGGGTTTGCGCTTTCAGATCCACCAGTGAAGTACTTCCAATTTTACTATTTGTGTCATCCCTCAGTTCAGACTGCAATTTTCTATCCAAGGTTTTCCACCTCTAGAAATATTCCTCTTGTGACATTCAGTAAGGGCCTGAACAGACCCATCAAAAATTAGCTGCACTTAATGCACAAAATTCTACTTTTCTAAACCTTGCCAGAGAGAAGGCTGAAGATGCTTGCCTCAAAATCAAGCTTCAAAATCAGCTACTTATTTTCTTCTATTGCACATTTTTATCCCAGATTCATTGGTTGGCTTGAATATTGTTAATGTTAGGCTGTTTCCCTTACCTATCTTTTACTTAATAAGAGGTTTTAAAAATTCAACTGGATTACTCCATTATAATGTAATGATGTGAAGGGGTTACGTAAAGTCTTTTGGTTTGTTTTTATCCTTCTATTTTTTCCTCTGAACACTAATGGAGTAATGTTGTGTAACATCTCTTCTTCCTCCTTGTGATTCTTTCATTCAGTACCTGAATTCCTAGTTTTCAGACAACCAAATTTTCTAGTCCAATCCTATTTCAGGGTTCCTGATACAGGGCTTCTCAATTGTCACTATCATCATATCTTTCAAAATTTCTGCAGTATAAATATAATTGTTCTATGACAATTTAAAAAACTTCAAAACAAAGAGAAAACTCCTTTTTTCACTTCATGGATGAGCCACTGTTTACCTAATGGTACACACTTCAAAATCTTACACGTCACTTTATCACCCATGCCAACCACTCCTCACTAACATCAGTGTGTGGGTAAGGTAGTAATATCAAAATGTTTTTACTGTGGTTAGGTGAGCTGAAAGGTAATTGTAATGAAATAAACAGTCCAACTTTTCATGTGGGATATTTATCTTCCACTGGCTTGACTGGAGGTAGAATTAGTATTGCAGGCTATTGTTGAACCCATTTCAGTTTGTACTGCACAAGTTATTATGCTATAATGTCTTCTAATCTGGATAGTGAACACGGCAGTTTATTAAGGGTGTAACCCAGAGCATGCTGATCTAAGTGGAAGAATTCATATCAACATCAATGATCTTTGGTCTGATGCCTAAGTAACTTGAAAGACATAACCGCTATTTAGTTAAAAATAGTAATGTTCTTCAGTCTTATAATGTTTTTAGGGGTGAGAACCATTCAAATAAAAAGATAATTTTTTTCAGCCCAGTGTTAAGGATCCTATGAACAACTGTGATTGATAACTGGGTACTGACCCTTCAATAAACTTGTAACCTGCATGACCTGCACACTTAGATACTCAACTGCATGACTTGCATGCAAACGAATGGAAATCAGATCTGCCATAGATTTAAGCAACAGCAATAACAGCTTGCACAATTTCTGCTTAATTGCTTACAAAGTGCTCTTTTGGCAGTGGTTGTGCCTTGAAAAGAATGAATGAAGGACATCTAATCTCTTTATATTGGGAAGTTCGTGCAAACATGAAAAAAGTAATTAAAATTAAATTCCACTGAAATTAAGAACAATATCAATTTTATTAATCTGTTGTAAATTAAAAGATAGAAAATCTTTTAAGGGATATTTTTTGAATGCTTCAGTCTTTAAAAAAATCCCAGGATATTTTCATATATGCTTTCTACTTACTTAAATGTTTTTGTTCCTACAGAAAGAACTAATCTGGTGTGTTGTTGATGTCTGCATCTTATGTGAAACAAAAGCATGAACTCCGCACTCCCATAGTTCTTCTAACACGAAATATTTGCAAATCAAAGAAAAATCTATCACAAAATCAAGAGGAAACTTTACCTTTTGCAAGCTATGACATTAACCCACATCATGCCCGGTGTGATGGAGTAGCCTGGCCATGGGAAGGTGTCTAGTTGCTGTGGGGTGCTTGGAGATACTAGGATACCAGGCCATAGTGGGCTGCTAGACCATGGCGGGGTGCCTGGCCACAGTGGGATTCCCAGATATGATAGGATGCCTGGATGTATAGGGTGGGATCTCTGACCATAGTGGGGTACCTGGATGCAGCGGAGTACACTACCATGGTGGGGTGCCATCTTGTGATGGGGTGCCCAGAGGTGCAAATGCCACATGGTCATCTCATCCTCCAGCTCTGTATGGAGAGGAGCCCAGTTTCAGGGTATCACCTCACCTGGATGATGGCAAAGTCACCATCTAAGTCATCATCCCTGGAGGTATTTAAAAGATGTGTAGATGAGGCACTTAGGGATGTGGTCTAGCAATGAACTTCTCAGTGTTAGGTTAAGGGTTGGACTTGATGATTTTAAAGGTCTTTTCCATCCCAATGATTCTATGAAGTCTAAGTTTTCTGGTGGATTAAATAGATACACACATATTGCAAATAATATTAACTTATTTTTTGGTACTGTATGCCAAATTAAAATAAATTAACAGTATTAGCTAACTTACATTTACAGTTATTATTAGTTCATATTAGGTATTCAAACTCTATTCCTAAATCTTCTTGCAAATAAAAAGGCAAATTTTTATCATTTGGGAGAAATGATAATATCTAATGAAATACCATTTTAGCCAAATAAAACAGATACTCTGTTGAAGCTGAGAATATTCTGATGGTGTCTTTACTTTGGCTGCATCCTTATCTAGTGGACTGTGAGAGAGATTCAGGCAGTGCCCCTGAACGCAGCAGCTCCCAAAGCAGGTTTTACCTGTCCATAGGTGAGCCCAACTGTGGAAGTTAGTATCCACCAGGGACCCATCAGGGGATGAGCTTGGAATTAGGCCACCCAAATAAAAGCAGAGAGTTGGTAGTCCGGCAGACAGGTTTTCTTCAGAGCAAGTTAAATGGAACATATATATTTCAAACCTCACAAAGTAGTAGAAATAGCATAAAAATCTAGATTAAGTACAGAAATGACAAATTCTTGGTCCAATTTTGCACTGCTGTTTTTCCTAGCATCTTCTTGTAACAGCTCTGAAGCCATTTTATGTAGCAGATATTGGGATGAAATTCAACCTAGTGCAACAAATTTTGTTTCAATTCAACCCCCGTGAAGCCTTTACAATATAAATGGTGCCTATGGGACGGATGAAATGATTTTGTACATGTACCAATAATACAATATGGGCCAAGGTAGCTTGGCAAGTGCAGGTAACTTCCTCCCCAGAGGTCTGCCTCTGAAAGAAAGGCAAGCTAATAACCAGAGACTTGCACATTTCAAACAAGAACAGGCTTATCACTAAGGAAACAATTATTAATTTGAAGTGACCACTGCCAAAGCATTCAAAGCCCATGCAGAAATCAAAATCACCACCCTAGAATAAATCTTGCAGTGTCTGGGAGAAAGACAAAGAAATATATTTTACGTCATTAACTACTGACCATAAAGAAAATCCTACCTTATGAAGGGGGGGGTGGTGGTAAAAAGGCATAGAAATAATTGTTTAGAAGAAAATACATTTCTCTAACATTAACTCTGTGTCAAGTTTGGAGCCTTGAAAGACTGCCAGCTGTCTGGGCATTCATATTTTACCACTGAAGTATGCTTTTGTTTCAGAACAGTTGAGACCCCCAAAATGATGTAATCCCCAGTGGAAGACTGACAAGCTTTGAGATATTCCAAAACACAGATGACATATGAAATAGCAAGTAATCAGTGTAACTATATTGTATATTATCCTTCAAGAATCCAACAACGCAAACCTAATGCACCAGATAACAGCACTGCTTTGAGCAAACCAGGAGTAGAATGTCACAAAGATTTTTACAAAGAAGAAATCATTTGAGAAGGACAATTATCTACATGGGTGGAGGGAAGAAAGATGGAGGGAAACATATGCCTTTTATAATTAGGGGTCCTGATTATACTGTAGCTGAAAGGTATTTTTTACATTTTAAATTTGATTACATTTCAGAATAAAGCACACTAATTGGTATTTCTGCAGTCTATTTGAAAAGAACTTCAACCGCTTAGGGAGGGGGAAAGAATAACAAAACCCAGTGACCTTTATAACTTCTATGCCCAATATCTGCTACTTTTGCCTGAAGTATTCATGGTCCCTTTTTAATTGCTGAAGCTATCTCTGGAATAAGTGCTCTATGACTCATCCCAGTTTATCTCATAGACACTGGGAAAGAGATACTAGTGAATATGCTAGGATTGAGTAGATATTAAATCCAACAATCACAGCTGCTACAAGGAAAAATAAACCAAACCATGCTACCTACCACTATAAGTAAGAGACAAGAAGAAGTTATTTGCAAAGGCAACAAGACAGCACCTCAAACCCAGGGCCATTGAGGGGGTTAGTTAAGGAAAGGACACATGCATTGGAAAGTGCAGAAATCTCCACTTACTGCAAAATAAAAGGCATGATGCACACCCAGTTCCTATCTACCTGCCAGAAAGACTGTATTGCTAGAACAGCAGATGGCAAATGGGCAAGGAAAAGGCAAGGAAAGACCTCAAAGTTTGTCATTTTTTGTCTTATAAAAACCAGCTATAAGTGAGTATATATTATCACTTCTACATATTGTTGCTGAAATATATGACAGATAAATGTGTGTTTTCTGCACACAGTAATGATGTCTAAGGCACAAGAACTGAGAAGGAACCAGCATGAGGGCAACTTCGGAGCCATGAACTCAAAGTAAAACATCCTGACCTTTACACGAGAATAACACTTTGGAAAGGAGGTGAATTTTCAATATAAGGCTATTTCTGATGAAAGAAGGGGTTTGAAGAATGTAAAGCAAATAGGTAAAAACTAGTAATTATGAACAGAAATATAGCAACATCCAACCTTTGCAACCTGACCTTTACTGATGAAGTCCCCAGGAACAGCTTAGGCAAGGACTGTTACCACTTCACTGTGGCTACTTGCAGACACATCACAGGCAGCAGGTAAAAAACCAGCTTGGTGAAGGGTTTGAACACCTCTCCCTTGGGAATGGAGGAACAGGTATTTACTTCAAAAAGCTGGTTCAAGTCACTCCACTAAACAAGGTGAATCATGCCCTTGAAAAAACCCTTTCTACTGGCCATAAAAAGACAGACTGACAGATAAGGTTCCTACTTTAAACCTGGGTTAAAGTAGGGTGGTGGGAACAAACCCAGTGTACTCCACTTCCATCCCTGACTGGTACAAGTAAGTGTTTTGGTGGAGTAATGTAGGAGTAGGGTGGGTTTAGTAGGGGTTACACTTATTATTTCATAATAACTGTAATGCCTTTGTCTAATTTTCTTTTACTTTTTTTCCTTAAAAAATTTATTTGGTAACCAGTTGTGGCTGGAACTGTCCTACAGTAGCTTGTTCTGGGGAACAGAGGAGATCTACAAGTGGAACAGTAAGAACATGGCATTTGCACCTGGGGATACAATAACTGAACACTGAAGTCTACCTATCATAAGCACCTGACCGCAAACTAAGAATAATGAAGGTAGGAAGATACTTCACATACACAAATACAGCAGAGGTGTGAGATAGCCTATAAGTGGGAGGCTGGGGAGAGCAAAGAAAGACTTTAGGAGGAGTTGGACAAAAAAAAAGAAGTGTAGCAAGGAGCTAGGGGCAGACTGAATCCATGTGGGTGATGGATCAGCAGAAGAACTATGGCAGAAGAACAGGGAAGAACAGGGGCAGCGGGATGGAAATGGCAGAAGTAAAATCAGATGGACAGGGAGGAATATGAGATGCATGGTGGGGGGAAAAGAACTGTGGCATGCAGAGACAAAAGAAGTTAAAGGAATGCAGGCAGAAAAATCTCAAATTGAATCAATTATTCATAAATCTTAGTACCCTCCCTGTCAAATACCTGCAAAGCCTATGTTTACCCACTGGTAAACATCTGGACCATTTGGAAGACAACCTACAATTGTTCTTACCACTTTGCTAGTGCAAGCAGCAGACAGCTATGATAAGCAGCCAAATTACTTGAACTTGCCAGTAAAGTACATATAATTCTCTACAGTCAAAATGTTGTTTCAGCTTTTAAGTGGTTTGTCTTCTTTCTTCAGGAATTATGTGGAGGAAAGCATCAAAGGAACAACAGTGAATTTGTGAAGGCAAGCCCTCAAAAGTTAACAAATGCCAGAATCACAGTTTCTCAGTATAAACCACATTAAGATATGGGTGCAATTGTTTAGCCCCTACTGTATCTTCTGCCTTTCCTTTTCACTTAGTGCACAGGATGTGCAGATATGTGAGTAGAATGTGCAGATGATGGCAGAAAAGAGAAGAAAAGATGATGAAGAAAGTGAAGAATCAGATTCTCTTGCTCTGACTCCCAATTCTCATCTGTTATTATGCAAGGCTACTGGAAACAAAAGCTTACAACTTTTTATTTGACTAGCTTTTCTAAATTTCAGCCTCCATTCTAATAAACCTCCTTTAAGCTAAGACAAGGGTGTCTGTACCATGTCCATATATTCTCTAGTTGCTCAATGTATAAAAGCATAAGGAACAAAGGCAGAACTGCTAGAATAAGGAATGCTTCAGGGGAGCCTCCTTGGTACCAATGCACTGATATTCAGTAAAAGCCTGGGAAAGAAGCTGTCATTAGAGTAGCTCTGCTTGGTGAACAGGCAGCAGCACTTCCCCATGGCTAGAAGAATTCCTTAAAGACTGTTTTATAGTTCTAAATCTACCTCTCTCCCCTTCTATTTTTTTTTTTTTTTCAAGTCTTGGGGCTACAGCAATACACATGCCATACACAGATCTGTAGAATCAATATGCACAGCCAGTTCCAGAAACAAAAGCTGAAGAAGGAGATTTGAATAAACCAGGAATATTCACACATCATATCCACAGTCTCCACATAAACACAAATCCATGCAAGTAAAATACGTATTTGTAGAGTTTTTCATTAATTAAATATGTTTAATTGGCCACGGCTGACTGTTACCACCCCTCATCAGGCAAGTATTCTCACAATACTGTTTGTTTTAAAGTGGGAAATTAAGAGAATCAGACATCTGTTTCTAAACCAGCCTCAGTGACACATAATGCTTTCTAAAATTGTATAGGATAAAAACCATCACTGTTATTTACACAAAAGTCTCAATTAACAGAGCTCCCTCAATCCAATTTTACAAACATTACTTTCCTTGCCTGATGAAATGATATAAAAGAAAGAAAGAGGGGGAAAAAATCCTTAGGCTATGATCTGTGAACTTTCCTGTCTTGACAGAACCACAGTCCCAGTGTCTACAAAAGAGATCAGGAGGGTCAAGGCAAAATGTAACTTGACCTGAACTTTAACCACCAGAGGTGACATTTACTCAGCTATAAAATTTAAAACTAAACAAGAAATAGGAGGAAGGGGAGTATAAGAGCAGTTTCTCAATATTGATTTAAAATACAAGATCATGAGAGATCTGCCTCTTGGGTTTATAATAAGGGCTTGAGTAACACAGTGCTTTCGAACTTCTGTAGTACGTGACAATATTTGCATGTCATTGAAAACAAAATGGCATTAGCACTAACAATAGTTTTAAGGGAGGCATTTAAATCGTTATACTAAGAAAAGGTTGAGAGATCAATGAGAATATTTAATCCTGCTTATCCACTTATGTCAGAATTGATCCATTGGCCACATCATGATAGTTTGATCCATTCCATTAGTTTCAGGACTGTTGCGAGCAGGAGGAGCACTGCATGTTTTCATACTGATTTTTACAGAAGTAGAACCTCACCTTTAAAATATAATATGTATTAAAGTGAAAGCAAATTATCTTGATTGTAATGAACTACTGAATAGAAGACCTCCAGAGCCAAAATCCATAAGACTTCAAAGCTTGAAATGAAGAGGAGAAAGTTAGGGCATGCTGACTAGTGAACTGCATGGGCAAGTGATGTATGTTTAAGTCATAAATCACTGAGCTGTTTATTAAGTTCTAGAAACTATATTCAATATGATTTTCATATTCCTAGTTCTGCTGGTGAGATGTTTAGACCAACATAGCAATGGCTTAAGAAAATGAAAGACAGATTTTTATAAATTATTCAAGAGATTTCTTCGTTTTAACACTGTGAGAACGCCTTATAACTCCATTTCATGACTCTGGGCTCTTGAAATACTGGATTTCAACACACTGCATTATCACTAAAATACATGGAGATTGCTAGCCTGAGTAGGTTGACTGCCCAAAATTTGAAGGACAGAATTTACCCCTGATAAAATCCCACAGTGAGCTGACAAGAATTAGCACAACTGCGGAGCTGAAGTAAACTACAAATATCTAAAGCTACCTTGATGGAGGCAACACACTCTGTCCTTGTGCCATCAGATCCAGCACACAGGAGGTACTTAAAACGGATACTAAATTGACAAGAATTATAATAGACTACTTAGAAACTCTTACAAAGGCACTCAAATGTACAAAACCAAAATTTTGCAAGCACCTTAAGATTTTTGGCTGTGTGCAAAACAACCCCTCTCCAAATCTCAGTAGATCTCAGTAGATGTCATATGGGCGGTGACTACTAACAAGTCCTCTTCCTTTCTTTTTCTTCCCTCTTAATTTGACAGTTATTTAATACTTCACTGCTTTTAGTTTGCCAGGCTGGGTGTGCCCTGCAAAGCAGCAAGAATTTAGTAATCATTTCACAATATGCCCAAATCTGAAGTTGTCTTGTTCTAAAGCAGCTTCTCTTTTCATTTTATGCTTAAAGGAAATTGATATTTGATGTTAGGAGCATCTTTCAAATGCTATTAAATTTGCATACTGAAAAAGAATATAAATCAATAATGAAAATGGCACCATATCAGTTTCCTGTTGCAGTTGGCTGTCCTGCTAAGTTGGCAGTGAGACAGCTGCCTGCAGAGCTGCAGGCATATGTCTCATGTTAAAAAAAAAAAAAAAGGTTCATGTTATAAACACTTCAATGAAAATTACTATCCAGTTTTGAGCCAACTGAGTCCAGGTGCTGAAGACAAAATAAACAGACAACATATGAAAGTTTAAAAAAAAATTAATCCCCCCTCCAGTGCCATTGGGCTTCTATTGGGATTGTCTTCTACCGTACATTTTAATGCACACTGTGGAATCCAAACAAAATATCCTTGCATATGTACAAAGCAGCCTGATTTTCTCACCTCTAAAACCATGGTTTAACACTGTTTTTTAAAGACATGCCTGGCTTTTTAAAGACATGCAAAAACTATACATATGTAAATTTAGATATAAATTAATCCAGAATGCTAGTAGAAACAATTTGTCTATCAGACAGTTCACTAGAAAACTCTCCATGTTTCCCTGCTGAGAAATAGTCCAGGAATCTAGCCAGCAGCAACAAAAAGCTTGAAGTCAGAGATTGCTGGTGTAGCTCGCTTGTCCTCCCACTTGCTGACCATGGATTTTGAGCAGGAATGGGAACAAGCTTTTAGAAAAGCCACAGTGGCGAGGTACTGAGGTCTTGGAGAGCTCAAGGGTCCTAAGTAGAGCAGACAAAAATCAGGACATGCTCTCTACACCTGCAGAGTCAGTGGCTAAAGAAGAGCAGGTCATTGCTTTGGTGTATACTCCATTTCTCCCCATTTCTGCAGAGAGGTTACAACCATCATCTCGTGACAGCTGCATGAATCCGACTGATATCTGGGGAGGTGTGAAGTGATCTTTTCCCCCCAGTAGATCTGTTACCATGAAGCAAAGGACTAAAGTGTTGCAGCACCAGCAGGAGCTTCTCAGGGTTAATTAAACTCAAGAGCTCCCAACGCAGTTCCTCTTGCCCAGCCAGGCAGCTGCTTTGCTCATGTGTTCACAGTGTTCCTGGTAGGGGAAACATCAGATCCACCATCCTTTGGGACTGGACCACAAATACTTTCTAATGGATTACAAAAGTAAGACAAATACTAGGAGGTCATCTAACACACCCTCTGTCAATCAGAGAGGGATATTTTAGATGTCTATAAAATCAGCTGGGGCAACAAGAAAAAAAAAAATCTCCTGAGTAGCAAACTCCCATTTCAGAACTGGGGAGAAAATGGTCTGGGTTTCACCTGGCTGCAGTAATAATGCCTGCACTGCGGTAGGACAAAGTTATTTAGCCCTATCAACAGAGACTACATTTTGTCATCCAATGCAAAACTGAAAACTCTTTCTAACTGTGCCTTATATGCGCATCAGCCCAGGAGGGCTCTACAGAGCAAGGACCGTCTCCTTGGTACTAAGGGAGACACAGGGAGCACAGGAGAAAGAAACCTTGCCATAATCTGAGATGTCATTTAAACGAAGCCATTTGGTAAGAAAGTTTTTCTTTCTTGTAATGCATCCATGACAATGGCAGCAGCCCTGAATTTTGTGCAGCCAGGCCACATGAGCATTTACAGCTCCAATTAAAACAGATTTAGCTCTGAACAGACCATACTGAGTGACATTTCTGACACTTGCCTTCATTACAGAGCAGCAGTTTTGACTTGTAGGTTACAGGACTAAGCAGATTCCCTGAGTAGCACAGACTATAATAATTGTGCAAATACAACAGCCTAAGCTGGTAGGAAGAGGTCGTCTTCCCATTTCAAACTGGAGCACAAAGCTTTCCTCCCAACATTAGGCATGAAAATGACACTTTAGCATCTGGGAGTAGAAGAAACTACTCAGTATTTCAGAGAGAAGCCTGTCTGGACATTCAAAATGTTCAGCTATTTGATGTGCTGAGGCATTCCCCCGCCCTCCATAACCCACTCTATGAACTTTTAACATAAACAGTTTAGTTTATAAAAAACCTTTGCTCTGGTGGGGAGCTGATCATTATCTGCTTGCAGCCAGACTCCCACACATGCCTAGAAGCGAGGAGCAACCTTTAAACCTGAGTTCTGTATCCAGACATGCAGAAACACCCCAGCAGAACACAGCATTGTTAACACATTGCTCCTTTTTTTTGTGCAGACAATGCAAATACAGAACTCCTAAAGCCTGCAGTGGTAAAATGGAAGCTCTTGAGAAGGCCTGCGAGACAGCACAGCTTGTTAAGACTCCTCTAGATGTTCAAAAGAAAGAACAGAACTTTACATTTCTTGCACTACACTTCTTTGAAAATGCAGAAAGGACAATATTTAATTTTGATTTTTCTATTTTTCCCTAAATGACAGCAAGAAACAGTCTAGCTGCAGCTTTATTTTATTTTGTACACATATAGCCAGTAATAGTTCTTGGTATAAATACCTACACTACATACAAATACCAGATAAATATGTTTCTAATTTGTCTGCAAGTTGCTATCAATAAAGCATTTAGCTTTAAGAACATGTGAAAAAAGTCTTTTTGTAGTAATGATTAAATGATCAATAAACAGGAAAAAAAAAACCTGCAAATGTTCTTCAAGTCATGATTTTTTTTATCAGTTCTGTTGTGAAACTCATGGGTTACTGGAAATAAGCTATTATACAAGCATGGGATAATGTTGTCCTTTCACTAAATTAATGTAAACTTTATAGAAAAGATTCTTGATAAAAATATGCAAAATTTAAAATCAGTCAGCATTTACCCTTGGATTTTATGATTTTTAAAGTGGCAGTTTCACAATATTTTCCTGGACTGTATGAAATGAGGCGAGAGTGATGGTTGCATGGAAATCACTAGCAGACACCTGAGCTCCACCTCCACTATGGATTAGGGGAAGCACTCCTGTGTCCCCGCATGAGGGGATGTATTCAATTAAATCTAAAAGATTTACATTATAACCAAAGCCCAGGGCCTAATTCCATACCTACCTACCTGTAACTTGCAAATTGTTGCTCCAAACCATCAATGAAGCCAAGACCAAGCCAAATAAAAGTGAGTGTCTCTGTCCTCTGAAGGAACTGGCTGTCCCTTTCTAAGAATGGAAATGCATATTGCAAAACTGGGATTGATTTTAGGACTCGTGCTACGTAGGCCATGCCAGCAGTAAGGCAATGACACCTTCAGGTACCCTGCATAACATTTCCATCAAGAACGGTGTGTGGAAGACAATCAGAAGTAGAAGCAGCCAAGACACCGTGCGTCTAATGCAATACAGCAAAGACTATACTTTCAGTAGAAAAATAAGGAAAGAGTCTAGAAATCCACTTTATGATTAAAAATATCAGGTTTTAGAGATTGATAAACAGCAGCTCCTGGCACAACAGGGTTGCTTTTACATATGCTTGATAGGGTACAAGTGATACCTACAGCCCTACCACCTTAACTACTGCATATGGGCAGCGGAGCTGGCTGCCTTGCACTCTGCCTGGCCTACTGGCCTCCAGAGCACACCATGAGAAGTAGACCTGCTCTACAAAGCTCCCATACAGATTTGCAGATGAAAGAGAGGACGGCACAGATGAAAAAATAGATTTTTAATTGCTTTGTGGGTCTATTAGCATCACTTTTGCATGTTTTGTAGCTGTACACAGTTCTACATGGGCACTTACAAAACTAGATGAACAGTTAAGATGATAAATCATACTTTACAGCTTTTTTTTTTTTTTAACAGCTGCCAAAAAGATATCCCCACCCAAATGCCCCTAAATCCAACATTCTCTGGAAAACCATCATTTTCCACTATGTTTTTGTCTATTTTGTTTCCCCTCCAATTTGTAACAATTTGCTGGAAACAATGATGAAGAACATATGTCTGCGGTAAATTACACCCTGGAGAAATCTTTGGAGCTGTTACATTCAGCTTTATTACCCAAGGCATTAAGACTGTCTACCACAACACGTATTATTTAATAGTTCCATCAAGCACAACACCAGTAATATACTTTTATATTAATATGCATGCAAAAAAATTCTATCATATTTCTTAAATCTCATTGGGTGATTGATGTGTTACATTTTCATTTTAATTAACAGTTCCAGAATCTTTTTAGTGCTTCAGTGAAACAAGGTGTTACAGAAATGTACAATGTTATTGCACAAATATTTTCAAAAGCATATGTTCAGGCAACAACAAGGTTGAGAAGCCTAACACTCAACTGCCAGGAAATTGTGAGTGTTTATGCTTCTTTCACAATATAAACTTACACAAATGCTGCATCATAAGGTATTCTGCAGAGGGCTGTAATCATTCAGGCTGCATCAGGGTAATCCAGTGTGGCCAGCTGGATGGACAGACTAACATCTCTGAGAATCACTTTCTTTTCCACTAGTGCAAATACTAATCCTGTTTCACTAGGTAACATCAAAAAATCAACACAGAATACATAAGTACACCCTCTGTACTGATAAGCTGCATCTCGTGGGGGAGGTCTGCACTAATTCTGTGCTGTAGTCACATCACTAGAGATTTCCTATAGGCATAAACTCAGGCAACCGTAAGTAAGCTTAACAAGTTTAATAGGAATAAAAGATACTTCATATAAACCTGGCTATCACTTTAAATGACAACCTCAAAACTCAAGTTTTCTAAAATTTTACAAGTATTTTGCATTTTATTTCTCAAGTGATTCCATGAGAACAACAAATAAAACCAACAAAAATGTGTCGTCGTCAAGACTGCACACTTTCCACGCTTTGCAGAGAAAAGGAAAGCAAAAGGCTTAGGCAGTAGTTCAGAGCCACAGCTGAGATAGGGTTTTTAATTTCAGCTTAAATCAACCAAACAACCTTAGTACAGTGCTGGGTCCAAACTAAAACCAAAACATCAGGCACCAGGTGTATTGGAGAAGAGGAGCACAAAGTTCTCTCTGTTCAAAGAAATGAAGTAATACCAGAAAGTGTAATGTAATGCTTTTCTTCTTTAAGTTCCAAAATGAGTCACACAAAGTTAAGAGTGTCAGTCCCCTTCCTGAACTGAGACCCAGAGAAAGTTACTTGCTAAATATCATATAGAGACTCACTTACTTTATTAGTACTTATTCATCATGTGTAAGAGTTACTGAAGCTGTATTTTTCTGATTCTCTGTGGTGTTCAGTCCATACACTGAATGCAGCCATGGCTCACAGAATATATAATCACGAAATTGAAGAATGTGCTACAGTGCACACAGGAGTCAAATGACGGTTGCACGTGAAACTGAATTACTGGTATTTCTCAACTTGAAGTGCTTGGTTTTGCAGTCTACACAGCATTACTTCTCTGAGCCTTTTTAAAGGCAACTATGAATTTTGCTGTCTCTGTTACTACAACCAAAATTGTCTGATCATGCATTGCTAGCAGGGTTTGAAATTTAAACCTGCAGCTCTGCAGGTTAAGCTCCTTAGTAACAGTAGATTTACTGCAGAATGGATATTGAATATTCAGGAACTCGAGTCCCACATGGGAACCTGGAGGTGAGGAGTGAGTCAGAAGGCAGTGTCTTGAATCTACCCAGTAACTGGCTTACGTTTTTCTCCTGACATGTTCAATTTAACATTTTTCCAATCACTTACCTCAAGGGAAAACAAAGAATAAAAGACCATGAACATTTTGCCTTGTTTTGATCATATATGAGAGATTCAAAAAATTGCTGAGATTTATTTTAGTCTAATTAAGTTTTGTAGCCATTAAGAACAAAGCAGAAAAGGTTTGGTCTTCTTTCTGGCTTAGAGTAAAATGAGGGCAGAACGCTATATGTCGGGATCACAAACTGTCCCAATCTGTGGCTGTTGCTGACTTGCAGAGCTGGGCTGACCTCATATAAACAGGCCAACTTGCACCAGCTAAAAGGAATAACTGGTCTTTAGTTCATAGCATGTTCTGCTGAAAGCAGATGTCTCAGCATTGTATCTGCTATTGTACCAAATGGGGAAACACGCACTGCCACCTATTCCCTGACTTTCAGGCCTTGCAACACAGAAACTCCTCCTGCTGTGGCTTTGATAGAAAGCTTGCAAGTGCTCATACTGTTTCGACTTGCTTTGCCTTCTAAGCAGCCAGCAAGGTACCTAAGATTCAGAAGGAAGCAGGATGAAGAGCAAAAGCCTGGCAAAATACCAGTCAATGAAGAATAGGTCTAAGGTTGTTCGTGTTTTCTCAGTCTTAACAGTTAAACCGTATGGCAAATATGCCAAATTACAAATTCAGTAAATTCCACTATTGCTGAGAAAGCAATCTGTTGGATGAACAAAGGCTTGAAAACTACCTAGAGGGCATTCCTAGAAATTCCATTCTATGCTTTCTTCCCAGGGCAACCCTTATGGTTGATCATGGCAATAAGTTTTAATATTTTTTCTCTTTTATGAAAAAAGTAAAAAGAACTGTCATTTTAAGTAAAATGTGTAGAAACAAAGAATGTTGGATGAAGCAAAGAAGTACACAAGCAAGGAGAAATATTATCACACCCTTGTGCAGAAAGCACAAACATGGTTGTGCTAAACACACAGACACAGAAACAGAAACAGAAGGGTGCAAGGACTCCAGCTTTGCGTTATGCAATTAATTTCATAACATAATAATGACATGCTTGGTTTAGAACTATCTGTACTGGGTCTGGCTGTGATGGAGTTAACTTTCTTCATAGCAGATTATAGGATGCTGTGTTTTGGACTTGTGGCTAAACTCATGTTGATAACACATGGATGGTTTGGCTGTTGCACCTGCACAGCGTCAAGGTTCTTCACAGTCAGAAGCCCCATGTAACACAGTGAATATTTATTCCTAAGGAGATGAACACCATACTTCAGACACCCACCATGCTCCTAATAGTCCATTCACTATCTAAATAGGAATTTGAGGGCAAACATCCAGCTGTTCACTTTTACTCAGGAGACGTGTACACTGGAAATCAAGCATATAAGAACATTCATAAAAGCTGTGGAATTACTGACAAGTTATGAAACATAAGAAAATCACAATGTCTATTTTGATCTCCATCTGTGCTTGCAACTACATAAGCTAAGTGCACAGAGAGCAACAGAGGAAGCATCTACATATGTAGGAGTGCAGCTTCTCTTTGTAACTTGACTGAAGTTTTAGAGACTTCAAATTTTCCCATATTTACATTAGGCACAACAAAGGGAAACTCATAAAAATGTGATCCAAAACACTGTCGATCACAGGAGAAAAAGTAAAATATGAAAATGGAGGTTCAGAAATGACTGTACTGAATCCAGTAGAAGACACTACTGAAGTTGTGAGGGAAACACTATACAGAGAACAAGATGTGCAGTACATACAGAAAAACAGGAGGCAAAAGTCTACAAGAAGCTTGGAACACTGTTGGTACCATGGCCAGGAGTATTACAATAACAGCACAGTGCAAATATGACTGAACATGCCCAGTTCTACAGTAAGAGTGTTTTAACCACTAAACTATTTTACACTTAAAGCAAGAGCAGACTGGTTAGATCACACTGGTATTTTGAAGCATAAGCATCCACAGGGAATAATATCAGAAGAACCAACGGCAGACTGTCCTCAAGACTCCCCATTCAGGCCCCTTCTCAGCAACAGCTTTCAATTGCAAGCTTTTCACAACATTTTGATGTATGTTCATATGTTCCCTACCTCAAAGGTGATTGTGGTTGATGACCTGCTCTCTATTAGTAAAAACTGAGAAAACTGATAGTAGGAAGCAAAATCCTTTCTACCATTCTGATGCACCACCCTTGAGCAATAGTTCATTCATTGTAATGAATCTTTTTTAACTTTTTTTTTTTTCCCCAAAACTGTGACACCAGCAGCAAAAGGTTAGGGCTTTTCTACTCTATGAGTACTGATCTTAAAAAAGGCTTAGTGTGCTATTTTTTACAAGCTAATGTTCATGTCATTTCAGCAAAAAGCTCAATGTTGGTTTTAGACACATTTCTTCTTTTATGCCAGGAAGGTCAGCTCCTTGTATTCAAAAAGCAACTGTGGTTCACTGAACATGTTTCCAGGATTAATTTTGACTTCCCAGGGTCGACTTTACACTGATCAATGAAAGAAATTGTGGAAAAGATTACCTTATGAAAACACACAAACTTAGCCAACTTTTAACAAAAAGAACAACTCGTAGAGCTTTCATCAGACTCAGCACTATTCAAGGACAGCCTGTCAGCATTTGGCATGTATGAACATGGGAGATGGAACAAATGTACAGGAAATCCTTGTGCTTACTCAAGTACCCTCAGTACCACAGACGAGTTAAGCCACTTTTATAAGCTTCTTCTGGTTCCCGCGTTCACAGCCATCCAATTTCTCACCACATAAGCAGAATCTTACCTGTTATTTTCTGCAAGATGGGAGATGGCTCTGGCTCATCACAAATGGCCTTGACTAAGGCCTTTTTCACCTCTTCTTCAGCTGCGTCCAGCTCCTTTCCACTTTTGATTTCTCCGACAACAGAATACATGTATACCAGCAAGATAAGGAAGTCCTCACAGGTATAATCATCTTTCGTCCTATTGTTGTAAGACTTGATCATCGGCAATAACTGGTTCAAAACACTGGGCATTTCTGACTCGCCAATAGTCTGAAAAACAGAAGGAAGATCATGTCAGATCAAGCCCACAGGGCTTATCAGACATACTCCTGTCTGCATCTGCAAGTTATTATTTCTCATAACAGCCGTGCTCATTTCATGAAGCATTGTTTAATATTTGCATTCTTATTTGTCAGCACTTTGTCCTGTGACTCGCTTGCTGCTCAGATAGCAAATTTATTAGTTTCCTAAAAGTTTTTTCCTAGGTACTCAAGATAGCAGCCTCTTAGCACTTGAAAAGCCTGATGATCAGATCTTCTCCGTGCACCAGTTAGATGAGAGGACAGGAGCACAAGTCTTTGCAGAATGGGTAAAAATAGTGCAAAATACAGGGTCAAATGCTTCCTCTGAATTCTCGTCCTCCTCCTTGGTCCTGATTTTGTACTAGGGCAGAGAATTCAAAGCCCAGCTCCCATTGACTCCAATTGCTATTGCAAGCTCTCAGCACATCTGCAAACCTGGCCCTATCCTTTCAGGTCAGATACTCAGAAAATTAGAAACAGAGGGAACCACCTGTGAAGTGTGTGGTATAAGCAACCAGCATTGTTTCACACAGGAGATGGACAACAGGAGGAAGGACAGGTCAGCAATTCTGGCCTGGCATGTGCCCTGACCCTATTCTTGTCCCTTTGCCTCCTCCACAGCACACTCAACAGTTTCTCAAGCCATGTAACATACGTTTCCAGACAAAAAAAGTCCTATTTACTTAGACAGGCCAGGCTCATTCCCACAGCACATTCATGCTGTGAGGTGAATAAGGCAAAGGTCATGTGGAAGTGGAAGAACTACAAGACCACGAGGCTGAAAGATAATCATAATGTGCATACAAAGAGAGGAAGGCTGGCAGAGAAAAGAGGAGGAAAACTGAGAGTACACAGGGATGTCCTAGGTCCTCAGTAGATGAAGTCACACTTGCGTCTTCTCATCTCTGTGGGAGAGGTGTCACCACAGCTTTCCTGAGGATGTAAAAATGGGACTTCATATATGAAACCCCTGAAGTGCCAGGCTGACATCCATGTCATATAACACTAAGGCTGGGGTTTAGATCCACTGTGCGGTTTCTGCAGCTCAGGAAAGCAGAGTGATCAACTGTAGCAGCAAACTGCCCCTCTCACTGCACACACATTCCTGCTCATGTAATCTCCACACACTAGATTTCTGCTGTGAGTTAGTTTGCAGCTCAGCAGTAGGATCAAGTGAAAAGCAGGGCTGGTGTGAAGTGAGGTGAGCTAGAGAAGCATGCTGCTGCTTCTGTGCAGGGAAGGAGGTGTGAGAGGACAGAAGCATGGCCTTCCCCACTTGATGGCAGTGATCAGTCAGATCCATCCAAGAGGTGTCCTGCAACACCACCCTCAGTACCCTGCCCCTTGCCCTGTGATCACCAAACAGTTCCTGCAAAAATCTGTGGGTCAGTTCACAGCGTACAATGAAACACCAAATTGACTATACACCAAGTCAGGTTTGCAAACATTTATTCTTGGCTGTTACTACAGTAATTTCAAGCAGACTAATCATGGTAAATAGGCATCACAGCCAGTAATATACCCTTTAAATAATTCACAATAACTAAATAAAATACAAACCAAACAAATCAGAAGAAGACAAAGGTTCCTATAATAACAAAATCATGCAATTATGTTTAGCATTGTTTTTAACTCCATTTGGTTCAGTTCTGAGTTCTTCTGACAACTGAGTAATTTCTTTCTGAAATATGGGCAGGGATTTCAGAATCTAACTTTAGGAACATGGAAATGGAAAGTTTCATCTCCCAGTGTACTCCAGACAACACTTCTGTGGATCCTGGGTTTGGTTGTATTTCATTTTGGTTGTCCTGTGATAATCTCAGAAACACTAACAAGGATCTCATGAACCGTAATGTTTATACCTACACTGATCCTCTACAGATTGTGATCATAAAGCAAGCATGAACTACTTAAGCTCTCAAAAAACTCTTTCCAGTCTGTGCTATAGGAAACAACACTTCTGTGGACTGTGGGCCCCACCCTGCTTCCAGTACACCAGTTTTGCCATGGACCCATCTTTCGAGGGACTTTAATGTGGTCAGATGTTATGTTCCTTATTCAAATACATACCTTAAAGAAGAATTTTCTAAATACACACATGCCAAACCTAACAGTAAGTGCACACTATGGACCTGAAGTAGTAAATTACAAAGCTACAGTGGTCAAAAGTATTTGGGAGCCAAAAAGGAACCTTTAGAAATTTGGGAGGGGTTGGCACCCTGTGTTTGCTTGGGCAGGAAGTGTTAAATCATATGTACCAAGTACAGGCATTGCTCTGCCTGGGAAGCAATTCTACAGCATCTGACACCAGTCTGGCATATGCGGGCAGTTGGGCCACCCTCAAGACAAGGCTGTCGGTTCCCAAATTTCAACTGAGCCCTGGCCTCAATTTAGTAGTACATGTTCTCTTCTTGCAAAGTGACACAAACAAATTCTCATCTGTATGCTGGTACAATAAATATCAGATCATCCAGATCCTTAAAATGGAAAATAACAAAACTTCAAGGAATTTAAAGGTATGCAGCTATTGGCAGGAAGCCACCTGCAATGAACAAAAGTCTCCATAACTAAAACAGCAAGAACTGAAGATTAACCTACATGTAGAGTTAATCTGCAGTAGATGACCAACATCAATCTACACTAATCTGAATTCACTTTAAAGAAGAGGTAAGCCCTATACCATGTAATATAGAACATCATCTACTGGCATACCATCTATTCCCCTCTCCCCTCTCAACACATAAACTCTCTACTTCATCTCTACCTCCTAACATACTCTGTAATGCCAAAAATGAATTTCTGAAAAAGATAGACAATTTTGCATGCACGAATTACCAAATGTCCAGAGCACTGAGGATGCACGTGGTTGTACAATTAGGCAGGTCAATGGCTCCTGCTTGAGGACAGTAGCTCCTGAAAATACATGTGTTCAGCATCTCTCGCAAACTTTCAAACACACATGATACAAAAAAATATGATCTAAACTTTCAGGATGATTTACTGAAGGGCGGGCTAAAACTCAACAACTTAGAGCAACAATTACCACCTCTTATCTTCAAAGTAAAAATGAAAGAAGAAAAAAAAAAATTAAAGAGCTATAATAAACCGTTAACTTCAGAATGCACGCAGGGTCTTTCTAGCGTATGAACTTCTTTGGAATGTTTTTCCCTTATCTCTTGGGAAATGGTGCTACAAAGGACTTCAAATGGAACTGCCAAGTTTCAGAGCCTATTTTGTCCAAACAGGCCAGTTGGTCTGAAGCATGCATGAAAAAAAAGTGGGGGGGACTTGCAGCCTCACTGCAGAGCTCAGCTCTGCAGGGAGCTGGGAAATTTGCCTCAAACAAAATCCACTGGCAGATTGTCATTATCTGGCCACCTCCAATGATTTAGAAGCTCCCTGCACTGCCTAGCAATCAATCAATTACCCTGATTGAACGACCCTAAAACACAAGTTTTAAAAATGTAACTACCCATGACCCAAATTTCCTGCTGGTTATGTTGGCCTCAGGTTAGCCCCATTTGTCTATTATCAAGGGAGCCAATAAAAATAATAAAACCAGGTCAATTCTGAGCTTTCCAAAGGCAGTATAAAAACATTAACGCAGTTTAAAGCAGCACCAGCTAAGCTCTAATGCCTTCTGCTCAGTTGCATTGTTTGGACATTTTAATGCTATAATCATATATTTTTCAGAATCCAGTGAAAGTTTGTGATAGATTTTTTTTGTTTTCCACCTCTTTGCTCCACCATACTTAGTTATTTATTTTTATAACTTAAGCTGTGTAATTATTTACTGTTCCTAGGGGTAAATGAACTAATGTCAATTTGCTGATTTTTGCAAACAGCCCAAGTTTTGGCAGATGGGAGGATAGTGAAGAAAGTACAAAACAATTTTTTTTTTCATTTTTTAAACATTGACTAAGATATTGTGCTTCAAAAGTGACATTCAAAATGTGATTTAAAGGGCATACAGGAATTGTAATAAACCCAAGAAAAAGTGTTTTGTATTTCTGCGAAAGACATTCTTTTCAGTATTAAATAAACCAGTAAGAATCTGAAGTCGTATGTATCATTACACATCTTATACACAATAGAAAACAGAGTGCGCTGGCGAGGAAAAGGAGGGTCAGAGTTTGCTTGAATTAACACGTCCCTGACAAAACTGAGAAGACAACCAAGCACTCTAATCCCTGCACTTCCAGCCCACTGTCCTCAACACATCATTAAAAATATTAAAGCAAAAATCAATTTAAAGCAAGTGGAATTTATTTTCTTTTAAAATCCAGGAGGAAGGAGGATATAAATCTTAAGAGACTACTTCACTTTGTAAATATTCTTGTGGCTTTCCTTTTAGGAAGCAAAACATGTTTAATTCTTTCAGAGATTGTATGACTTAACGGATCTTTTGGAATGGGAACCACACAGCTTTACAACAGTGCGGAAATTTACTGGAGAAAAGCAAAACTTAAAAACAAGCCCCAAACCCATCTGCAGGTAAAACCAGCAGAAATATTAGTAGAAACTCATAAGCCCATGGTTCATTTGCCACCCTGCACTTCTGGATCAATATATTTAATAGCTGCTTCCTTGTATTGATAACTTAGGTGGAAAAAAAGGGTTCATGAGTTTTGGGATAAGCAGCTTTCCAATACTTTCTATCTCATCTGTCATGTTGTCCCTGGGTTTGATGTTTTGTGTTTTGTGATTTTATCACACAGTGTATTAGCTCCCCCACTATCTAGGTAAAGGCAGAATATTCTAGCTGCTAAAAGTGATGACAACAACAAGGGAGGACTTCGTGGGTATACAAAACCGGTTCAGATCCTTTGATGGCAACAGATCTGTGCAGCAGTAGTCATCTTAGTGAAAACAAGAAGTGCTGCCAAGCTAAGGAGGAGTCTTAACAGCCTGTAGTGCTCAGCTGCCTATAAATCAAATCCTGCAGCTCTCTGTTACTTGCTGTTTTACATTATTTGGCCACCTGAGATTTGGGGCTGATCGCATCAAATTTCCACATGGGTGAGAAGAAGTCTGCAGCCCCTACTCCTAGCAGAACAACCATTTCATGTATTTTGTTTTCATAAAATGGCCTATGGGTGACTAGTGATTTGATACAATAAATAAGTAAGCATGATCTTACGAAGTAAATTCTGGTTTTCCATATGAAGTTCTAGAAACCATTATAATTCCTGACTTACGTAGGTTTTGATAAAAATATATCTTCACTTTGTCCTCTCTTTAAACACCTGTAGAGTATGATTGAACACTACACAAAAAAAGAAGGCCTTTGAAGTACTACTACACTCTCACCATTAGGAAATCCCTCAATCTGTCAGTGTCAGAATATAGAGCATCTAATTTTTCAGGTAGGCTGTTTAAGAAGAGGATGAAATAATTGATAACTGAAGTATACCATCTGTACGCTTCCTTCTGCAGGAAGTGAGTTTGGATGCCAGAAAAGTTTTAGTTTCAAACTTATGTTTCCAGCTGGGGAGGGTTGACAAAGCCTTGCCTTACAAGAGGAAAGCATAAACTTTAGCCTTAGGGGAAAACAGTCAAAACACCCAGAGAGCTCACAGTAGCTTGAAACTGGAGGTGTGAGATGCTGGCAGTAAACTGCGGAGTTAAAAAAAAAAAAAAGGCCAAGTCATTAAAGATAAGGAGAAAGTTCACATTGCCTTTTGTTGGGGACCAAAACAAGTTTATAACTTGCCCCTGTCAACACTCAGAGAATTGCATCTTCCTCTCTTTAATGGTGGCGCATGTCTATATTCACTTGATAGATGATACAGAATCCAGCAGACTACATGTATGAAGAAAAGAGCAGAGAACTAAACTGCCAGTGAGAGACATAGGAAACAGTAAAAGCATCTAGGACCTCTCTCCCCTGTCATTGCTTTTAAATGACTCGTCTGTTTTTAATCAAGTATCCCTAACAGAGCCAAATCTACCTCCTGTCCCCTTTTCTGCATTTATCAACCACTCTGTACGCTGTCCCAGGAACCATATCCTCAAAACTGCAGACACTATTTCCAGGCCGCCCTTGCACACAAAGTCTTAAAATTCTAAGTTAAATAAACACAAAGCAAATAAAAGAAAACTTGTAAGCTTTTCAGAAGCTATTTTTAATCTGGCTCATATTATCAGAGACACAGATTCACATTTGTCCTACATGCATGCTCTCCCGACTGGCCTTCATTCCAGCTTTCTACCCACCACAACAGCCTCCTCCCTCTTCATCTGCTCAAGTGTTTCTGTGACTGCAAATTAAAACAAATCATTTTACCCAGAGTGGTTCCCTGCTCGAGTCTACTGCTTGGCCATGGAAACACTTACACTAGCCATGAATACCAAGGTCTGGGCTGCTTCCTTAGGCAACAGTACTGTCTTGAAGCCTACATGAACTAGAGTTTATGTTTGCCAAGAGATATAAAAGAAAATTATACAAATAATCACCTGCTCTTTGGATGATTTCTTCAATACACTGCCATATGGCCAGATTCTTGATTGGTGACTATCAGTCAACACTACAAATGTCAAAAGTCTGTTGCCAGTTTATACCTGCTGAATCTCTATTAGCACTCACTGCAAAACACAAGGATGAGTCAAACCCAAGAAAAATTAACTTACAACATAAAGCTTTTAAAAAGCATATTTGTACACTCTTCTAGTCACAGATTTTTTTTAAAGTGCCTTGCATAATTCCAAAACCACACCACTGACACTTAACAGCTTAATATGTGATAACAACAAAAATATTTAAAACAAGCTGTTTGATCTCTATCATTCCTAAATACAGAACAAGAGCAAAGCCCAGGGCAGTTCTTTCAGCCAATAATTCCCTAAGCCATGATCATGACCTAAATGATGGTATTCAGCCTATAACTATAGCCAAAGTAGTGTATGTCAGTATTTTTCTTTAACCTAACTTCCTTAGCACATAAAAAGAAAACATATTTTGAACAACCTAATTATTTCCTCTTATCATCTTTCTCTTGTCTTTACTCAGCACCACAGCTGTTTGTTAGCAATTTCCCGTTTCAACCATTTTGCATCTTCTTCAGTTATTTTTCTTCCTTGTGTTACAAGAGGCGGATTCAGTTACTGTGTCAGAATTACACAACTTATACACATTTTGAGAAAATCTAAAAGCCATCACAAAAAGCTTCTAAAAACACCACTGATATCTAATCTTCCACAGTGCAGAAATCACCTCATCCCAGTGAGTTATGCTGTCTGGCGATATAACATTACATCATATAGTCCAGTTTCTCCCTCTTTCTTTGGAAACCAGCTAAGTGTACAGCTGTGTTAAGATATTTTAATGGGTTCATGGGGGCTCAGCAGCAACAGGATACTGAAAAAAAGGATATTTAATAAGTCTGGATTTTATTAGTCAAAGCTCTGTGAGGATAAAGACAATTTTACTTAAATCACTGCATGTCTGACATAAGACACTCATCAGCAAGTTAAAAAGGGAGTCCTTCCAACCTACTCAGTCAAAAGTTTTTAGCTGTGATGGCTTCTACAGACGTGCTCCAGATAAACATGAATCAGCATGGTAAAAGTGGTGTCAGAAGAATGAAAGAGCAGTACAGGCAGAGTCAAGATAAAAATATGTATCAGGAAAAGACCTCGGTGCTACAGAATGTCAGGATTTCTTGTGTGTGTGGTTTGGGGGGGGTTCCTTGCTTGTTTTTATAAGCCTTGGAATATTGGGAAAACTGCCAGAAAATGGTAGGGGTCCAATACTGAGAAAAGGGCACGTGGATAACACAATATCTCAATAGGTTAAGCTCACATCAGCTTTGAGGAGAACAATAGGAAAAGTGTCCAGTTGCTACAAACCAAAGGATAAGAATCCACAGGGACAGAAAACACAAAAACGGAGCATAAAATCGGGCAAAATATAGCATAACCAAATGAGCTATTAAATAGTGCAGACCATATCTGCAGAAGGAGGGGATTCTATCCTGGGAAATGGTTACTGAAAAAGATTCAAGAGATGGTCTAGACAAAGAAAGGGACACAAATCCCTGCTTAGATCACTAGCTATAGCCCTTCTGGTGACCCAGACGGGATAAAAGGTCTAAAAAATCACAAGTGGACAAGAGAAGACAGGTAGGGACTGACTTCTTATTCTTTTTCCCAACACAAGAAATAAGGGGCAATAAACAAAGCTGGTAAAAGGCAGTTTAGAAAGTAAATTAAATGTACGTAGTTCTTCATGCAGTTTGCTCAGATGTGGAATTCCTTGCCAAAGGTTGTTGTGCTGCTAAATTCTTATCAGAGTTCACAAAGATGATGGGAAAACTCACAGGGGAAAGAATTTCTGTCAAATACTAGTAAATACATAGAAACCACATCTGTTCATCAGCCTGGGAGAGTATCACATAACTTTGTCCTATTCTCTTAATCTTCAGTAGACAGCTGCTTTTCAGTTTGGTTAGAAAAAGCAAACTAGTTCTACATTTTTTATCTGATCTAGAATGGACTGACTTACCTCAAAGCCAAGGCAAAGGGACCAGTTTAACTATGAAATACTGTATCCAGGGGAAGGAAGTAGAGTAGCAAGTTTATTACAGTATGAGGCACTGTTGGGATTAGTTCTGGTATACTGCGTCCAGTTCCACTGCCCATATTTCTATGAGGCTGTGGAAAACTAGAGATAATGTTGGAAAGAGTTACAAAGCAACTAAAAGAGTACATATCTTCAGAGCAAGAGAAGCTGTCTTATCAAAAGGAAGAACAGTTTATGCATGTCTCTTCAGGCAGAAGAAAATTCTGGAGTACAAGACAACTCTTGAATCTAATCAAGAAAGACACAGGAGAAACAAGGGAAGTTGAAACTATGATTTTTCCATTTCTCAAAGTAGTGGAGATCCTCTCAGTAGCGTGCATATTTTAGAAAGACTTTGGAGGGTGAAAGGCCAGAAAAGAAGCAGAAAGTACAAACTGAGTGATCTCATGCATTTTATGCAGAAGTTTTATTGCATCTGATGAATAAAACCATAAACCCTTTGGCACAGTGCTTAATTGCAGTGAAAAGAATCGTGAACTGTGAGGGAAAAATAACTTAGAAATAGCAGAAAGGATGAAGAAAATACATACTGAAATACAGGACATGCTGTGAGAGCTAGCATACAGCAGTGACATACAAAAGGAGACTTTATTACAGTCAAAATAACCTCATCTTGTGCTTTTTCCTCCACATGCTTGCCTTCTGAGGCATCTCTTCTCTCTCAGTCCTTTGCACCATCCTTCACCCCTATGCAAGTCTAACATCAGATGTCCCAGAAACTCCTCAGAGCTGCAGAAAAACCTCAGACCTTTGGTGATGGGTTAGACCATGGAGGCCACTGGTACCACAAATGAAAAAAATCAGATGCCCTGGGACAAGGGCAAAATAGGAAACCAAGTCTATTCCTAGCAGGTGAAAAAATGAAAGAAGCGTGGAGCCCACACAACTGTTGGGGATTATTTGTAAGACATTTGTTTTCTTATTGCTGCTAGCTTTTTGGCGTGTAAATGTGTTACCTCACCATCAAACATTTTTAAACAAATCAAATCAACTTCTGCCCCTAGATGTTTAATACTAAGAGAAAATCAGTACATCTACCATACATTGCCACAAGCATCAATGCCAGTTTGCACCACAGCTTTGTACAAATCATGTTTCTGATTAAGTTACTGTCAAACATATACCTGAAAGCTTTTATTGATGCTTACAGATTATACTACTGCATAAAATATGATGAATAAGAGTACTATTTGGTTAGAATATATCCCATTTCACACTAACCCTGGAATCCAGCTTTTTGTTGACAATTTCAATAGAAACTGATGTAGATATGAGCAAAGCAGCATTCTCTCTCCTCATTCATTTCTTCTGTTGCTTTTCTTAAAAAAAAAAAAGGAAACTTAGTGAAAATCTATCACTAAGATAAACATACCTGCCAAAAACTGTTGGACTTTCCCAAAATACTAGGAAATGAAAATCCTATGTGCCAAGAAATTTGAAAGCCATTCAAAATGTCAACTTGCACAAGATGGCTAGATGACACTAGATGCTGGATCATGTTACTGTATTTTACAGATACAAATTTAAACAGTAGCTAACTTTCAAATATTTTACACTGTCTTTATTTTCTATCTTGGTCCCCAGATAGACAAAGACATAATATATGACATAAAACCACAAAGCAAAAATATATGGACATGGGAGGCTTGTACAGGAGAAGATCCTACTGCTCTGCCCACAGTCCCGGCTGGAACCACAGGAAGGAGACAGAACGGCAACACAAAGACATGCAAAGGCAGATTATCAGTCCACTGCAGAGCACCATGGCTGTTAATCAGTACAGTAAATGTTATCACAATAGAGTACTGACATTTCTAGCCCTTGTACAAGGCTCACCATGCCTTAAACGGGATTCAGGCTTTCATGGTGATTAAAGGCAGATGTCACGCGCATGAGTAAGTTTGTAACTTATGAACGCCTCATCCATTCTTGTGTGTGGAAGGAATCTTTCATTGACAGGACATCTTCACTGGAGGATGCTTGCTGTGGCATGATTTGCACAAGGAGGAACCCTTTCCTTTTTCAGGTTGGGAAAAATAAAACAAGCATAAATATACAGCTACATCTCATTCCATCCTATGAAATATATCAGATTAAAATCTTAATTTTCCTGCCCAGTTTTCCCCTGTTGTTAAAAACTAATAATCTTATCATCTTTTGGAGAATAGTGGATCGCGGAAGCAATAGTCATGCTTCAAAATAAAGGATATGTTTTTCCATATAAACTTGTGAGAACAGCAGCCACAATGACTATTGATCATAAGTTTAATATAAAACATAAAGAGAAGTTTGGGCATAGGCAAAATGGCAATTATTTTTCACTGTGATAGTGCTATGATGAAAATAATCTGAAATCCTATTCTTTTAATATTCTCAGATTAAGTCCCAAACGAGAAATCTTTCCCTGCTCTAGAATCACAGAATCACAGAATCACCGGGTTGGAAGAGACCCACTGGATCATCGAGTCCAANAAGGCCTGTTCTCCAGCCCCTTCACCAGTTTCGTTGCTCTTCTCTGGACACTCTCCAGAGCGTCAACATCCTTCTTGTGCTGAGGGGCCCAGAACTGCACACAGTATTCAAGGAGCGGTCTCACCAGTGCCGAGTACAGAGGGAGAATAACCTCCCTGGACCTGCTGGACACACCGTTTCTGATACAAGAAGTTAATATTTTTCAAAAAAACTTAGCTCAACTGCCTGTGAGCTGTTCCTGCAGCTCTTTAACCAAGCAAGGATCCTCAACACTGGTATTTGCATGCTGTGGTACACAGACGGCATGCCCCTAAAGATTAGGATGCTGGTTACTACAAAGTGTATACCCAACACCTGCTTGTCAGTCATGATGCTTAATGCCCCTTGGCCCATGAGTCCTTCCTGCAGCTGGCCTGCAGCAAGTCCCCTCCCCGCTGTCATCATCCCCTCGGGCCAGCCTCTGTTGGGTGGCACTGCTGGTGGTTTTGCAGCTGGCTTCTCACTCTGGATGAAGAAGACGTGGAGCTGCTCTCCCTCTGACAGCTGCAAGGGCCATATGAGGGCATCCTGGCTGCCAGGGACTGCTCCTGCCACACCTCCTCCCCATCTGTTTGTCCAGCACAAGCTACAACTAGAAAAACAATCCTGTTTTTTTCGGTCCCCCTGGGATTTCCCTCCCACTCAGCTGAATGCCGGAGTCAGCATAACTATCCCTCATGATATCACATTTGTGCAAAGGGAGCTGACTGGAGCACAGGACATCTGGTCCCAATATCTAAAACCACTTAAATCATGCATGTCATTCCAAACATTTAAGGACTTCAGAAGTTTTCAGTTACTTTCATATATGTTTCCTAGCTGCTTCATGCAGAAAGGACTTCTTATGTTCAAGTCTTCACTCTGAAGATCTGGAGAAATGCATATTCCATGCCATTCTAACTAGAAAAGAAATCCCCAGCCTTAAATATAAGTCCAGACATGTCCTAAGCTACCCTTACACTAACAATTTTTAAAAATTATTTCAGGACAATACCAAAATGTGCTGAATTATAACATTTGCGATTCAGACTTCAGTAACGGGCAAAAAAGCCTTTGTTGTATGTGCAATGTTAAAAAAACCCAAACCAAATCCAACAATTCATAAAACACCTCAGGACTCCAGCTGTATATCCTAGATACTGAGGTACCAAGATATTTTCTAGCTCCCTATTGTGTTCTTTGGTAGGAAAGAGAGAGGAAGCCTGGCCTAGCAGTCTGCCACCAGACTGAGATTCTGGAGTCTGACGCCCACCTCCATGTTCAGCTGTGAGCTTCTCACTTTTCCCCACCTGTAAGCAGTGGTAGCTTCCTTGCGCTACCAAGTGTTAATTCAGGTGCTCCCATAGTCTGATGCTGAGTCCCAGGTATGAGTAATAATGTTCAATGCAGTAAATAGTTCCCTTTGCAGCCTCCACATATACTGGCAGTCGTGGTACGCTGACACCAATACAGCTCAGGCACCCTCTGAGCCTGCTGTTGCCTCTTTAGTTGGAGCAACAATAGCCATCCAAGCTATGGGATGGAGCTCAGTAAAAACGGGCTTCTTTTTCAAAAGCCAGGATGGGTATGTATCTACCTTACAGTCTCTATTGCACATCAGTTCTTCTAAGAATGAAAATATAGCATTTTGATATAATTTCTATTCTTCTTATCTGGCTCCCCACACCTCATGGCTGGAGTGTTTCCAGCCTCTAACATACACTGCTTCTACTGCAGCATACTATAACACTGCAACAGCAGAAAAATATTAAAAATTTTTTTGGCAACTACTAGAAAATTCTTCACCCCCTTGACAACACAGAGAGCTCCTGCTTTTCTAACAAGCAGTCTGTCAGTCTGCTCTCAGGACATGAGAATCAGACGTTTGGGGCATAAGTGATATTCCATATGGAGACACCACAGCAACAAAAAAGAAGTATGAAAAACCATAGTCTGAATGAGAGAATCCAGAGGATCTTGGTTATATATTACAACTCACAAAATACTTTAAGTCATTTATCTCAGATTTGGATCCCATTTTGGAAGGCAGAACAGTATTACAAAGCTCTTCAAGACAGTGTTTATTAACATCAAAATGAAATATGAAAAGCACTTTCTGTTAAATCCAGGATCTGGACAGCTCTTATAACATGTACCCTAAATAAACAAAGTAAAATGGCATTGCAATTGCTAGAAATAAAATTGTGTGTTAATACTAAAAATAAAAATAGATTTTTTTTTATTACACTAATGTATGTTTAATCCTTCTAAAAATAAACTTTCAAAACAACACCATCACAATTAAGTTACCCCCATATGTTATAATGTGAGGAGCTACTATAGCCATCAGCTGGGACCCTCCTGTCCCAGACTACTTTTAGTTTTCCTGGAGAAAACATTCCAGTCTTCCCAGCAGACAGTGCTGCAGGCCCTAGCAAAGATCACAAACCCCACAAAATTTCTATGCTACTGTTTAAGAATGGCAGCATCCACCAGGGAAAGGGGGTTGGGTGAAGATAAATCCAGAAACTATTGTTTTCTCTTTAAAATAAACACTACAGAAAACCCTAACCAGTCTCAGGACAATCTTTCCTCCTGCCTCCAAATAATTTTCCTCTCTCACCTCAGTCATTGCCACTTTTGTCAGATAGCAACAAATTACCAGTTGGTGGTCTCGCTGTTCTACCCTGAGCCATATTTTAATTAGTAAGAGCATTGAGAAAAGATTATTGTACAAATATTGGCGAGTCTTCAAACAAGAGTACATGCTGTCCATTTTATTCACAACGAAAAAGCTTCTAAAGAGATTTCGATAAAGATTTGCCTCCTGCTTGCAGTCCACATTTGTAATGTTTATATAAGTGGGGGATATAAATCTTTTTCAAATGAACCCCACAGTTTTTAAACCAGCCTTGTTATAAACTGCCTGTTTCCGTTTTGCCTGCCTAAGCAAGCAATGCAGACCCTGCTCGGGATAGACTGGAACTAATTTAATGTGCTCCAGGTTTAATTCCCATCCTCCCTGCTTTTACTGGCAGATTTTACACAGAGGACTACTGCTGACTTTAACAATGATTCATGTGATAAGTGGGTTTTGATTTGTTTTTCCACATCAGAAAACACGCAACAGAATTGCCACAAAAATAATTTTAATAAAACACGATTGAGTCTGAGCCAGATAAAAGAAAAATAGAGTTAAACTTTGACACAAGAACTGTTTCTCTGCACTTAACGGTGCTTTGAATTTATTAAGGTGAATTGCTAGCTTGCCTTATGCAAGGGGGGTAAAAGGCTGTACACTGGTACACACACTCCCGGACATCAATTTATGGGATTGCTGGATGTGCAGTTCATAGAATTACAGAATAGTTTGGGTTGGAAGGGACCTTAAAGATCACTTAGTTGAAACAACCCTGCAATGAACAGACACCTCCCACCAGATCAGGCTGCCCAAGGCCCCATCCAACCTGGCCTTGAACACCCCCAGGAATGGGGAACGACAGCTTCCCCGGGCAACAAGTGCCAGCGTCACCAGCCTCGGGTGAAGAACTTCTTCCTTATGTCTAGTCTAAATCTGCCCTTCTCCGGTTTAAACCCACTGCCCCTCGTCTTATCACCACAAGCTTTTGTAAACAGTCCCTCCTCAGCTTTCTTGTAGCCCCTTCAAGCACTGGGAGGCCGCTATAAGGACTTCTCAGAGCTTTCTCTTCTCCAGGCTGAAAAGCTCCAACTCTCTCAGCCTGTCATCGTATAGGAGGCGCTCCATCCCTCAGATCGGCCTTGTATCCCTTCTCTGGACCCGTCCCAACAGCTCCATCTCCTTCTTACGCTGAGGATTCCGGCTGTCATTAACAAAGGCAAAAGAATGGGACAGGAGCACCGCCACCGCTCCTGGCCCAGCCCCAGGCGATCCTGACCTGCAGGTGGCGCTGTGGGAGCGGCAGAGGGAGGAGAAGACAGGCTGAGCCCCAACCTCCTGCAGAAATTCCCTGAACGTCGCTTAAATTTGGCTACATGACGAGCTCGATCACGCTTCCTCCTCTCTCTCTCTCTCTCTCTTTCTCTCTCTTTCTCTCTCCCTCTCTCTCTCCCTCTGGACCCTCCTTTAAATTTGCAGGAGGAAAACATGTTCATTGACACTGAACACTAGAAAAGCGACAGCATTTATAGAAAGAATAAAAGTTTGGTTTTACAAAATGCAGCTGAAATACTGATGCAGAGACCATGGATGTACTATTTTGCAATCATCTTTGCGTGTACTGAATTCCCTGCTCATTTACATAAACCAGATGTTTCTCTGACAAACCAAATTCCTCAAAGAAAAAACAGAAGTCACTCTGTGCCTCATGTCTGGAATGAAAGATGATGTGAATATACTGGAGCAATGTTCCATTAGCCACTAAAGGCAACACATATTAAGTGCAACAGTTTTCTTTTATTTAGCAGAATTTTTGTGAGGGCTTATGCGATCCATGACAGAAGTGTTCGAGAAGGAAAATCAGGCTACTTAGATTATATTCACTGCCTTCAATGGTTTCCACTCCTCTTGGAGAAGTCAGCTCAGTTTCTTTGCCAGATCCCAACACTCAAACCAGTCCACTGAGTGTACAAATACTCTAAATAACCATAGATCCATATTCCTTATTCCTGCAGGAGAAGTGGCTCCTGCAATCTTTCTTCTTGGTACATGATTCTTAGAGGATTATGAGAGGAACAAGAAAAACAATTATTAAACTATTTTGGTGATCATTTAAACCTCACAATCTTTCAGTAAACTGTGCAAAAAGCAATCCTGATTTTATATGTGATGGGTTTGATTTTTGGACCCTCCTGAATAGCCAGGTTGTGGCTGAGGAAGAACTACATCTCCCAGTATTCCATGCGATTTTCTACATAAGTTCAGGGTATATCAGGGAGTCAGACACTCCTGCGCTCTCTCTCTCTCGGGGCTGGGGAGCGTCTGTTCTGCTGTCAGTTTGCTCATGTGTAGGAGTCTGGGGCCTTGTAGACTCTCAGCGGCGCAGAGGTGACTTAATGAAGTCCTGCTATGTGAGGAAAGTAGTGATTTTCTCTTGTTAGCTTTCTTGCTGTGTTTTTGGACCCTTAATTCCCTTCGGGCAGGGGGAGGTCTTTCTTTTGGGGGTCTCTTATCCTCTGATTCTGTATATATGGTATTTTAGTTGCATGTAAGTGTTAATACATGTATATATAATCACTTAGCTTTGGTCGGCTTGTTTTCAGTATTTTCAGTCTTTTTTTCCTTCTACCTTTCCCTTGGGCTTGTACAGGGGGGTGGGGGGAGGAGGAGAGACTGCATTCTACTGTGAGTTTGGATGGTCGGCAGGTGGCTTCCACTCAACCCATCACATCATACTAAGAGCAAAACATTCAGCCTGAGAATAACTAATAGGTAACTGAACAACAACCAACCAGCCAACTGCAATAACAACTCAAACATCAGGAAAAGAGTAAAAGCAAGAGTACAGGGATGGCCGTGAAGATTGTAACAGGCGTTGAAGCTGCAGCTACCAGTATGGAAACCACACAGCAAAGGCAACTTTGATGATAGAAATGGCAAAACAATGAGAAAAGCCATGTCTTCATTTGAGATGTTTTGGTGATTACTGGGATGTCCAGACATGTCCTGTGTCCTGCAACTGAGTTATCAATGGGATTTGCAAGGGCTGACCTGACTTTGAGCAGTAAGCCGCTCTTCTTGGAAACAGCACAGCCATTTTCTTCTCTGAGCCCTTCTTTGCAGTGCAGACTGGCAAATACTGAGCCTACTGCAAAATAACCCAGAACTGGTCCTTCAATTTGGCCACACATTTCACATCTCACCTAAAAATACCATGAATTTAGATGACCAGGTTTTTAAATCTCAATGTGTGCCCACTTGAGAAATTTATGTGGCAGCTTTAGGAAAACAGAACTGAAACAACATACCCCAGGATGACATATTACACTTAACCTTTACTAGCTATCCTTTCAAGGGACACTGACTGGGGCCCCAAAAGAGCTTTAGGGTCCTTTGTGCATGACAGCCGTGCTTCCCTCTCCAGACAACAGTAGGACACTGCCAGAACCAGACTCTGGTGCACTGACAGCTGAGCAGTGTCTCACAAACTACTGTCAAAACCCCCATGCCCATAAAATCTACACTGGGTGTCTCAAATTCCTCTGTGCTTCAAGTCTCCACTTTCTGGCAAGAATGGTTAGATGAATGTGATCACATATAAAAGAATAAATATCTAGCTGCACACTGAGCCTCCTACCAACACAGCCAGAAAAATCGACACGTGTGACTGGGAAAAAAAAGAAAGTCAAAATACTATTTTGGCTCCATTCCTCTGATACTGTAAGCTGCAACCAGCAGTGAGTCTTCCTCCAAAATCACAAGTTCTTAACTTACAAAGTCCACTCCACATAAAATAATATGGCATTGTCATATGCTGACTAAAATTCAATTCAGTCTACAATAGCTTTCCTCTAAAATCTTATAAATAAATAGAATCCACAGGACTAGTACACCATTTCAACACTACATAACAAAATGAAGTCTGAGTCAGCATTTATACTTTTTTTTTTAATTAAGGGTGTATTTTGTTCCCAACACTCATCAGTAATACATGCTAATTTCCAGCAGAGGTTCGCTTTACACATCAGATATCACAGGGAATATCTGAACCCAGGCCCATAGCTACATAATTAAATTCAGTGTTTTCATACTGGAGCAAGGGGGTAGACTGATAAAGTGGTGAAGTAAACCCCCTTATCTACATTACTGATAAAGTATGCAGAAGCTAAAGATGGTAGGGGGTATCCCAAGCTCCCTTCCTACCCAATTTCTGCTAGTCTGGCATCAGTTAGACCCTTAAGAACCAGACTGATATTCTCAACTTGCTTCATATGTGTCATGAACAGTTAGGATGTACCAACGCCTTTAAACCAGTGATCTTAACTACAAAACTTTCTTGCTTATTGCTTATAAAAAAAAAAGTGACAAACCAATTCTTCTAACCATGTGTCTGACGTTTCTCAAATAACTGGTAATGATCACTGCCTGAGTGCAATATTAGCCACACACTGCTTTATCTTTTAAATAAAGATGTAGTTTGTCAGCTCCAAATCTAACTTCACAAGCTCAGGACTTCATAACGTTGGTGGAATTTTAGTATTATTTCTACTGGCCTTCAACTTTCCAGAACTTAACTTCCATATTTAACGCTATCAACTCATGAAGAAAAAATCTTTTTCTCAAGGGATATTACACAGAAACTTTGTAAAAAATCATGGTGCAAAATATAAACAGCTGTAAAAATTAAAATATCAAGTCAATTTTCCTGATGGTATGTAACTGTTCCCTGGAGTGTGTATTTTGTTCATAATAAGCTATAGATGTGTGAAGAACTGAAAAAGAAACTTCACATATTTTTCTCAGGAAGTTTTTCCCCAACAGATTTTCATCAGAATGGCTCTCCTGGTCTGTATAACATCCTTTGCTTCTCATTCTTCCATGCCTGCTACATTATTCAGCTGGTAGATCAGTGAATTATGAGGTTATGAATAACATGATGTTCAGCATTTATATGAAGATTACACTTAAAATGTTTTCTTGGGAGAAATACAAAAGCAGTTTGCTTTTCAACAAAAAAATAAAGGCACATGCTATAACAGACGTGGAAGGATAATGTCTATTCAACAGTGAAGCACTTGGAAGTTCTCCAATGGGTGGGGAAGAGTTGGTAAGGGTGATGTGCGGGCATAAACGTTAGGTAAACTTAGACAGCTTAGCTTACTGAAATACGCACTGTCTGCTAGTAAAGGCCTTGAAGACCTTGGATGTTGATAAGAGAGAAGCTCATTCACAGACATTCACTGATAAAGGAAAAGCTGGAATGCAGAAAACTGCAGCTTGACCAGGATGAGACTGCGCCTGCACACAGATTGAATTCAGGGGCAGTTATTGAGGAAGATGAAGGTGACTTCAGCCCTAAGTCCCAGACCACAACATCATGCCTGTGCAAGTATAGAAGAAGCTTCTCTAATCTAATTATAATAAGGAGCAGGGAAGGTCATGAATATGTAAAAGGCGCTTATGAATAGGCATGTATTCACACTATATCTATCTGCTTGTTAGACTGTTTGGTGTGCGAGTTAGTATTATCCCCTTGCACCCGCCAGCGAATAAACGCATACCTGCTTTATAACCCTTAATGGAGTTATAGAGTTTGATTCTGCAAAACAAGGGCAGCAGTTAGAAATGTTTTGGAAGAAGAACACATTTTTTTGGGTGAAAGTTAATTTTTTACTGTGCCAATCACAATTTAAGTTAAAGTCAAGTTTATTTTTCCTCATTCGGTTTATGATCTCATCTAGTCATCAAGGATGATTGATGATGTTTCAGAATTTGGGCCTTTGCCAGTTGCAAGTAAAAGGAAATATTTATTTTTCTTTAGTGATATACTGCTGCCATTAACTGTATCCCACCCCTTTTTGTTTACAGCCTGTCAGTGAAGCCACAGCTTTATTTCAGTGTGGTGTAAGCTCTTGTCTGGGGTTGACAGAGCAAGTGGTCTAGAAGGAGTCTTGCACAATGAGCATCATTTTGCACAGAAAGCACACAGCCTTTACTTCTGAAACGATCCCTCCCACTAGTCCAGACAGGATTGCCTACTCACATTTAAACATGGACTTAAAAGTCATACTTGAGCAGCGGGCCCTATAATTTTCTTTGTGGTAAAACTACATTTATTTAATCCTTTTAAAAACAAACAAACAAGAAAATGACTTTGACCTTTGCCTTGCTGCAAGGATTCTGATTTGAAATGCGTATTACATTTCTAACACACTGTAACTGCGTCCAGCCTAACTGGGTTAGATTTATGTGCAATTAAGAAAGAAAGGAAACCAAAGCAATTTAGTTTTCATGTTTGTTAATATGAAAACATTGGCATTAAGTTTTAAACTGAGATGCAGAATAATAAAAAAAGAAGGTAACTGGAAAAGTGGCATGCTAAAAACTGCATTAAACATGTAATATAGACTTTCTGACATGCTTTTTTTTCTGGTTTAAACTGTTAAAAAATATGCGTTTGAGTGCCCCTACATTGGCTGTTCATAAGCCACAGGGAGATTTTTTTGCATGAACTCTTCAACCTGAGAGTTTTAGCAGAAAAGCTTCTTTACAAAGCTTAATTAAAAGCAGGTTTAAGTCGGGGCCCTCACTCACTCTGGTTTTTATTTTGGCCTTCTTTCAGTGTCAGAAGTCAAGTCCCAAAAGAGAAATGAAGTTCATTATTGAATGAGGAGAATATTTTCTCCTTGGTTCTAAGCTCGACTAAACATGTTTCAAGTTTGAGTTTGGCTGTAGGTACCTCCAAATGAGATTTTATATTATATGCACCTAAGGGTGAAATGTAAGAAGATGCTAATCATGATTTTTAACTTTGCCCTACATAATAAATAATGTGTGAGAAGCACACTGCAATCTCCTTTGCATGCAACTGATTCGGTACGGCAAACCATACATTCTAAACAGATGGTGTTCAGAATGGGCGTACTTCACACCATGAGAGGTTCACGATAAATGCAATGCCATCGTCATGAAGCGTGGTAGACGGTCATGCACTCACACCATAAAATACACTGAGCAATGTACCAAACCAGAATAGTTCTGTAGGAAAACACTTTTCCAGAATGTTTTAAGTAGTAGCTTATTGGTGACTTTTGACATTGAATACTGTGCTAACAGCTTTTAAGGCATGCAGTCCTCAAATGTAGGATTATATATTAGCATAATTAACTATATAAAAGATGGTTCTTATTAATTCCTAAAAACGCATTAGTTTTCTTCCTGCTGTCCTTTTCCCCCCACATTGCCTAGTCTAACGGAAGTCACCATAAACAGATACATATACAGTACAGCCCCCTCTGCTTTCACCAGTGCACAGATGCATGGCCATTCTGCTGCAAGGAACAAGGACGTAAAATGAAGCAGCTAATCACTTTGGTTAACAGTAAATGTATTATGTTAGCCTTGGTGGTTTTGTAACTGGACAGCAAGCACAGCCTAGTGCGTTCTGTTTGCAACCAATACCAGAAGTGGATGCAAGAGCATGATATTTGTCATAAGCATTTCTAAGAACAAAACCATGGTGATGTTTTTCAAAAGGCCTTTGAGTGCTCACCAGATGTGGAACACATGTGGCCCTTGAATGTGAGAGCATAATGTGACAATAAAGTTGAATCAATACAACATGTGCCAGTAATTACACCAAGATGGCATACAAATGTTTTTAAAACAAAAATATGTAAATTATTTTTAGTTCTTCAGGACAGAAAAATAGGTCATCTGGTCATCCATGAGCTGCTGTTTCCATCGTTGTTTGAGAACCCATCTGTAAGAAACATGTTGTTCCCTCTGTGAGTCAGTGTTTAGATTTTTTTATTTTCACATAAGAAATTCAGCTCCCCTGCCACATATTACTGAAAATATTTAAGAGTTACAAGATTTGAAAGTATCATCTGCCTCTACATATTTTATGAAAATAAAACTATGAACAGCATGTGCAGGAAAAGAAAAAGATAACTCTTGCCCAGCAAGAGTGCTTTACTGATGGCTTAGAACTGCATAACATCTCTTGACTTACAGAACGGAAGCAGCACAAGAAATGGCACACTGCTCCATGCTTATCTTTACTTCTGTAAGTCCACCCATCAGATACTAAAGAAGTAATTTACTTTCCAGTAGTGATCACTTCTAATAGAGATCTTGCCACAGACTGTGAAGAAACACAAATGCAAACAGCGATAGACGAAGAAACAATTAATTTCACAGAAGCAACCCAAACCATTTGCAGATGCTGTCAGCTGGAGTTCAAACCGATAGCCTTACACAGGCTGAAAAATTTTCATTCCATGTAGCTGCAAAAACTGGGTGAAATCAGTATTAATAGACTTTCCAGCTATTACATCCCCTAAAAAGCATAGTGGCTTCCCACTTTATGTGTTTGTTACCAATGCGTGCAATAAGACTCCTACCAATTAAATGCTGGTACATGTGCCTTCAGTACATTGAATCTCCTCCCTGCAGCAAACAAGTAGTTGAAACTAAACCAGTATGCAGAGGATGCAAAACTTTGCCTATGTCTGTGATTGACACTCACTTGAAGAAGCAGCAGCTCACATCTTTATCTGCAGCCATCTCTGTAGATGGAATGAAAAGATGCAGTGAACCATGTCCCTCCTGCAGTAGGTAGATTCTCAAACACAGCTTTTTTTCCATGGGACCCAGGAGAAGCAGCATAAATTTTCTAGTAATTCTGGCAAAAGCCAACCTCTTGCTGATACAAGCTTGAAGAAACAGTAGATAACAGGATACAGAAGGTGCTACCTGAGTTGTTCCAAAGATCTCCAGAACTACTGTGGAGTACAGGGTACTTGAGTGTTGTGTATTAGCTCCTTGAGTACCAAGTATTTTTTGAGTAATTCCAGAAAGGAAATAAGTTTGATAGAAAATTAATCTACAGTATAGGGAGAATCCTACAGAGAGGGGAGGCAGAATAATTCAGTTAAAACAAGCGAGAAGATCAGCAGAGCTTTTCACTTGGCTTTTGGTACCTAAACAAATATTTTGAAATGTATTCCTATGTATCATATTGTCACAATCAGAAGACTTACTCGCCGCTACAGCAACTGTCCATTACAGATAATGAACATTAGGTAGTGGTACACAATACCAAGAATTTTAGCTTTTCAATTTTAGGGGGTTTTTTAATTCTACAAGTAGAGACTTTCAGAGCCTTTTCATAACTGTTAAAACAGATCTAAGAATGAATGCTTTTTGAAAATATATTTTCAAAACAAAATAGAACAAAACCAAATCAAACAAATGAGAGCCTGGACATCAGGGACACCACAGCCATTTTAAAAATATCTGTTAAGAAAAAAGCAGTTGAAGACCCATGCCAGTCTGCCTTGTAGAAATTTTGTTTTAACCACACTCTGATCCTACTGATGACAGAAAACTAATATTGTGAACAGATATATGTAATAGCAATAGCATTTGATAACTTCACTTAATACGGTAACTACATCTTCCCAGATTTAATTGTGTTATCTTTGTCCCTGTGTTGCAGAAGAATACTGGGTTAAGAAATGCAGAGCAAAACAGAAACATTCAAAAAATGTAAAGAAAATGTTCCTTATTTTTCTCAGAGAAGAATCCTTCTGCTCCGTTCAGGAAAGGCAGCACTAATATGCAAGGGCAAGTCAGAGAAAGCTATGGGGTATTTCTGAATCCTTTGCAGCCTATGGCTTAGCAGCTATTTCACTTTCCCTAGACTTGGGGACAGGCCAGAAGAGAAACTGATGGACAGAATTAAGCTGTATTTGGAGAGTTTCTCATCTCTGGCACATTACCTTTTCCTCTCCCTTTACTAATACCCTTGTTAAAAAGAATTTGAAACTTTTCCCTTCCCTGGGCAGAGACCCAGACTATCATTTATTACTTATCTGTTACCTACATTTTACTCTCCTAAAGGATGAACCTACTTCTACCTGACAGATGTGCTGAATGGTAGTGGTTTATGGACTAAGCCATTTATTTATTGTAACTACAACCGTATGTTTTAACCTGCTATGAAATTATGAAATACATCATATCGATAGTTCAAAGTCAGATTTCTATACAGAAGTGCCTAATGTGAATGTACAACATTTCTGTACTCCACACAGACTGTGAAGAGGTAAATAGCAACTAACTGTATTCATGCCCTATTAGACACAGCTGCACAAACAGGCTGTCATATTTCATTAGTAAATACTGTACAAGTTTTATGTGTGCGCAGTGCCCTTCATTTCTGCAGGCAACATGACAGAACATTGACAGAATTATAGGCTGTTTGTCTGAAAGGCACACAAAAGCCTATATCCTGGGATGGGGTGGTCCAGGGGGGCACAACCAAAGATAAATTTCATTTTCCCTCCTGTGCCTACACTTTTAATTAAGAAAATTCTCAAAGAATAAATGAAAGAGTAAATGCAGAGAAAACAATGCTACAGAAGACTCAGACTAGGTAATGCAAGTCATTTCTAGGTGTGGAGCAAGTTATTTCCTTTTGCTCTTTAAGGGGAGATGGCCAGCAAGTGAGAAGGAAGCAGTCTCGTTACACCAGTGTGTCTTACATCAGCCCTCATTACTCTGAACTGAGCTGGGAACACTACAGCCAGCAGGGAGCTTCCAGCACAAATCCACCTTTTTCCTACAGTATGTTGACTTTAATGTTCTTGTACCCAAATATGGTGCCATGGAGTGAAACAGGTGGGCTTCCAAAGAGATGTCTTAGAAAAAGTCTCTAGAGAAACTTCATGATAATAATAGGAAACTGAACTGAAGAGACATGAACTGGGGAAAATCTAAAGAAAGAAAACCATTAGCAGAAATCTCTCCCCTTTTCCCGAGAAACATCAGGAACATCTGGGAAACACCTGCTAGGATTGAGCCATTTGTCTGTTACGCATACTTGTGGGATAGTAGAGGTAGTAGTAACCACTTTGTTTAAATCCTAATATTTTACGCCCCTCGGAGAGGAGAGTTAGGGTTACAACTTCGTTTAAGCAGAGGTGTATGGTCACCTCCAGGAAGATGCAAGGTGGTAAGTATGGGCACACCTATGACAGGCCAGATTGGATTTTTAAAATTATTCATCATTATCTACTTCAGAGGTAAAGTTCCACAAAGTTTTTTCTGGCTGAATCAGTGTGTTGCCTTCAAACAAGAACTGTTTTTCTAACCTAGAGGAGCCGAGACCACCTTCTTTACTCTAAGTGAACAAATGATATATCAGCTGAATCTATACATCTGCAAAAAAATGATATATTTTATAATGAACTAAAGTCTACCATGGCTCTATATCTGGCCTGAGCCCAAATCAACTAGTATAATATTATCACTTTATGTAGCTTCCTTTGGGGGTGCAGGTTCTCAATGAAAATACAGCCAACAACAGTGCAGAGTTTTGAGAGTTCTCTAACTCATTGCCAGTTCAATTTCACCAGGCAGAAGATAAGTTAGAACCAGGCGTCAAGTACTAGACCGCACCTTGGTCTTGGCTGACCAGACAACTAGGAAAACTAACAGCACCTTGTTTTCCATCAAGTAAGCAAAACCAAATTAAGAATACAGTTACATTCAAACTGAAAACAATGCTTTTAGAGAAAATATTAGCCTTAGATTCTGAACACAGTTGTGCTTCAAAGAGTTTCACGTCCAAGAGCAGATGATAAATTGCAGTAAAAACTGCAATTTGAAGGCAAGAGCCTTAAAGACACGTTTGCACAAGTACATCAAGACTCACCAAAGTTTATTTTTGTGCTGGGGCAAAAATCTCGTATTCTGTGGGACACAAGACAAACAGAGAGGTTAGGCTTACAGCTAGGGATCAGTACCACACCAATAGGACTATCTACTTTGGGACTGACTAACACTCAGACTCTGGGAAAAAGCAGTTCAGTGTGCACCTGTATGTCTGTGCATGTACCCTGTGCCCAGAAATGTCTGTGATCCAAGGAAGTGTGTGGGCCAGTGGAAAGTGAAGTATGCAACTCATTAATGTGGGGAGACAGAGGGAATGCAACATGGCAGCCCCACTGTTAATTTTGGATATCACCCACAGTAAAGTTTTTATTAACTTTCAGTTGTGCTGTTTTTCTGCTTTCTCCTTGCAATTTCTGTAGGAAATATCAAGTATATTCTCAAAAAAAAAACCAAACCCAAAAAACCCCTAAGCTGACAGACTAATATAGTCGCACTTAAAACCAGAGATATTCTGCTGGCACTATCAGAATGGTTTGCAGATAAGAGATTTGATAGGTGATTTACTGCCTTTGAGCTAACAGCTGCCATGATAAGCAGTTCCTGTGAGTAAAATACTCACGACATGATCTGTGCTCTGTGGTGTTGATTTGATTATTATTACAACAGCACCTAGAATTTACCTAGGGACAACACCTGGACTGTAAAAATAAGGCAGTGCACATTTCTTAAGGCTCTAATATAATTAGTGAATGCAGACAAATCCAAAGATAAATGCAGTCCTGCTCCAAACCTGTAGCAGGGGTAAAATTAGTTAAGATTATTAACTAAGAAACTCTACATATCACCTTAAGAAAGCCTTTCTTTTCTAACCTAGACTATGACAAGCTGAGTGAACCATCTTGACTGAAAGCATGCAAAAAATACACCAAATAAATCCTTTCATCAAAAACTATGGTTATCATAATGAACAAAATTAATAGGAAATAAAATGCTAGAGCACAGAGAGAGCTGCCTACCTCCCCATCTCCATTCATACACGGGACTTTGCCTGTCAGGTGACACACTACTAACAACAAATTAATGAGCTTTTTAGCAGAGACTACCCACTGCAATAACACACTTGATTCACTACTCAAAATCTTGCCAGTTAGCTTGTCTGTCAGGAGGCTGATGAATGTGCATTGCTAATGGGATTTCTGTAGTTAGAGGGCAAAAAGATTGACTATGGGAATCTGCCACTCTTGCACTGCTTACCCATGACCACAGAAGCCACACCTAAAAACGCACTGCTTACAGGTCCCTGTCTGTCAAACTATATTATAAGAGTCTACTGCCACAAGTGCTTAAATCCTCCACTTTTTTCAGATCTGAAATACCACATCACATTTTTCTGCAGGTTGATAAGCTAAAGGATTCGTCCAGCCCACTGGAGACATTTCTTATGTTTTTGGAAGGGTGTTTTTTAAAAAAACACACTTCACATGTGACTCAGCCTGACCTGTGCAAGTAATAACAGAAAGAAGATAATTTTTTTGGTGAGGATGGCAATAATCTCATTAAGTACAGAATGGAAGGCAGAGCCTGCCATTAATATAAATGAGATAGCACACAGCTCACTGTCAGTGGAGCAATGCATACAGCAAAGCAAGGACTTGCTGGGAGCACACATCACAGAAGCTTTGCTTTTTGGAGCCCAGTTATCTGTATAAGAGTAAATGGTGACTCATTCAGTATTGTTAGTACAGTGTCTCTCCACAGCTACTCCATGCATACTGACAGGGAGCAAGGGCATCTGCCTGTTGGCTTTATGTTATCTTTTACAGCAAGCAAGCAGTTAATATTACATTTTAAGGAGAAAAATCACAGAGAAAGAAAGGCAAGTGTCAGGCAGAGCTGTAGCTCTGCACAGGGATTCCCCAGGGCTGGTGAAGGACATGGGCTGTCACTGATGTCAACTCTTTATACCAGAGAATCATGCTGCCCTCTTGCAGAATGGGCTAATCAGATATGAACTGGCTTATAATATCAACACGCATCTCAAAAGAAAACTGGGAAGAAAAAGCTATTAATTGTTTAAATTTCTAACAAGGGGGGGGGGTGTTCCCATTACAATCATTTATCATTGTGTTACTTTACATTATTATTACATTCTGGTTCTGGTACACAATACATTCTGTATTCTGGTTTTGTATATAAAACATTAATTAAACAGTTCCCATTGACTTAATATGTTTACCCTCTTCTTCCTATAAGGTTTTTCAAGTTTTGTAGGTGCGGACATTTGTTCACTTTAGAAAGCCATTTCTTTATTAAGTGCTCATTTTAGAGGCTCTCACGACTCTTATCTGGATACAAAATATTAGCTCTTTCAGAAGATGAGGGAGGAAGGTCTTTGCTTTATAAATGATATCGCCACAAGAGCAATTATTTGCAATTTTTCAGACAAAATGCAAACACATTTATTTGACAAGAATACAGAAAGATACTCTTAACTCTCACATGATATCGTAACCCTGCTTAAGATGTTTTAACCCTTTATCAGCCAGTTAGAAAAAATTAAAACATTGTCTTTCAATAGATTAACACATAGAATCATAGAATCATAGAATAACCAGGTTGGAAGAGACCCACCAGATCATCGAGTCCAACCATTTCTACCAAACACTAAACCATGCCCCTTAGCACCTCGTCATTAACACATCACTGGTATCTCATGGTTATTTCTATAATTTTGCACACAACTACAAAGCTATAGTCAGGTCTGACAAGCCCCACATGACTGCTAGTGAGTTACAGGACATCACCCTCTCCTCCCACACTTCTTACTTAAGAAACAAGTCTGCCTCCCTTTGCTCTGCCCTCCCACACCAAGTCCTTCCAACACAGACCTGGTTGAAAGTTTGTCCAAGGAGCATCACCACTCCAGCATCCTGTGGGGTTTGGGTTCTCAGGCTACCCTACTATCCATAGATATCTGTGCTCCTGCATAGAACCCTACCTAGAACCCAACCTAGAACCTTAGAACCCAGTCTAGAACCTTACCTAGAACCCAGCCTAGAACCATAGAACCCAGCAGTTTTTCAAAGGTGTGGGATGTTTTACTGCTCTAAGCAGCATCTCCAGGTCATGAACAACATTCCCTTAGGAGTAGCTTCTGTCAAAGGATTCATGTAATATTAGAACAATGTTAAAACAATCCCTATCTGTATTTTATTTGCTTTCAAAGTAGTCTGGCAAGAGAATTCTACTCACAGAAAAGTAGTTTTACTATAAGAATTATATGTATACACAGAGAGAGAAGAAGAGTATCTATACACACACACAGAGCCTTCTGAACAAAACTAGCTGGAATGTCTTAATTCCGTTATGTAAAACCTGGGAAATGGGTCCATAACCAAGCTCCTTGAGAACGCAGAATATAAATTGTAACCAAGAAGCTCCTCCTCTAGGGAGTATCATGGGTGGTGCACAAAACCAGACATACTCAAAACAGCTCACCACTTCTACAAATTTAGTCCACTGTTTTACTTGCATTGCTGTAACACTGAGGTGAGTAGTTATGGGGTCTGTTTTACAGAAATGTATAGAAAACACATAAACAACTGAATTCTTGTTAAAAACTAGTTATCATGAACATAAGAGGACTTGAGTGAGTAGAAGAAATGAACTGATACCATGTGAGGCAAGCTACAAGCAGCAAGGCTGTTTCAGGGCTTGTAGACACCAGTATTTAAGTAAGGCCATGAAATTCAACATAAATTTTATGCAAGATAAATACTTGCAAAGTTAAAAATATCACACATATAAAGGCAGAATGCAAATGGGTTTACATGTTTTGGAAACAACTCTCAGTTTAAATGGATTAAGTCTAATAAACAGATGGCTAAATGAGAACCTACTATAAATAATTTGGAAGCTTAAGCAAGTAATTGCTGCAAGACTATTTTCTCTTCAGAAGTCATCAAATTACACTTGATTCTCTAGCTGCATAAAACAGGATGCAGATCAGTGTCAAAAATGCAATCTCATCCAAAAGGTACCAAATTCCAGAGGATGACCTTTGCAATCAACATGGTATCATGCAAGACTCCAACCAAAACAATTCATTCCATATGTAGCTTTATGTTGAAAAGTGATCTGATATCAAGATTATTTTTTTTAATGCAGTACATCTAATTACAGGAAACTAACCTCGTTGGTCTTCATTCTGAATACTGCTGCAATATCTATTCTAAAAAGATTTATTCATCAACATTGTAGGCCACCAGAAAAAAGAATTTATTGCACCAAGCTGAATTATATAATTATAAATTACATGTAGACTAAAGAAATATAAATAACATCAACAAGAAATGCCACTGATCTTAACCTATTCTATGTAGAAAAAAAGGTCTTACTACAGCTGAACTATGAATTATTTTTGCAGAGCAAGAGAAATTCCTTATTTCCCCACAGCTTTGCATGAAACTGCTTGCTTTGGCAGCCCTGAAGCCATACTTAAGCTTTTGGTTTATACCAGTTTAGAGTTAATAAATGCCATCTACTAAATACTGTACCCTGCAAAAAAGTTGAGAGGCCTGAAAACTAGTGAGTTCTAGGCAGGGAAAGTCTGCCTAAGTCTTCAGATTTATTGCAGTCATTCATATGTGAACAAAATCTACCATATTCTATAATGGCCAAAAGTGCAAATAAATAATAATAATGTCATCTTTGATTATGTAATGAATCACGCATACTGTGTAGTTGTAAAAATGGTAGAGAATCATGGCACAGGATGGAATGGTTGCTAACACCTTAGCTATTAGATCTTGCTACTGAAACATTAACTACAATGTAAAATACTCAGCTGTATTGCAGTTTTTCCACTTCTCTTTTTCTGTGAGTTTGCACTCTTAACATTCATAAGAGAAAGAATGATGTCATTTTATTAACCTCATAACCACTTTCTGCCAACAGAAAAATAAAAGCACCGGAATGACCATCTGGCATGAAGTTTCTGTTTCTCTTGAAAACATGTCTATATATTCTGCTTCTCAAGACACCAAGGACAGAAAGAGAAAAATCTGTCTTCTGACAAATGTTACAGCACCCAAATGAGAAACCAGAAATAAAATAAAAATAATTTGTATTTGGAAATTTAAACATGAAAATACTATACTTTCAGGACCTCTCCACGTAAATACGTGTACATAGTTTCCACCACTAGAGCGACCCACTTATATTGTTACCAGAAGCCACTAAAAAGTCCAGATACTTTTGCTAAAATATCAGTGTTCTCTTTCCTATTATACCAAAACTTTGAAAAACAATGGAAAAGAACCTGTAAAACTCAAAAAATGACTGAGTCATTATTTGAGAACAAAGTTAACTTTAGAAGGTAATGACTTTGATAGGTTCATCACATATTCTATACTGAATTCACACACAATGACAACTTGTAAGATCCATCTTTGCTTGCCGATTAGCATTACAGCATAGTATTTGTTTTGCTGAGCAGTCAAAGGGATGCACAGTTCCCACCTGTATGTTCTTGGCAGAGACTAAAAGTATGTAGGTAACACACTATTAAGCTAGGTAGGCTAATCATGAGCTCTAATTCAAAAGCAGTAAGACAATGTGTGTGAGGTGATTGTATGCATTGTCATGTCAGTGGAACAGCAGTCCTCAGTATCTGCTAGGAACGTGCCATTTCCAGACTCACTGATGGCATTTCTGATGCCATAGCTGGGAAATGATATGTGTGGGAGCACCAGCCCAATCCACAAGGCACTTGTCTAATAAACAGTGTGGGACGTGAAAGCTCAGAGGGGCCCTTGCCCCAGTTTTCAAGGGACTTTAAGTCTGAGAAGTCAGGCAATTCAAACAGGTGAAAGTTGAAAGGATTTTTAGCCCGATACGCATCATAAAACTAATTATAGGCAACCAAGAAAAATACAGCCCCCAGTTTAAATTCTAGTTTTTCACCTATAGAATGAAACTGAATATGTTAGAGATTTTGGGGTTTGGTTTGTTTTAGTGGGTTTGCTGGGTTGTTGTTTGTTTTTTTTTTGTATGACCTATAATTCCAATTACTCTTGAGATTACATGACATTACTCAGCATCACAAAACAAAACTTGAACAGCACTGAGATTCAGTCGTAGCATCACGGCTTCCAGGTCAATGCTCAAGTTGTCTAATTTCTCAATTAACTGTGAAATGTTGGTCAGCAAGTGCAAAAACTCCGTGCCACAAAAAAAAGCCCAAAGAAGCAATAATTCCCTCCCCAACAATTTCAGATTTCCTTACTTTGGGCAACGCAGTCATTTTATACACAGCAGTGCTGGTACACTTGCAATTTTAAAATGAAGTTTAGCCCAGATGTCTCAAAGAAATGAATGTCCTCATCCTAAAGAAGAAATTTTTGGGAGAAGGTCAAAATAACTGCTTTCAACAGTCCTGGTGCAAAAACCTGCCTGGATAAAGTATGTTGTGTTTCTAAGGAATAAAGCAAGAAATGTCAGTAGTATGTGGAAGAGATTTTTCTTTTAGTTTGAGTTCTTACTAGTCATTGTATGTTACGGAAAGGCACATTTTCGCCATGGGATCCAAATACAGTACATGCAGGACCTGGTATTTTAAAACAGAACTGTTTAGCAGAAGGGTTGGTATTTAAAAATGTGCAGCAGACAATTAGCTGAGGACAAGACATAACCAGCCTTTACCTACCATGCAGTGTCAATTCATACAACTGTTGCCAGAATTTGCTGCCACAGAGATATGACAGTACTAAGACTAAACTTTTTAACATGGCTGTGTCTTTGCCCATGACAACCTACAGAAACTTAGGATTATCCTCCCCCTCTCTCCACAGTACAGCAGTATAATTTTAAATTGCTTGGAGAATATGTGTTTTTTGGGGGGAGGAAATGCATTTTGAGTACTCTATATGCTGTTTTAGAAACTTGGTCTGATAAACTGGCTTGCACCAAATAAACTCCAATGTTGAGATATAAATGGATGGGACTATTCATAAAATAGACAATTACACAGTATGATAAGTACCTCATTCTTAAATTTGAGGGCAAGATTATGCCAAAAGGATAAAGCCAATTGTAAGAGGCAGCATTCAGCCTGGGGAATTTCAGAGCATTACCATTCACAGACCATCTGCGCTTTCCCTTTGGCCATATTAAGCACTCATTGACTCTGCCTACTGCTGCTGGGTACTTTCAAATGGAATTTTCAGGTAGAAACCCCTGCTCAGTGAATATACGAATAGTGTATGTTAAAAACAACTAATATATTTTTTCTCTCACGGTGTCACATTTTGTTTAAACTCTGGAGAGAGATCTTTTTCCTGTGCTTTTGTATTTCATGGGCCTCTACTGCTTAATAAACCTCCACAAAGTCATAAATTAAGAGGAGAACGAAGGATACAGCTGAAAAGAGCTGAAAGGTATGGAGTGACAATACTTCCTTACTTTCTGTTACCTCTCTAAATTTTAAATCCTTACTTGAAGGAAAATAAGGCAGTTACATAAGATATACCGGGGAGATGCAAGCAGTGCAGTGCAGCATTCAGCTTGTGTTCCCCCTCCCACTTACCTGTTCTATAGATGGTCAAAGTTAGAAAAACAGAAAGAGGACCTCAAGATAAAGTAAATATGATGGGGTGGGACATCTTGGTTAAGAGGCAATATACTGTTTCAGTTCACAAAGTAATAACTTCTGGATAGTAAAAGCTCCATAGGGTGCAACGGTAGAGTAGCAGAACAGAGAAAACTTATGATAGACAAGATGAATCATTCTGATGCATTACTCTTAAACCAGCCAGAATCCACTTTACTTTGCAGTCAAGGCAATGATCCCATCACAATCCAATTATGTTCTCAGACCATTCATCCATACCAGTTAATGAGAGGATAACTCTGTAGTAAGTATGTAACTGCACTGACTTTCCGTGGACTTCTAGTCAAAACCAAACTTCCATACTGAAGATATAAAAAACTTTTTGAGAAAACATAGGTCTGAAAAACAGTTACATATCTTTAATTATGATAAAATAGTGGAAATGGGCTTCTTTCTGCCTCTACCAGGCTATTTTAGAACTGAGTACGTGCAACATCAACTGAAAGAAGTGAATCAAGGAGTAAAAAGAATTTAAATGGAAGAGGTTCTTCACTGTAAAAGACTAAAGGTTTCATGTCAACAATATGCAATATGTTTTTTTCTGAAAAAAAACAAAAGTAGACTAAGCAGAGAATCCTGAGACCCAACAGAGAGATCCAGTAATGGGGGAAATTCTCAAACTCTGCAGATATATCTTTTGGGGAAATCTGAGAATTCTAACACATGCTGTTTATACTGGTTTATCTCCTTTGGCATCAGCTGTAGTCTGACATGCATCCATCAGTGAAACATCTACAATTGCTACGTTGTCTGACTCTAATAATACTACTCCCAGTAGATCTTTCACAGTCATCTTCTTTGTGGTTCCAATATATAATAGTAACAATACTACTTTCACATTGAAACAATTTTTATTGAGGACTTTTCAGGAACTGAAACATAACAATTATGCTAAAGAATTTCTCAGTAATACTGCTGAAATAAACTACCATGGCATCAAATTTAGTGCAGCACACTACATGCTAACTGTTCACAATGTACTGTAGACAGCTAGTTTTGTAAATAAAAAACTGTTTTCTTCCAGGTCTCTTAGTAATATACTCTTCCTACCCTTGTCACCAGATCAGAGACAGGCCATGTGCTCAGAAGAAGATAATGTCTGTTAGACTCTGTCTTCAAAGTAGAGTCAGTAAAAGGATGCATGCTGTACAGATTGTATAATTCAAGATAATTGTTGTTTGAACTACTGAAAATGAATGTGTGCTTAAGGAACAGTCACAAATGTTGGCCTAGAAGGTTTGCTTTGGCTGAACCATTTTACCATAATATGATGAGTGGAAGGCAGTGGGTATAATCTAAAGCCACCTAAGATTATGAGTGCTTGTTATATATTTCTTCTTTATGAAATATGGTTTGCTTGTTTCTTACTTGTGTTTTACCACTCCCTGATGATTTACAGCATGCTTTTTTTTGTAGACAGCTGTCTGTGGTTGTGAAAACAATGCTGAGTTTGCAGTTTTATTTTGATTCTAAAGCTGAACTGGGTTTAAGATGAAACTTTAGCCAACTTCTGAGAAGAACTATGTGACATGAGTCACTGCAGGAGAGAGAAGGGGACTATAGGCTGTCAGTCCCATGCTTTACAGTCCTGACAAACCAAAGAATGGCTGCAAAGAGTTATTTAACTTGAGACGTGTTTGTTTCTTAACTAGAGAAAGAAGGCTGTCTACATTATTAAAAAATATTTGTCTTACCAAGATAGAACAGTTTTAAATTAATGTAGAAAAGAGCTTGCTACTATTCAAGTTTCATATTTTTTGCCCCCCAAATGTTGCAGAAATTCATTGCCTATTAAAATATTAAGTATGGGGTGAGTCTTTTCAAAGGAGCAGGGATTATATCCTGCTGCCCAAGATAATAGGGAGAGTTGAGTTGTTGGTTTGCTTTTGACATTTAGACAAAGACAGCTAATATTTACAGAACTAGTATCTGGATTTAGTTGAGGTCCACATTATACATTTCATTCATTTAAGGCTGACTCTAACTTCATTAGATGTTAGTTCATGAAGGCTTGCCTCTTGCTACAGTTTCTGAAGATGGCTTCTCTAAAACCAACACAATGGCAGAAGAAACAGCACAGGAAGGAAAGTTTTGAGCTTTCTCTCAATTTCTGCAGAAATTAACTCTACTAGGTTCTTCCAAAAACTCCTTTGTGTGGTACCTATCCAAAGCTTAGCAAGGTAGAGATTCAAAATACCACTAATTCTTAATTTCCTGAGAGAAATCCAAATGTGATACAAAATGGTATGTAAATCATCATCATCATCCTCCTATCCAATGCTAAAAGTTATATCATCTTGAAATTTCATGTAAATGCAAAACCATCATCCAATTCAGATATTTATGTACTTCACATTTGGTGTCTACCCTTTTGTTTATAAAATTATCCTTAGACAAAACTATAAAAGATTAACTATGTGGTTCCCATTGTTTTTATTGGTTTAGCAACAAGGAACAGTTTTTTAGCAAGACATCCAACACACTTCATAAAAAATAACAAGCTACAGAATTCAATGGCAATTCAAAAAATTAAAATAAAACAACCATCATTTTTACTCAGGTCAAATAAATTAACATAATATGTACCTGCAGAAGTAATCTCTCAAAGGCAAGGAAGTTGTCCCATTTAGAAGTCTGGAGGTGTTTCAAAGTCTGGACTGTGGCCAGCACAAGCTGCAGAAGACCACAATGGTTCTCCAAAGCTTTGAGATTATTTCTGAAAAGCTGAATGTATGAGCTGAGCTGTTCTGGGGTGACTCTGCCTGTGGAAAGGAAAACAGGACACAGCATTCAGTGCTGGCAAATACAAATCTACATTTCTTAAATTATAGTGAACAAGTTACAGAGAATTTCGGCGACTCACTCCACTATGGGCCTGGTCCTAGCTTCACTACAATCACTGGGAGCTTCAAGCTGCAGCAACAGGTCAGGAGAAAGACTTGCATCATTGTGTCTTAAGGTATGCGGTATGGCAGTTATTTAACAATACAGAACAGATGCTGACATAAAGGGTAATACCATTCTTTCGTTTTCAGACGTAAGGGGACATTCATTTAAGCAATGGAAATAATACTTTATGACTACTTCTAAATAATGGCTGATGTTTCTTTTTTTTTATCAGAAGTTCAAAGGGAATTTGTGAGCCTTTTACCTTACACAAAATCCACACCCTCCAGGCACATCCTGATGGTGCATTCTTGATCAGCATTGACTCAAAAAATAGAGATAATAATAGCGATTTAAGGGGTTGTTCTCTAGAGCTGTTCTTAGAAGGGACACTTCCAAGGCATGACTCTAGTTCTGAGATACAATAAGCATAGCACGATTTCACTGGTTATTTGAAAATAAACAACCAGTGCCCATACATCGGCCAGTAGATCTCTCCTTAACAGAAGAATATGAAAGGAATCATTCAGGCCACACAAACACTACAGAATTAGCAGTTACTCCATCCAATACTAGAGTGCTAGCTCAACTGCTAAATCAATTTATATTTTAGAAGCAATCTGTTCCAGGGAGGAAGGTCCACAGTACCTCATCTGCTGCAAGAAAATAGTCACAGGTGATCACATTCATCACCAATACACAAGGAAAAATGGTGTCAAAATACTATCCTAATTGCAAGTTTGGACTGAGATGCAGTTCAAGGTTGTTCTCTGGTTACTGGCAGTCCCTACCAGTAACAAGTCATTTTCCTCAAGCAAACCAGATCTAAAGAGCAGGGCCATGTGAGAAGTGAGGAGGATCCTTTAACTTAAACAAGTCAAGCTGTGGTGCCAGAAAGGTCCTAGTCTTAGCTAATGTGAGGTGGTTCATGGCTTTAACCACTAATCATTTTATTCAGTATTTTTCCACAAGGGAAAGATCTCGTAAGACTGTCACTGTATTTCTTCTCTACGTTTGGTTATATCATCTCTTTATAAGGCTCTCCATCTACCTCCATCCTTTCAGTATCATATAAATGGCTAAAAAATTATTCCAACAGTGAATAAATGTTGAAATCACTTTCTCTTAGCTTCAGTGATACCAAGGGCAGTCTTTGGAAGACCATTTAGATCAGGGAAAGCTGTTAAGTAAAGCAAAATCATGCAAGCTCTTTATGTGAATTTTAAAAGAAAGCATCAAACAGAAAAGTCAGCAAATTAACACACAAATCAGGCTGACACCTCTCACTAGGCCGGAGAGCTGACAAAAGGCTTCCACAGTTAGTCCACATGGGCCAAAACAGCAACCACAGCCATATGTGTTTTTACATTAAATGCTGGAGCTTTCAGTCTTGTTTTATTTCTTTTAAAGCTGTGTCAGGCAGATTTACACTGTAATTTGAAAAAGTCAGTCTGTGATGCCCTGCAACATACCTTTGATAATGCCTGCAGCATTACCTATAGCAGTCCTGATACACTGTAGCATACTCAAAATCTGATAACTTGCTTCAACTGAGAAAATGAGAAGTTGCCAGCCCTTCCTTCATATGGAACAATAAAATGGGAGGGTTTTCAAGAATTCTGATTTGAATTTAAAAAATAAATAATAATTTCAAGAGCCTTCTTCCATATTGTCCCTTATGAAAGTGAATCCAGATGCAGACTGGATAAGCCTGAGATCTATTCAGCACCATTTTATGTAAACAATCAAATTCTTTCCCACCCTCAGAGTACCACAAAAAGAAAGTCCAACACATGTAAACACACATGAAATCCTGACCTTAGCAAGTCATTAAAAAAACTTATGTTGGTCTGGAAGAGTGCAGCATGTCATCTGTCATATTTACAATATCCATGGAGCCACATGGATCCACAGCTCAAGAGTTCCAGCCAATTTCTATACAGAAATCTCCCTGGACCGCTAACTGATAAATACGACCGTTCCAGTAGACTTTTCCTGAGGCAGAAATCCTTACCACCATCCTTGCTGCTTGCTCCCAGATGGAGATTCCGGCAAAACAGACTCAATTTAATCTAATCCCAGCTCTACCAGACTTTTTTTTTTTTAATGTCCCTCTACCATTTCAAGATCTTTTGTGTCACAATGTGGCAGACAGGTCCTATGAAATCAAGAAGCAATAGATGCCAATCACATCATCATGTTTCAACTGTCACTGTACTCTTCTAAAACAAATCCAGAGATTCACAGTCAGAACTGTGGCAACTTGGCAGAAAGGACTGTAGTCTAAGTGTCTTGTCCTAATCTCTTCTCTTTGTGCTCCATCACAGTCATGCACTCTGGTCCAAACCTACACGTGTGCATAGCTAGTGTGAGCACCAAAGTCTGACTTGTAAGGACGACATTATGCTGACAAAACACTTCATCATTTTCTAATTTCTGGATGTGGGAAGAAAGAGAAGTATGACCTCAGCCACCCTGAAGGGATGTGAAAGTATTGATAACCTTTCTTGGAGAAACACCAGGAATTCCATATTGTCTGATAAGTAACCTTTGTCATTAATGGTTATCAAGTGCAGCATATGTAAAACAGGTATATTTATCCCAAACTCTGTCAATAACAATAAATCATGACATGGTACTTGATAAAAACAATACCTACTGAAAGAAACATTTAAGAAAAAAAAAGAGTTTCAAGCTTCATGCCTCTTCTCAAGTACAGCAGAGAGGACAGAATGTTGGTAACTGGTAAGTCTCACTGAAACTCAGAAGTTAATAGAATATAGGAGGATGGGTAGTAGGGAAGGAAAACAGTAATGCTGATAGACTGATGATGCAAGCACTGCAGGAACTAATTTGGCTTAGAAACTGTCAGTGGTTAGTTAGGAATAAAAAAAGTCTTTGTGCACTAATGCAAGAATCTTGGACAACAGAATGAAAAAAACAGTGTAGGGAATGAAACTGGATATTAAAGAAGTAACAGAAACATGATGGACTAGGTACCAGTCTCACAACTGATGAGGTAGTTCTATCCAGGAAACAATGAAAGCCAGTGTGAGGAAGGAGCTCTGTATTTTAGCAATCTGATAAACTGAGGCTAAAAACGTTGTTAAAACAGGGACTAGACTAGACTAGACTAGGTAAACTAAGAAATGGTGAAAATTAGCTACATTATTAGTCTGCTGTCAGAAATATGAAAAACTTCAGGCCAAATGCCCAAGAAAAAAATACCTTACATCACAGAAGAAAGTGGGATCAAATGGAGAGTACATCTATCAAAGAATATCATGACAAACAGATATGTAACCAATTAATCAATTAATTATAATGCACATGGATTTAGCATAGTATTAACCATGCCATAACCAAATTTACGGGGAAAAAAAGACTAGGATTAGAAGAATTATAAGATATCTAGGAAACTTCCGAAAGTAGATGACAGGTAACGTGTAATAGAGAAGTACTAGTACATAAAAAGAAAAGGTAAAGTAAGAGTGTGCTTGTGTGAGCACATACATATTTATAGAACAATTTTTGATACTAAACAGTTCCAAAACGGGTGCTGTTACAGGGTTGTGAAACACCATTAATATGGAAGAAGAGCAGATGGCACAGCTGGATTGCTTTGAGCATTGGACTAATGTAAGCGGGATGAAATTTACAGTATAAAGTAGGAAATTATGCATTTTGAGCCTACAGTAAGAGCATCTGCTGTAGATTGGGAGTTAAAAGCTGGAAATGACAGAAGAAATAAATAATGTCTAGGCTTCCTTGTTGTTAAAAAGCAGGTACAATACATACCAAGTGATACAGTTACACTAAAAACAGGGCCACAAAAATGCCTCAGTCCAAAGCTTCTCCTCCTGAAGCACTCCAAGCAGTGATAATCATACCCATTCCTGGAAGTTTAACTCTCAATTGTACTGCATGCACAGAGAGTCTCCTGTAATGGTTATGGGGCAGAGAACCTAAGTTAGTAAATCAAAATAGAAATGCTTGGCTCCCTGGCCCATCTGGAAATAAGCAGGAATCTCTATAAACGCACAAAAAATGTTTCCATTAAGGGTCAATATTGGTACTGAAATTAATGGATATAAATAAAACATAAATATCTTTACACAAGACATTAAGAAACTACACTAATCGATCTTCCAACAGTGGAGACAAAAGTGAAGGCAAATATGAGTTTGATGAGTGTCTAATTAGCAGTTGCATAAGTGCTTGCAAGACTTAATGTAATACAAAACAACCCCCTTCAATCCTTCACACCTACATTATTAATTTGCATACACATTGGGACATGCAGATGTTGAATTCCACCTTTAACTTGTGAGTATTCAGGACAGATCCCAAAAGAACTACAGATCACTTTTGCTAACTTTTAAATTACAGAAGTCGTACCTTGCATTAAAAAATAATTAAAATAAATGGCTTTTCATTAAATATGAAAACAGCAGCTCTGACGACAAACATATGTGACACTACACAATACAGAAAATGCAGAGTTAACAAATACTACATACACAAATGATGATGTGTACAGTTAGACTGAAGGGAAGAAATACTTCTACTACTAGTAAAGCAGATGACTCAAGTCAGACATACTCGGGCATAAATTACCAGCACTGATATTAAAGATCTGTCAAAAATCTGGTTTTGAGTAGTGAGAGTAGTCTGGGTGGAATAGAAAGGCTTTCACCTCAACAGTTAAACAAAAAGTTAACTAGACAAAGCACATCTGTAGACATCAAGACGCAATTCCACAGTCTTTTTTCCATTTTAAATTAATGCTACAGTCTATGTAGCGTGATGTAGGCATTGCTACAAGAAAATAATTATTTTTTAAGATATATTTACTGGTGAAGTAAATTTTTAAAATTCAGAAACCCAAAGTGCAGGCTGTGGTTTTTCTTACATAAAGATTTATAGATGAACGAGGTGTCTAAAGAGCAAAGGTCAGAATTATCAGTCTGCTGTTCCAGACATACAGTCCCTATTTTTTCATCTAACACTTAGTTAATTATCTCCATAGGGACACAAAAACAAGTACAGAAGAAAGTATGTTTTGTGACCAATCGAAAAAATAAGTGGATGCTTTTCCAAGACTACAGGAACCGCCAAATACACATAGCTTTAAACTTAGTTCCATTTTCTGCAAGAGCACAGTTTGAGCTTCACTGGCTAAAGCACTTTCGCTGAGATCCATTTTTCACTTGACAGAACAATGAATAAGAAATGACCTCGGCACAGTTATGTTCACAGACGAGATTTTTCAAGGCAGGAGAAGGATGAAAAATTCCAAATTAACTGGTTTTCCTGGTCCACAGTCTTAAGAATATAGACCTGTCTGTCCCAGTAGCTTGACTCTCTAATGTTGTCTAATGCTGGATACTTGCAAGGAATGTAGAAAGTTCTGATATTCACAAAGCCAATTGGGCAACAGTACTGCTAAGGGAGTTGGATACTTTGCAAGCCAAGTGAGAGCAATTTAGTAGGACGGACGACGCCCCTTATGTCTCCTTGTTAGTGTAATTTCCAGATGTTGTTACTAACTCAAAATGCTTTTGCACTTCTTAGGAAGTTTCAGTAACAGCCTTAAACACAAGTGCCACAAAAATAATTTTACTTCAACTTTTGTTTAGCTAAATGCAAAAGTCACACAGTCCTTAAATTGTTAATAAAGAGAAGAATGCCAGCTACTCCCTAGTTCTTTGGAGAGATGAAAAGTATGCCAGTATGAGATGCTGTTTGACTGGCTTCCCCAGAATAAGGCTCTGGACTGAAGAGCACTAAATCTTGCAGGAAACTGAAAGGAGAGCTCACAGGTTTATTTCTAAATGTGTATGCTCATTTCCAACAAAACCAAACGCATCTGCTCTGGAGCTGATAGTCGTTTGTACATCTCTTCCACTGCAGGAGTACTACTATCCAGATTACTCCATGGTCACAGGTATGAGCACAAATGGCAAGTCCTTGCTAGCAGTCCCGGCATAAGTCCATCTTGGGGGTCTGATCAGCCCCTGAAGTACATCCCAAACTGCATGACAGCGGCAGCCTTCTGCTGCCTTCTGCCAGAAGCACTGTGCCACCAAGAAATTGCTGCATCCAGCCCTCCTTCCTCCCCAGCTGTTACTGAATCCAGTTCATACCCGCCACCCTAGCAAGAGCTGCAGGACATGGACACTGGAGGTCAGCCACTCTTCCCTGCCTGTCATGGGCTTTCCAGGGCATCTAAAGTCACTCGAGAGTCATTGACCTTCAGGGAGGCAGAGCCTCTCACCTGTCGCACATCTCTGAAAGTGCGCATAGCAGCAGTTTTCAAGGATGTAGCAGCCACTGACAATGGTGACAACTATGCTGAGGTTTAGCAAATTCTGGAATAGAGGTATACACCTAGAACAAATAAAGCTGGACTGTATTTACTGCTCAACTAACACTGAACTTAACTAACAGACTTAAGTCTGAACATCTAACACAACTTGACTTCAATCTCATCAGTCATAGCACGGAGTTAGTTACCTCAAAAACAGTTAATTATTCATCACTAGATGAGTGGGATATCATTTAATCTTTCTTTTAACAGTGTTCCTGTATAGATCATTTATATACACACAAGTGCCTTGTGCTGTTTTAGCCTTCTCTCCTATTTAGCCTCAGTCTTCTATTACAAAACCATAGAATCATAGAATCACCAGGTTGGAAGAG